>AIET01001176.1:0-245078 GCA_000292665.1 Helotiales sp. EF0021 | reverse complement strand
ATTTTTCTATACTAGCTTTAAAGATAAATAAAGTAAAGTCTTATACTATAGTCTTAATAAAAGAGCTAGTAAGTCTTATTAATATACTTTCGAATAGTCTTTTAGTTTTAAAAGAAAAAGTAATAGAAAAAGTAAGTAAAGCTATTAAAAATAAAAATAAATAGTATTAGTATTAAATAATTATAGTATAAGTTAAAGTTACTTAGTACTACTACTACTAGAAGAGTCTAATAGTACTCGACTACTAACTAGTAATACTTTTATATAATATAGTAGACCTTTTTAAAGTAGGTATTAAGCTAGTCTAGAAAGTAGACTCTTTTACAAATATAGTAATAAAGAACTCGATACTTTAGAAAGTACTTAATAAGTATAGAAAAAATAGTTAAGTCTATAGTAGTAGTTATAATTAAAGATTAAAAAGAGTATTTATTATAAGAGTCGAAGTTAGAATTAAAGAAGAAGTAGTAGTAGCAGTAGTAGTAGTAGTAGCAGGCCATCTCTTTATTTCCCCTTTTGAAACCTTCTTTCGACGCGACGCGTCGTCTTGCCTTTGAAAGCACGCGTGGATCTGATCCGGCCTAGCTGCCAATAACTATACTGGCGGGTCGGGGGCACGGGCCTAAGGGCAATCCAAGGGCGGCTGAAACGGTTATTGGAGAGATGACTGACACGGAGGATTCAAGCCTGCAGGACAACTCGGAGTCAAGGGAGGTTTCCATAAGGCACTTGACCATTATAACATTCTTACATACGACCCCGAGAACCACCAGCATCCTCCCATTCTCCGACCATATCTGGGAGAAGTCCATGAGCTCATCACATACATTCGCTCCAATATTCTTCGCAAGCTTTTGGTTCTGGTTGCCATGATACTGGAAGTCCCTGAAGGCAGACTTGCTGAAACCCATGCATTCGGGAAAGAGAGTACTGAGTACCTCCGATACATGATATACAACCCTCGGAGCACCGACGACAATGAAAGATACCGCGACCTGTATTTGGCAGGACACACAGATTGGGGAACGTTTACCTTCCTCTTCTCTCAACCTATCTCCGCTTTGCAAATTCTCTCATCCTCGGGAGAGTGGAAATGGGTTCAATATTTGCCCAACTCGCTCGTCGTCAATGTCGGTGAGGCACTCGAACTTCTGACTGGAGGACTCTTTAAAGCAACCATTCATCGCGTCGTCAAGCCGCCTGTTGATCAGGAGAGGGAGAAGCGTATCGGAGTCATATATTTTTCTCGTCCAGTTGATGAGCAGAGGCTGAAACCAATCGATAGTCCTTTGTTGAAGAGATTGGGCATTGACAAGCCGTTGGATGAAACGGTGTACAGCATGGCAGATTATTTGAATGCGAGGAAGCATGGGTATAAGCGATTGGACTTTGATCATGACAGACCAAGACAGAATGGATATCATGCTGATCCTTTCCATGGAAAGTACACCGACCCGGAAGGATTCAAAGCGCTTGGTGTTGAGAATTGAGGGAAATGGCAGTTGTCGCAGGATTGGATTAGCAATTTTGTATCATCGTGGAAATAATGAAGGTTGTTTGTTGTCCCTATTGAGATTCGATGTCCTGACGAGCATTTCTATTGTTTTCCACATGGAATTCATCTTCGTGATGGTCACTCCAATTATCAAGCCCGCCATGTTCCTCTTCCACTGCTTGAATCTCTTCAACCTCTGCAGCCCTCTCCTCTACAGCTTGTGCAACTTCGTGGTCTGGATTTTGAGTCGGGTCGTTCTCTTCATCACCATCTTGTCCCGGATTCGCCATCTCGTACTCCAAGATCTTCATAACCTGAAAGAAACCGACAGCAAGAAGTGTTCCAATCAGAGGCCCAACCCAATAAACCCAGTGATTGCCAGAAAAGTCGTGGGATACTGCCGCAGGGCCGAAGCTTCGAGCAGGATTCAAAGATCCTCCGGTATAATAAACTGCCACCAACTCAGCGATGAAAAGGGCAAGGCCAATACCAACAGGTGCAATGGCGGTCGTCCGGTGCTTCTCCTTGGCAAGCATTATGATTGTAAAGACCAGCTCGGCCGTACAGAGAGCTTCGATGAAAACTCCTTGAGCAATCGTCGTACCATCTCCTAGTGTCGTCTGGACATTAAAAGGGCTTGGAAACATGACCGAGACAAGGTATGCCGCAAAGCATGAACCACTGAGCTGAGCAATCAGTAAAAGAACTGCGCGTATGGGCTGCACGTCTCCCGTCAAGGTCAATGCCAGCGTCACCGCGGGATTGAAGAGCCCGCCACTGATTCGATAGAACACCCAAGCATTCACCATCAAGCTAAATCCGAAGGAGAATGAGATATAGAGGAGTGTAGAAGGATTGAAGCCCGTACTCGAGCCGGTCGTGGTGTCGCTCGACGTCGATCCTGCACCGATATTTGCAGTGACTGTGCCTCCGAAGGCAAAGAAGAGGAAGAAGGTCGTCCCAACGAACTCTGAAATCAGCGCAACTGTGTCTGGCTGTTGTCAGCGGGATTCTCGAGATTTCAAAGGACACTCACGGTTCTTCCACTCGCTATGCATCCATTTCGTCCACTTTACATGGCCTGGTATCTTTTGGCTTTTTGTCTTCAACCGCCTGCGAATCTCCATCCTGTGTTTATGACTTCGAGCCCGACCGAATCCATCAGTTGATGGAGAGGGGTTCTCGTCGCCCATCTGACCGATCGAATTGCGATATTGCTTCCTCTGCAGATTCTCGGGCACTCTGCGAGCTCGCATACTTGCACTTCTCGGTGAGCCCATAACTCCATTCGAGTATATTCCCTCGCTCTTCCCCGCTTCCGCTTCAAGACGCCTCTGTTCTCGCAGACTCGCGGTATAATCGATCGCAGGTTGTGCCATCGTCGACATCGTTATTCTCGTGGCATCGGGTGGACGCCATGCGCGGGAGGGGCGCCATTTTCATGTCGAGAGGCGTCCCGTAGCTTCGTCGTGGTGGCATTGTTGAGAGGAATTCAATGCCGTGTTGATGATGAAATGGCGCTCGATCGATGTGTTCAAGTGTGTTTTAGGGGCGCGGCTCAGCGCTGGCGGATCGATAGACTCGGTACAGTAGGGTTAGGACACCCTCGCATTTCTGGTAACCAGGCGCGAGGTGATGTCTTGCCTGTAAAAAGGTTCGGAGAGGGTTTTTGTCAACGCCGCCGAGACCCTTGGTGAATCCTAACCGGGCACGAAGATTCGCGTAGGTACTGTGGAACCAGCTCCAGACACAACGATCCACGATGCTGGGCAAAGATCGTTCTCGCAGTCATCGAGTCCAGGCCAGACTGTCCAAGCCAAGCTGCTTTCGTGGTGGGGTGCCCCTACGTGTCCAGTGTGCAAGCATACACCTGACACCGGCGACACCTGACTGGTGTCATTGTTATTGTCATTGGAGCTGAATCGTCGGTGCATTTCTCGTCTTCGGATAATGGAAAGACGTGGAGATGTCTAAGAGTGATATCTCCACCGGAACGAGATCAGTGCACTGTCGAGAGAAGCGAACCATGCCAAGCAGTTAATTGACTTTGGAGTTGTCAACTCTATCGTATCCTGCACCTGCGCTTGAGGCTCTTCGCAGAACCCCACGCCCTGATGCTTCTCTCATAAGGTATGCCATTCGTGGGAAGCTTGAAGTACAATTCAGGCTAATTGAAGAACCCAGACACACCAATAGAGGCACGAGAAGACCATTTCATGTGGCCTGGCAACGTAGTCCGTTCGCTTTGTGGCAAACTCAATGTCAGATGAGCAGGGTGCGAGCAGATATACTCTGAAGGAGGTATCTCCTTGCGAACTTCATACTTATGACACCGTATCCGGACCCTCTCGGCCAGGAGATGCAACGCTCTCCCATCTACGATAGCAAATTTCAAGAATGAAGGATTCGTCGTCGTCACATTCTCCTTCGGGAGCCTTTGACCTGCACACATCTGACCGCATCCAATTTTCAGCAGTGTGGATAGGGAAGAAACAGCTTGCTGACTCAGATCACCAAATCTCATATGTTTGGTCAATGCAGCCCTGGTCAGTCCATGGGGCTCATGATCTCGAGGTTAAAGGATTTTGTCTCACACGATTCATGTAGCAAACATCTATACTGGATCTTGTCTCTCCGCTCAAAAATTTCTCCTTGAATCATAATCATGGTCCCCAGCATACCCCGAAGCAATCTGGAGCCGCCCGATATATACCTTCTCAATATTTGATATTGAAAATGTCAACACTTTTCAAAGTTTCGCTTTGACAATCATTTTTCAGAGGCTCTTCTGAAGCTTTCGATCCCTGGTCACCCTTGCCACATCGCAGCCCTCATCTCTCTAATCTCTACTGTGCCTCAAATAAGCATCAAATCTTTCACTTGTCCTTGCCTATCACTATCTAAAGGAAATTCCTTGTACACTGAAGATGCTCGTCTCCGTAAAAGAAAGCCCTGTTGACTCACCAACATAGCCTTCCTTTGTCTTGTGATACGAGGCCAACTTCCAGGCATGCTTGAAGTCGATTTATCTATAAGGTGGTCGGTTATCATCTCGTTTGTTCTCCTTGTGATATTCAGGTGTCCCTAATCGTTTTCCTTCCCTGCTATGTTTATCCTACCTATTCTTATGGCTCTCCTGGCTGTTGCCCCAGCGAGGGCCTGGATCCCTGGTGAGCACAAGGACATTTATGCTCTTGACGGTACAAACCTATTCAACGTCTCAACACTTACTGGTTTCCAGTCATCCGGCAAAGTGAGGGGTGTCAACCTAGGCTCCCTCTTCGTCTTCGAACCATGGATGGCAAACCAGACTTGGACAAGAATGGGGTGTGGAAATCAGCAATCAGAGTTTGATTGCGTTTCCAAACTTGGACAATCCCAAGCAAATGCTGTGTTCCAACAGCATTGGGGATCTTGGATCATCGAGAATGATATCACGACGATGAGAAGCTATGGACTGAACACCGTGCGAATCCCGGTTGGATATTGGATGAAGGAGGACCTTGTGTACAGTGACAGCGAGCATTTCCCTCAGGGTGGGTTGCAGTACTTGGAGCAAGTTTGTGGTTGGGCCAGTGATGCGGGAATGTACATCATCATTGATTTACATGGAGCACCAGGAGCACAGGTAGCAGAGAATGCGAACACTGGACAGGTATGTTCTCTTGACGGCCAACCCTGGGAACGGCACTCACGGAAATCCTCAGTATGCTCCAAGTCCAGGCTTTTATCAGGACTACCAGTTTAAACGAGCAGAAGTCTTCCTCTCGTGGCTTACCAACCTCATCCACACCAATTCCAAATTTCGCGGTGTCGGCATGATCGAGATTCTCAATGAGCCGGTCATGGACTCCCAAAAGGTTGGAACCATGCGTTCAGATTACTACCCGTCAGCATATTCCGCCATCAGGTCTGCGGAATCCAATCTCAGCATAGCAACACCCGATTTGCTCCACGTCCAAGTAATGAATTCGCTCTGGAATTCTGGGGATCCGAAAGAGTGGCTCGCAAATGCAACTTATATGGCGTACGATGACCATCGTTACCAGAAGTATTCAGATCTCCCCATCTCAATGTCTGCTTACATGAATGATTCCTGCACGAGGAATGCCGCAAGCGATGGAAACACTCCGACTTTTGTGGGAGAATTCACTTTATCTGTCCCTTATGATGTTGAATGGACTCTGGCATGGCACCCGAGCCAGCATACATTTTTCTATAGCCAATGGTTTGCGGCACAGGTGACGACTTCCGAGAAGTATACAAATGGCTGGGTATTCTGGTCCTGGAAAAGTGAACTTGGTGATCCTAGATGGAGCTATCCCGGTGCGTGATAATGGGATATTTCTTGAGACTATGACTAACAGATTATAGAAGCTGTTGCTGCAGGTATAATACCCACGAACATCGCCAAAGTCAATGAATCAGCTTGTGCTGGGTTTTGATCTTGTTATGATGAGCACTTCTCTTTCCCTGGGGGCATTATGGTATATTATTACTGGGGCATCATCTGGATTGTATATAAGTCTCACTTGCATTTAAAAAACCAACATTGTAATTCTGCTGATCAAGAGATGGATGACGTAAATAGATGTCATGATGTGCGGGGATTTTCTTAGATCATATGACAATAACTCTTATCCAATCCAAGGAAACGTCGAAGAAGGACTTCTCAAATTAGCGAAATGTGGATGGATATCTACCTTTAGTTACCCCGAAAATGGTCTTGGAGATATCTGTTGCTAAAATTTAGGAGATGCACCACCAGCACTCGCAAAAACAAAGGATATCCAATCTGGCCATCATCAATTGACACATTCGGCCCCGGACTGGTGTGTACCTTGAATATGGTTATGCAAGGCTTTCTGTTAGCGATATGACAAATCTCAACACACGAAACATCACACAAGCTAGGCGTTTTCCGAAACTGAAATATACATTAACATTTCGAATAGCAGCAAGAGACCACTCAGCCGACAGTGAGGGTAGCATTAGATCTGAGGTCCGCACTTGAGCTCCCAACATGAATTTTAAAGTCTCCTGGCTCAACGACATACTCCATCTTGACATTCCACAACCCTAAATCTGCAACATTCACAGGAATCTCCACGGTAGTTGTCTTACCAGCTGGAATCAGGACTTTTGAGAACCCTTTCAGGACAATATTCGGGACGGCGATACTCGCGATGAGGTCTTGGACATAGAGTTGAACAACCTCGGTCCCGTCACGTGTAGAATTGTTGGTGACCTCAACTGTGGCTGTGATCGTCTCTGTCGTGGTAGCATTGGACTTCGACAACGTGAGGTTGGAGTACGAAAAGGTCGAGTAAGATTTTCCGTATCCAAATTCATAGAGTGGGATTGGTGAGTCGAGAACGTACTCGGCCCCGAAGACGAGGGTACCGTTGGGATAGATGTGGCCAGGTGAGGATCCACGACCACTATTCAGGTAATCGTAGTAGATTGGTGTTGTGCCCACGTCGTAAGGAATCCCAACAGATAGCTTGCCACTGGGGTTTATATCACCAAAGAGGATGTCGGCCAGGGCATTTCCACCTTCTTCTGAAGGGTAGAATTGTTGTACCAACGCAGACGCGTTTTGTGAGATCCAAGCCTCGGTGACAGGTTTGCCAGAAGAGAAGACAACTACGGTAGGTATTCCCGTGTTTATGATGGCGGAAACAAGATGTGGCATTGCGCCAACAAGGTTCAAAGATGAGGTGTCGATGTGTTCGCCAGTTGTAGCATTAAAGCCGGACCAGAGTTGATATTGATCGCGCTATATTTGAAGTCAGCCGTCATGTTCCACTCCAACTCGAATCTCATCACCTACACTCCAGGTTCCAACCACCACGACAGCAACGTCTGCTGCCTCTGCCACGGAAATAGCTTCGGGGAACCCAGATTGATCAGTCGACCAACGCTCACACCCTTGAGCATACGTGACCTCTCCTTGGCTGGCAGCTGTGATGCCGTCGAGAGGAGTGACGCCTCGATATTGGCTGTCTTTGACGACATAATCACCATACTGTGTACATTAGAAGCAACACTACCCACGGAATGACCAGACTCACATTCATGTAGCCGTGTGCCATCGGTCCAATTACTGCCACCTTGGCAGTCTTCTTCAGGGGCAGTAAATCATTATGGTTCTCCAGCAAGACAATGGACTCCCCATCAATCTCGCGAGCCAATGCAATTATCTCTGGGGTATGGATTTTCGAGGCTGTCTCGCTAGCTGGAACTCCAAGATATGGGTTCTCAAACAATCCCATGGCGAATTTGGCTCGAAGAAGACGAGAAACAGCTTCATCCACAATGTCCGGTGCTAACCGGCCTGACTTGACAAGAGCTGGTATTGTTGCAAAGTTGTATGAACCACCCCCCATCTCGACATCGTTACCTGCTGGCAGAGCATACATCGTTACGGCTTCCTTATCCAACGGACTCGATTGGCACATCTTGAAAGCAGCACAGATACGATCTGTGGCTCCAGCATCACTTGTTACCCAGTACTTATAACCCCATTCGTTCCTCAGAATATCTGTAAGAATGTGCCAATTCGCAATGAGTGGAAGTCCATCATAGGTGGAGTATGAAGACATGATTGAGTATGCGCCAGCATCGATGATTTGACGTTTGTAGGGAGGAAGGTATGTAGTTCGTAGCTCTCGTTCCCCGCCATGGACAGGACCAGCATTCAGACCCTGTTCAGGTGTACCATACGCAGCAAAGTGCTTGATAGTCGCGCTCACATTGCCGCCTTGCAAACCTAACCAACAGGTTAGCATAGCAAAAACGGACAGCAAGGAAGGGAGGGCTCACCGATAACATAGGCATAGCCAATTTCGCCTGCCAAGTAACCGTCCTCTCCAAACGTCTCTTCTACTCTGCCATACCTCAACTCTCGTGCAAGATCCCCAAGAGGCGCAAAGATCTGGTTCACGCCCAAAGCAAGAGCTTCTTGTGCAATTGCTGCTCCCATTTTCTGGATCAAACCAGGGTTCCAAGAGCAAGCGTACGCAATAGGTGAGTTGAAGATTGTTGCATTACCAATCAAAAACCCGTGAATACCCTCGCTCTGAACGATTGCTGGAATGCCAAGTGTAGTGTTATGTATAAGGTAGTCCTGAGCCGTCTTGACACCTTCTGCAATCCATTGTTGCGGAACAGGGTAACCAACGTAGAATTGGCCAGCTCGAGTCTCCATATTCCAGACGAGCCCAGAGGCATTGAAGCTATTGTCGGTAGTATTGATCCAATTGGAGATATCGCCCTGAATCAATTGTGCAGTCTTCTCCTCTATAGTCATCCGCGAGAGGAGATCTGCAACTCTGGCATCCACGCTCGCCTCGGGATTCTTGTACAAAGGAGTAGACTGATTGGCATATTCGGCGAAACAGGTGGGTAGGAAGAGGAGAGTCGCGGTCACAGGGAAGAGCTTCATCGTGCTTCGAGGCTAAGGGCTCTGTGGTGGCTTCGGTGAGCTCGATTGTCCAAAGGCTAGCAGATTAAGATATACCTGGCGGAGAAGAGCATCTTATACTCCCTCATCTTGGCAATACAAAAGTAATCACCCCCCGGCCATCTAGGTATTTTAATTTTGGCATGTCGTCCAGCTCTGCATAGAAGGGCCGGGTTCCGTGAAGCTATTCCCAGCTGCGGAGGTTGGGGCGGAGTTGATTGTTTCCCCGCGATCTTCATCGACCCATGCTCTCATATCGAATACGCGCAGGATGATTGTTGTTCCGAACCCTTGATGGGGATGCGAGTGAGAAGCATCTGATGGGAGAAGATGAGTCGTGGAAAAGGATTCAATGTGCTGCAGGTCCCGGAACAATATTACAGCGAAGCAATTTCAGCCATTTTAGCCTGGAACCTGGAGAAGCGAGCCCCTGGAAGATCCACAGTGAGGAGATTCCGGGGTGCGCTTCGGTACCTGCTACTGGGTCTACGGGAGAGGGAGGATAAACAATGAAAGATTGAAGCATGGAAAATTGGAGATGAACCCCATGATATCTCTGCTTCCGAAGGCGTTGACTGTGTATGCCCTTGTCAAAAGTATCGTCAATTGATACTCCTTGCCCAACGCCAGAAAAGCCCTCTGATCATAGCTCAACAGAGCTGGCTCTTTCCCTTCCAAAAGCCTGATGTTGTTCTATCTCACAAATTGTTCTGCCCATTGGCTCATACCCTCGTAGCTCTATCGTCTCGAGTTCTTGATTGAGGGGATTCCATCCTCTGCCTCCAACAAAATCTCCTCCCTTCCGTAGCCCACCGAATCGCAACACAAAACTCCAAGACAAGCAAGGCACCGAAACCACAGTCCAACACCAATGTCTAAGCCAGCGATGGTGAAGTATACAGCCATGGTACAGACGACCTTTCACGTCCAGTTGTGTCTAAACGGAAGCTTGGCGTACTCAGGTAGCAGAAGTGGAGGCCAATCAGTGAGTGCCAGTATACCTAGTATACTGAGTCACACCCACAGGCGGCGAATTAAGAGAATCCGGTTCGTCGGAGTTGATGGCGGTATAGCTTTCACCTTGTGGTTTGTCCCTCTTGAACCACTTGTTCCAAACCTGACGAGCGAAGATTCCTTCGGTATGCTAAAGGGATTGGAGGGTCTCTTCATCCCAGAAGAAAGCCCAACAGCCGAAATTACACACATATATATATAGCAGCTGCAACTATGTTGGAGCAGCATAGGGATGAGTGGCGAACATGTCGTTTTCAGCGTATGAGCTCAATAGTCCGCGACCAGGGCCCCAAGGACCATGCCAGCATTCGAGAAAGAGGGTAGGAGCAGAGCTCGCGCGGCTGGATCTGGTCAGTCAAGTTTATAAGATAAGGACATGAAACTAAGAGCGGCTCTTGCTAACGAGTGATAGAGCTCGAAGCTCCAGTTCGAGGGTCGAAAGGCATCTTAGGAAGCGTGCTTGCCATAGAACTCGAGCCGATACCTACCGTGACAGGTATTTGGTAGGCACAGTTCCCACGGCCAACTGATAGCATCCTCATAATGACAAGTACCTGTATTATGTACCCCCAATCCAACAGACCCATTCAATCATCACAACATCAAAGCGAGGGATCTTGCTTTCTCTTCTGATGTATCAGAACGTCTCTGCCCACGTCTGAGTAGAAAATTACGACCAATCTTGCAGCAGTACGAAAAGGTAAAGCACGCCAAGCCTGCCCTGATATCAGGGAACCATGCCGTCCAGGGACAACTAGAAGATATCCTCGCCTGAAAGCTCACGCACCAGCCGATGAAGATTTTCTGGAGAAGACAACAACAAAAATTTAGATGAGTCGGACTTAAGGCATGGGCAGCAGCTTAGTAACCTCGTGTCAGACTTGCAGCGAGCCCGACCACCGAACTTGTGGGCTTCTTGGGGTCTCAGAATTCGTGTCTGCATTTGTCATACGTAAATCGAAAGACAATGCAATCTGTGGCTCGCGAGACAGACGCCGCCAGAAGATGACAAAATTCTCGTGAAAGACGGCTCCATGACGGCAGATTGGCCTCGCTATACCTCGCGGACATAATGCAGCTGAAGCATCAGGGCCTGAAAACCTTCGCATTCTCCTCGGTGCCGAGCTTAATCAGCACATTGCAGCATCACGTGCTGGCACAGATTCAAATGAATATCACCTCGTCCTGATCTTTTATTTGTCGAGTTTCCTCTCAACCTCATTATCTTCATTGCGTGTCTGACAAGATGGCTCTTCTTCAACTTTACCCAAGAGGTCGAGATTCTACTGGTCGCGTGCGAGGCAACATCCCGGCCACTCGTGCGTACTTTGAAGCGGCGGGCAAGACCTTTTTACTACTACAACTTCTCTTTCTCGGTCTGTTCTGCTACATCTTTGGCAGTCTATATCAGCAAAGCGGTCATACCCACAACTTCAACATCGCTTTCGTGGATTACGACAATGGAATCATCGGGAGCTTCATCCGAGAAGCATATGCGGAGATCAAAGCAGATACCTTTCCCACCCTTCAGGAGAAATCAGCGACCCAATACTCGTCTCCTGGCCAGCTAAGGGAAGCTGTATGCAAGACGGACTATTGGGCCGCCATTTACGTTGTTTCGGGGGCATCTCAGAGGTTGCAGAATGTCATTGATGGAAACTCACCTGCAGGATCTTACAATCGATCCGATGCCCTGGTATACATCTGGAATGAAGCGCGATACCCAGCCATAGTGGACAGTGCAATATCAGCGAACCTTCAGACTCTCGCTTCCGCAGCTCGAGTCTCGTATTTAATCAACAACGGAACTGGAGCACTTCAAACACTGAACACCAGTGACCCCGCCTCCATCGGTATATTTGCGAACCCCTGGCAATTGTCCAGTATCAACATCCAGCCAACATCCCAGGGATCGAGACTCATATATAACACGCTCGTCATCATCCTTATTCTAATCCAGGAGTTCTTCTTTCTCGCAGTCATCAACGGACTGTACGCTCAGTTCAAGTTCTATGTGCGGTTTCTGCCTCACCGCATTATCATCTATCGTGGTATAGTATCTTTGGCATACACGCTCAGTGGCTCATTGTGCGTATCTGGTGCGATCTGGGCTTTTAGAGCAGAATGGGACGTCAATGGGAACCAGTTCGCTCTCACTTGGGCTATCCTGTGGCTCTTCGCTCACGTCAACTTCCTGTGGCTTGACGTATTCTCGATCTGGCTTCCTGCCCAATTCCTGCCGATGGCGCTGATCGTTTGGGTTATCTTCAATGTTACATCAATCCTGCTTCCTTTCGAGATGTCACCAAGTTTCTACAGATGGGCTTATGCAATGCCTGCTCACGAAGTCTACATGACACTGATCGATATCTGGTCTGGAGGTTGTAATCCGCGCCTATCCTACTCTTTGCCTATTCTATTTACACTAGAAGTTGTGGGATGGGGACTGAGCGCTCTTGGGGTCTATCGTCGCTGCCATTACGCCGTAATTGCTGAAGAAGCTGCGAGCCAAGCTTTTCAAGAACGCCTGAATTCTGCGATGGAGTTTGAACGGAAACATGACGAAGAGATGCGACAGGCACTGGAAGGAAGTCAAGAGTTGATATCAGAAGCAAGAGAGAAAAAGGATCTTGGAGAGGAATTGCAGAGACAGGAGACAGAGGCAAGAAAGGAAATGCATCGGCTTGCAAGTCAGGCTTGCAACTTTGGGCCTTCATTCAGCTTGGTGGGGTCGAACACGAATGATTCGTGACAGGCCAACTGCCTGTCTATTTTCCATCGAGATCATGGTCATTGATTGAGCCAGACCCTTTCTGTAGGAGATACAGAATGTGTTATAGACAGTCAATCCGTCTCTGACTTTCTACCTCGTGAATAGAAAGTTGACTGTGACCGAACTTCAGGTGAGACTGCACCCTCAAAATGCTGGTGGTCAAAGCGGTTCAGCTTGTCGCGCTACTGTACCTGGAAAGTGTCTCAGCAATTTCACGACGACATTCCATCTGTTGCGTCTGATCATACGATTCGGCGAAACCTCTCGCATTTTGGAGCTCTGGTTTTCCCTTGGCCCCATGAATTGTGAGATCTTCCTCTGGTTCCCAGCCGATGCTATGTTACGATGGGAAGCCTTCACGGGACACATTCCAGCCACCAATGTTGCTTCACACCCATGCACCATGTCCATCCCAAGCTTCACATTTGTGGAAATACAGCTATGTCTATCGGAGAGCTTTATCGAACAAGCCTAAGTGTGCAGCTATCATGCCTATCATGAAAGCCATATTTCAGCCATTAGCACGCGTCTATCGTTTGAAGGTGCCACCATCCTCACACGAGCCTACCTTTCTGCTCACAAACTCAATCCTGGGTGGTGTCCTCACTCAGTCCAATATAAAAGAAATTGAGGATATACTTTGTATTCACGGAATGGTCTTGCCTTCTTATATATTTTCCCACTTGCTCTTTCTTTACTGCTAAGGAATTGCGAATGATCATTTAACATGATATACATGCCTGGCGATCCTCTGGTTTTACTTTCAAAGCAGACGAACATATAACATTTTATACCTAGATATAGGGCTTTCCAGCGTCCTCGATTGATTAGCAAGATTAGCAAGTCGATCAGTAAGTCGATCAGCTCCTTGATCAGCTCAAATGCACTCAATTGGCCCACTGACGATCCAAACTGATTCATGGCTGACCGGTTTAAGTTGTACTGATCAGCCAGCTGATGAGCAAGTTAGCTTAGTAGTCACTCTGCCGCCCAACCGTCGCTCAGGGAGAAGAATGCTACCCTATTCATGGTAGCTATATGGGTGTTCGACAAGGGACATGGATGAAAGCATATCTCTCCTGCTTGATTACATCAATTTACATTCATTGGTTTCAGGGAACCCCGCATTTTGGCTGACTGCTTTTATCCGGCCCACCGCCGGCATCTTTCCTTCGGCACTTTGAACGATACATTAACATATTGATCATACCTTTCGACTCTCGGCGCACTTTCAAGTCCGCTAGCTGTCACTATGAGCCTCACTAAAAACAACATGGAAAAGCACAGTATCGAGAGAGACGAAGTGCTCGCTCATCCCTTTGTGGCCCTACCTCCAGGCATTCAATCTTCCCACCCTGACGCACTTCTCGACACTGCCGAAAAGAGAGCTATCGTTTGTCGAACCTCTATGATTTTCTGACATTATTCTGACACTTTCTAGGATCGCAAGCTGGTTCGGAAGTTGGACCTGTACCTCATACCATGGGTACACCATACTTCCATACTTCCAGACACTAGCTCACATTGCTCAGCTCTGTATCTTGTACCTACTTTCCTTCCTCGACCGAACCAACATTGGAAATGCCAAGATATTTGGCCTCCAGAAGGATTTGCAAAATATGACAACAGGACAGTACAACGCCTGTCTGTCACTATTCTTCGTCCCATACTCGCTTCTTGAACCAATTTGCAACCTGATTCTCAGAGGCTGGAGGCCGTCTCTCTTCATCCCAACGACTGTGTAAGTAACCCATCTCCAAGGCTATGAGATCGCTGATTAGGCAAGTATACTATGGGGTGCAGTGATGGTGAGCATGGGCTTTGTAAAGAATTCGTCCAGTCTCATGGCTACCCGCTTCTTACTAGGAGTCGCTGAAGCTGGTCTCTTTCCTGGGGTCAACTATTTCCTTTCTTGTTGGTACAAGAGAGATGAAATTGGCGTGAGAGCTGTGAGTACTCAGAGCCTGGACTTGGACCTCACTTACATTGCGCAGGCTGTATTCTTCTCATTTGCTGCCATATCTGGTTCTTTCGGAGGTCTTCTTGCGGCTGCAATAGAAAAGCTGGATGGAAGATCAGGCAGGCCTGGCTGGGCATGGATATTCATCATTGAAGGTGCCATTACTATGGTATTTGGTATTGCATCCTTCTTCTTAGTCTACGACTTTCCCGACACTGCGAAATTCCTCAGCGAGTCAGATCGAATTCGCGTTGTTCAACGCCTGGAAGACGATCAACAGTCAAGCGCTAGATATGAATCTTTCGAAATATCGTGCATATGGGCGGCTACTCGAGACTGGAAGACATGGGTCAGCATGTTTGTTTACATGGGGGCTGATATGCCACTTTACGCCTTTTCACTCTTCCTGCCTACCATCATCAAGAACATGGGATATACATCTACCCACGCTCAACTACTCTCCGTACCACCATACGCTTGCGCAGCCGTCTTCACCGTATTCATTGGTCTGGTTGCGGACCGGACCCATCAACGTGGGCTATGCAATATCTTTTGCTCTTTGCTTGGCATATCTGGATTTATCATGCTACTAGCAACCACGAATCCTCATGTCCAATACGGTGGGACTTTCCTTGCAGCTTTAGGAATATACCCGTGTATTCCAAACACAGTGTCATGGGTCAGCAATAATACAGAAAATGTCTACAAAAGAGGTGTCGTTCTTGGATTCGTCATCGGATGGGGACATTTGAATGCTATCGTCAGCAGCAACATCTACTTCAAGCCTCCAAGATATACAGCCGGTCATGCTACCATTCTGGGATATTTGATTTTCTGCCTGCTTGGAGGGAGCTGTCTCTTACACCGTCTGCTAAAGCGGGAAAATCCTCTGCGACTTGCTGGCATGAGAGACTATTTAAGTCAGGGTAAAACAGCAGCAGAAATTGAAAAACTTGGTGACATCCGCCCAGACTTTTTGTACACGATATAGATGGCCGCAGGGTATTACAGCGATCATGAAGCACAGGAACGTGCAGTAGGGCCCGTCCAGTTTCTTGGGAGTGTGCATACTTCGAATTACTGCTGGTCAAAGAGACTCGCCGAGGAATTCGAGGCACAGATGTTTAAGCCTCACCCCTCATTGAGGCGCTGTACTTGTGTGATACCTCTGGTGGTCAGGATTACATGCAAACTTGAATCCCGTACGATGCTCTCTCCCAAAATTGGAGGAAAAATCATGGGAAGTGGCCGTAAGCCTTGAAAATTACGGCCACCCCCTATGCAGCTCGCCTGGAGAGCAAATTGTGAGCGTGGTAATAGGTTACATGCAGGCGACCGATGGGCTGGATATTCCAACCCGAGTCTGCCCGTTGCACAATGCGCCAC
Source organism: Helotiales sp. EF0021 (assembly GCA_000292665.1). Taxonomy (NCBI): domain Eukaryota; kingdom Fungi; phylum Ascomycota; class Leotiomycetes; order Helotiales; species Helotiales sp. EF0021. The sequence goes on along the minus strand of AIET01001176.1, from coordinate 228,985 downwards.
TATCTCTTTTCTCTGCAACACGGACTGCGTGTTTCCGTATAATAGCGTCCGTTTGCCAGTCTTATACAATCATTTGCTACATGATTGTTATCCTGCAAGGAGGCGGGGTTGACGAGAGGTCATGGCTATCATTGCTTCCATGCATTCGAAACGTCTTTCCATCCGAATCTCGACACAATAAACTACATTTCAGAAGAAAATCCTCGCAAACTCTCAGAGGAGGGAGGGTTGCTCATCCAACACTCGTTTACAACATTGTGCAGCATCTCACAAACCGTTTGTTGGAGGTATCACGTCACTGCTTACTCGGAAAACAACACTTTACAATCTTTTTGGGGCCATTGTCTCCTTCGCATGTTCACTCCTTCTACATTTGTTCATTATTCAATACATCTCTTAGCTTGTTCACTACGTTGGAATTGGACGCGGGGAAGTACTTTGTAGCTTTCAACCTACACACGTCAACCCAACCAAATGAGATATACATCCCTTCCGACTTCGCAATATTCGTAAACAATGCAACCTTCTCACAGATTCCAATCCTATCAGGCATCGACTACAATTCGACTTCCGGCCAGCTGTGTCTTGAGCGCTGCTCCGGCATAGACCATACATCTCTCATTCACCATGGCCCTGACAGCAGACCAGAAGTACGTTCTCGTCGCCATAGAACAAACCACTGCATCTTTTTCTGTAGTTGCAACACTTCTGGTACTCCTGACTTATATCTTTCTCCACGAATTTCGAACACTGCAAAATACCACAATCTTCTGGGCGTCTTGGGCAAACTTGATGGCGGGTATCGGGTCTCTCATCGGCGGCAGTGGTCTTGATAACGATCATGGAGCGTTATGTCAAGCTCAGGCATTCCTATTTGAATTGTAAGTAGCACTCTCACTATACAACATCAAATGCTGATAGTTGAAGATTTATGATGGCCGATCCCTTGTGGTCTTTTACAAATACGGTCATGGTGTTCTTGATTTTCTTCAAGCGATGGGACCCACAACGAGTCAAGGGCTACAACAAAGTGTGCATCGCATTCTGTTACGGCATTCCGTCATTTGCTGCCTTTTTCTGCCTCTTCTACAAACCACATGGACCAATTTATGGCAACGCTGTCCTGTGGTGCTGGATCAACCAGGAGTACGCCTTGGTTCGTATATACTCGTACTACGGACCTATCTGGCTCTCAATAGCTCTATCCCTCGCCATCTATATTGCTGTTGGCACAAAGGTCTACGCAACTCGCAACCACATTAGGCACGCTGGAAACAATGCATATTATGCAACAACAGGGGCCTCATCGACCGTCCAGTCTCCTTCAATGTTCGAAATGGTGCCAGATTGCCAAAACAGCCCGGGACGATCTATCAAATATCCAGACGCTATATATGTACAAAACTCATTCTCCACTTCCGCATCCCCAACACCATCTCCGCCAGCCACAGGACGCTCGAGCTTTGCCACTGCGCTTTCCAAACCACAGCCATCCAGCCACCACCTCCGATCATACCCACTTCTCTGCTGTCTCAGGTGCTTTAACATCTCCGTCTCTGGCGTCCGTCTTTCCTTTCAAAAATGGCGCACAATGGATGATATCAAGTATCGATATACAAGGAACGCTCTCCTCTTCGCGCTATCCATCTTCTTCGTCTGGATCCCTGCTTCCGTCAATCGCATCTATGGTATTCGGAACCCGGATGGGCCATTAACCTACTCCCTCAACGTTGCGTCTGCTGTTGTGCTTCCGACCCAAGGGTTCTGGAATTTCGTTATTTTCTTTGCAACTAGTTGGGGTATTGTGAAAGCCGTCTGGGAAGATATAAGGTGTGGGAAAAGGATGGCCGTGTTGACGAAGATGATGAGATGGAAGATTGATAAACGCGGTAGTGACAATCTACCTCTGCATGAGAGGCAATATTCTGGAGCTGTGATGATGAGGGTTGGAAGTGAGGAGAGACTGTTTTGATCAGTTGGATGCTTATGTATTGCAGATCGAAGGAACCTTTTATTAGGTGCGCTGTATTATCTGGGGCTGGAGGTTGTGTTCGTCTTCAAGATGTACCATATGTTGTCTTGACATATTCCATTGACTTTCTACCAACGCTACCTTCACGTGTCTTTTTACATCGAATAAATCACAGAAGGGCCACTCTCGTCCAGAACACATTGATCCATTCCTGAACACTAGTCGCAGCCATAACCAGAGTCCCAAACTCATCCGAATTCGATAGCCAAGCATCAAGCATGCCATCTTGCTTGGAGTCCAGACTCACCAAATTACTATAAGTCATAAGATTCCACCCCGCTTTGGCAAGAATGGTTCGCTGCGCTCTGTATGCCACTTCCCATTCCCCTCCGGTTGGCGCTTTCCAAAGACTCCTGCTGCATGGTAGTGGTAACTCTGCTATGCAGCTCGCATCCATATTATGAGGTAGCGAGATTGAGGACGTATCGAAGAGGAGATCGACGACGAAAAGTAAAACCATTGTCCTGTGAAAGGCAACGGACAAAATCAGTTTTATGCGGTATTGCTTTGTGCCGAAGGTAGAGCTCACCGGCGAAATGATTCAGCCAAGATACAGTTTTCCCACGTAGGTATGTCACCTGTGTATCGAATATTATGAGCCGCAATAGCCTCCTCAATCTTGGAAGCTAGCTTCTGCCCAGGATATCAGTGGAGATTTGAGTTGGTAGTAGGATTTGGGTGCTTCTGTACAATCAGGGTGTCTATAAGTGGGATATCGAATTTCGTTATGGTATGGTCATCATCTGAGACGAGCATGATAATATACAAAGCAATGGCTTGTAGAGCGGCTATTGATTCTCGGCCATCATACGTCAAGTACTGCATTTCAATTAGTCTACACAGATGCTCAAATACTTTTCAATATGTCCAAGAGAAGAGGAACACACCTCCGCTCGAAGTCTCTCAACCTCCGCTTTCACAGTTGTCCATATGAACTTGCTATTCTCATTTTCAACTTTGGTATGCCAACGTATGACCATGCTACAGTTCTGCAATGGCCTGGGAAGGAACGTCGGACCAGCCTTCTGAATGCCAGCTGTCGTGTGTCCCAGATTGGAGGAGATGTGAATGAAAGGTGGGAGATTCTGCCCAATCATCATGCCGGGATATGATCGAATCGTAGATAACACATATCTCCGATTCAAAGACTCACGGGGGGACCAAGGGGATCCTCTGGAGTCGGGTTGGCTTTGCCGTGCTTCTGGAGCATTTTGTTGGAGGTCAAAAGCACCAAGGCACGTATTAATTGATCCATTGGCGAACAGATCAAGGTGGGGCGGCACCTGCTGATTTGTAGACCGGAGTGTCGAAAAAGAATCAAGTGGGTGATTTGATATTAGGCTGCCGTCAGGAGTACCTTTCTCGGGAGGTACGGTTGGACTGGCCGCTGTTGCAACTGTTGAAGGGTGTGGTGCGTAGACACAGTCCAAATTCTTCGCTTCACACCGAGAACAGGATGGATGAGCGGTGTTGCATCGTGCTTTAGCTTTGGTGCAAGGGCCGCAAGACTTCTTCCTCGACCTCACACGATTCTTTGCTTTTCGACAATAAGTCAAATGTCGACGCTGTGATTTTCCTGCGAAATGGGATCAGAGATGATGATAGTGGGGCAATAGCGGGGCAAACTTGCGATTATCGAATGTCTTCTTGCAGAGACTGCAATTCAAAGCCGGGATAACTTCCATATTTCACATTGAAATATCATCTCGAAGAATTTGTACGGAAAAGGTTTGGTCGTGACGGAGAACTTTGGTCGTCCCATGAGCTGAAGCAGATGCATTGGTAAGCAAGCTCACCAAGGAAAAGACTACGGAATTGCGTGGATCTCGCTTAACTAGTCGCAGCCCCTGATTTCGGTATTAGGGATGGGGTCGGCGATATCATCTGCTCATGTTTCTGCAGGCACAACGGAGTTCCCTGTTATGGGGAGCTTCAAATTATCAATATCATAGACCAGGAGGGAAAATGGGGAAGGAAGAGTGAAGTATAAGTTAAAGATATGTCCCCGAAGGCAGCTTCTTCAATTCACGCAAGCTCAACACATCACTTCTTCCTATCATTCTTTCAAACAGGCAAAATGGCAAACATCACGGACAACCAAGCCGCATGGATTACCACCAAAAACTCAACAGCCATGGAAGTCGGTCCAGGCCCGCAACCCAATCCCTCCGAGAATGAAGTGGTTATCAAAGTCGCATATGCAGCCGTTAATCCCACGGACTGGAAGGCAAGTTTCTCGTTCTCTACTTACCCTCGAGACCCAATGTGTAATTCCATTTAACATTCTCCTCAGATGCAAGACGCACCTTACTTAGAGGTTCCCTACCCTTTCATCTTCGGCACCGACGTCTCAGGAACCATCGTCGCACTCGGCTCTGCTATCACTCGCTTCAAAATCGGTCAACGAGTCATCGGTCACTGTGACAGTCTCCTCACTCTCAAAGCTACGAATGCTGGATTCCAACGATACACCACCTGTCGCGAGATTCTTGTTTCCGTCATCCCTGATGATCTTCCACTTGCAAATGCTGCCGTTCTGCCCCTCTCGATCTCAACCGCTGCCACGGGGCTTTTCAAGATCCTCAAACTCCCATTGCCTGCTCTCGATCCAAAGCCGACTGGTCAGACAATCCTCATCTGGGGTGGCAGTTCGTCCATTGGCTCTTCTGCGATTCAGTGCGTGCTCCTTCCAAGCTTTGTGATTGACATGCGTTGATCCTATCTCGTAGACTTGCAGTGGCAGCTGGTCTTGCTGTCGCCACTACGGCATCAGCACAAAACCACTCTTACGTCAAATCATTAGGAGCCACATACGCCTTCGACCAAGCCGAGCCCAATGTTGTCGGAGATATCCTCAAAGTCCTCAAGAAAGGAGACGTGGTACTTGATATGATCAGCACCGAGAGCTCCCAAAAGACTTGCGCGGAGATCATTCACAAGCTTGGTGGAGGTATCTTGCCCATTGTATTTTGGCCTACAGCAATAGCATATAAAGATGTAGAACAGGTTCTGTGTGAGTTGGCCATATTGGTAGTTTCGGAGCTGTAGCTGACTGAAGATACAGTCCTTGGACTTGATCCAGGTTTGAGCGACCCATGGTTGGGTGATGCTGTTTGGAGGAAGTATATCCCTCAGGCATTGGAAGCTGGAAAGTTCCAAGCTAAGCCTGATCCTTTGATCATCGAAGGCGGATTGGAGAAAGTCCAAGAGGGAATCAATCTTTTGAGAAAGGGAGTTTCTGCGAAGAAAGTTGTGATCGAAATTGAGAAAGAGGTATGAGGTGTTACTGTGCCCAAGGTCTTGCAAAAGATGTTCTTGAGTGTCTAGAAATTTAAGCAAACAGTAAGGTATGAAACATGATGGAGAATTCGTACACTTGTAGCCTGGCTAGCAGGTTGAAACGGTTGTAAGGGCTCTACTTCCATCTTCATATATCTTGCAGGACCGATCTATTGTCTCTATAGCGTGTAAGAACCTCCTTTATGTCCCTCCTTAGCTCTCATACTCTAACCTCCCATCTCCAACAATCTTCCAGAATTCCTCTACAATCTCCTTTTGTCCACTGGGCGCTCCTCGTACCGCAAGGTACTTCCTCCCATCAATCGTTGGTTCCCAATCTCCGGGATTACCACTGGCCATGATCCCTCCAGCCTCAACCAATATGCACCAACCAGCACAAACATCCCAGGCCCAACATCCACCCTCCCAGAAGATATCCTGCTGTCCGGCCGCCGTGGCAGCGAGATTCAGTGCCGCAGATCCCATGCACCGTATACTATGTACCATAGCGCCTCCATTCTCTTTGCTCGCTGCGAGCTTGGTGAAGACTTTGGATTTGAGCTCGAAATTGTTCCCCGTCCGATCACTACCCCATTCTGCTCCAACTAGACAAGTGCTCAAGTCCTTCAACGGGTCAGGCTCTTTCTTCAAAGGTAACTTCTCTTTCTCCCCTCCTTTCCGTATTAGATATGATCCCTGTCCTTTGATTCCTGTATAAAGCTCGTCCAAATACGCATTATATATCACCCCAATCGTCGGCACCTTTTTCACAGCGAATCCCAATGATATACAGAACGCCGGAAACGCATGTACGAAGTTCGTCGTGCCATCTATAGGGTCGACGATGAAGGTTGGGTCCGAAGTGAGGGTTTGGCCCGGGTAGTATGTTTCTTCGCCGATGAATTGGAAGGAGGGGTAGGAGGAGAGGAGGCGGGTATTGACCATTTTCTCGACGGCTTGATCGGTTTCCGTTACGAGATCTGCGGCTATAGATTTATTAGCCATGAGGAACGGTAGGTCTTGGGAGGTTGCGAGGTTGAAGAGAGGTAGGGATGGGAAAGGAAGATTTACAGTTCTTCTTGGTCCCAGAAGTTTGGTAGGATGGGTCCGCGGAGAGCATCATCTTGCCTGCTTCGTGGGCGACATCGACGAGGAGATCATGGATCTCTTGCAGATTGAGGTCTGCCATGTTGTAATTTGGGGGTATCGTGTGGACTTTTGAGAATAGGAGGAAGAGATCAGGGAGGAACCTAAGTGGTGGGGTTGAAGCCTTTATCGCTATCTCCACGTGCGAGACCAGCACTTCCAGGCCTTGTCCGCCGGCCTTGTCTCAGATATCAGGCTTGACGACGTCAATGCTGAAGAGCTTGGATACCTCCATAATGGGACTTTGAAGATCATATTGAAATTCGCGTGAAAATATTGTACACAGGCACAAAAGAAAAATCCATTGTCCAAATGCTTCAAAGTTTCGCTCTGCCCATAGATACTCTCGAGGCTTTTGAAATCGTGAATAAAGACAAGTAAGAAGATTCCCATCCAGTCGCCGAACGCCATAACCCATATCTCCAGACCCTACATATTTTCCCTGAACATTGACCGTCTCTCTGAAGGACTCTCGTCGCTAACCTGCGCTTTGTGTCCCTTCACATTCGTGTCAATCGGTCTTGGGCTGACTCCTCTGAGGCTGACATTACTTGATTCAGCCGCAGAATCATCAAACGGGTTGACTGTTGGCTTCCTCCCCATCTCCTCATCATATCTCCTATCCAATCCAGCCTGACTACCTCCAATGTAGGGCTCCGGCTCTCTGCTCAAGCTTCGTCCTCTATTCTCGCCGTATCCCGGTGGTGCCGCACCTGGTGTTGGGGCAAGTTGATTGTGATGTAGACCAAGCTCCTGCTCCTCATAGTATCCTCCTGGTCCATATGCATCTGCCTCTGTTCCTACTCTCGCATCCCACGCATCATCGGGATCGAGAGGGCCGAATCCGCGATTGCTGGCTCGTCCGCGCACGTTGCTGCTAAGTGGTTCTTCGTATGCGCCGCCGGCTGAACGATTGTTGCGATTCTTGAAGCCGCCAACTTTGTTTTTGACCCATCCGACAACTCCTCCACTAGACCCTCCACCTCCGCCGTACTGCTGCCGTCCTTGGAAGGGATTGTAGGAGGAGAGTGTTGGTTGTGGTAAGCCGAGCCTTCTGGCGCGAAGATGAGTGTAAATTATCCAACCTGCGACACCGAAGACAATGAGGAATATGACAATGATGAAGAAGGCGCCGAGGCCTGTAACATGTGCCATTGTTCGTTGATGGACGTTCTTGTGATGTTGGTGCGGTTGTCGTCGCCAGGTTTGGGCGTTGAGCTGAAGCTGATGCCTGTGACAACATGAAGCTGGGCCTAAATGGATATTCCCGAGCGGCCGCCGATTTTAGCTGGTCACGATGATGGTCACGTGGTGAGTGATGATTGCTGCACCTGATTGTCTTCAGGCTGATGACGTTGAGGCATTGTATAGGGTATTTATGCTGCTGTTGTCTTGTGCAAGGTATGGGCTTGCAAAATTATATTAGTTTTTGCCTTAAAAAAAGGCAGAGTCTCAAGATGCGCCTTATTCATCCAACAAGACATCCAACAAGACCTTGTCATGGAACTGAAAGGCCCTGCTGAATTATTAGAAAGCAACAATTGTTTGAAGTGTCCTAGGCTTGTACGAATCTTGATCCTGTAATAGTTCTTTGCATAGCTATCTCGCTTCTAATTTGGCCATATTCGTCTCCAACACCCGGCAACAAATTCATTGGAGGCAATACACGGTTCTCCAGTCTCCGAATCACGCCCAACCAATCCTTCTTCTCTGCAGGGGTGAACGTCCAACCACCGAAACCGTAGCCTTTTCATTATTACTGGTAATATGCGCAGACTCAAAGGCAAGTACTGAAAATCCCAGCTCGGTATCTTTCGACTATACCTCTGGACATCCCTTTGGAGCTGTCACCATAATATTGTATTAGATAGCATCAACAGGCATAACTTTGTAGAGGCTATTGCTCATCGCAAGAGTATGTCCTTAAACAGCCTTTTATGGAAGGTAGAATTAAATAACGTTGAAGAGAGAATCACTACATTGCATAGTGACTTCAACCTCGATTTGGAAATCCCGCTCAACAGGCCCTAAGGTTTGGGCAACTGACCTGCTCCAAGGAAATGACTCCGATGAAAGAAAATCGGCTGCCAATCTTGGTATTGGACAACCACACAGTGACAAGATATCTTGTCTTTCTCGGAACATGAATCTCAATGCAGGTACGGGAGATCTTACAGCACGCATGCATTTGTGTATGACTTGAGATATTGTATCGACTTCGACAGATAACCAGATCGTACTTTCGTCTCGGCTCAACAACATATAATGGCTCGTCCTCCCATCCTATTGTCCAACCCCGATAGCCTAGATAGCCGGAAAACTGGAGCGCAAAGAATAAGCAGCGGCACCAGCGGGAGAGTAACAGTTTCGTCTCGTAATCTTCTGATCAGATAAGTGCGGGCTCTCCACTTTTGATGCACATGGCCCGGAACGGTGGTGTGTAGCGTAACATGGCAAGCATGGTGGCCTGTTAATCCTGCCCTGACCCCCAAGCCTGGCCTGTCTGTGCAGAATGCAGACTGCAGAGCGGCGACCGCGCAGAAGAGAATAGATTAGACTTCCCGTCGTGCGCGAATCGAGAATCCCGTGAGACTGTCAGGGCAAAGTGTCCTGTCCTGTACTGTACTGTACTGTACGGTGATGCCAGATCGATGTGCGGTCATCGTGATTTCACCGCCTGCACATCACAAAACATCACAGGTCCCGTCAAGGAACGCAACTCTGCAGACTCTTCCCAATCAGATCCGCTCGTGTGGCTTTTTCCGGCCTATTTCTGGACGACGTGGCATTGGGCGCTGGGGAACCCTAACCTACCCTACCCTACCCTACCCTACCCTACCCAACTCTTCAGCCAGGTCAGCGGGCCGACCACGATCCCATCGAGGGGCTCAGCCTCTCAGCTCAGCACGAGACAACAGGGCAAGCCAGTGCCAGGCCAGGCCAGGCCAGGGCTCACTCACTGTCACTCACTAACAGCGAAACACCCGCTGCAACCTGATTCCCTCACGCCCTAGCCCCGTCACATCCCATCCCATCCCATCCCATCCCATCCTATTCCTCCTCTCGCAACCTCCCGATGACCACGGCTGCCCCCCACGGACGATCCACCACCACCCACCAACGCCATGCGGTCATGGATATAGAAGGGAGAGATATCCCGCTCTCACTTCTGCCTTCTGCCGTATCTTCTGCATCTCTCCCCCACGAGCATGACTCACGCCAGGACCATTCCGACGAAGACGAACTCGATCCTGAATCTGACGCTGCTCTCCTCCGCAGACATAATAGGCACCATTCCGACCATGCCGATACGAGCCTCGAATATATAAGTCCATTCCGGCGTATACTAGTACTCATGTCCAAGGCACCTCTCCTCCTGCGGTCCTCGCCTGGCTTTGGCACAGGATCATACGGCGCAGTACCTGTCGGAGCATCCAGCGAGAATAGCGATGACGAGGACACAGATGCTGGCAGACGGTCGGAGAAGCGGAAGAAGACGTCGGGTCTGAAGAACAAGATCAGCCAGGCAACACTGGGAAATGGCAACTTGAGAGCGAGACGGAGATCTTCAAATGCCAGACGACAGCCTTCCGCAGAAGTGGAGGTTGTAGTTGAGGATATAGGGTTGGATGACAGATATGCCAATGGAGGGATTCCCATACCAGACACAGAACAATCCTCAGAAACATGCTCGCCAGATTCTTCCTCCGAGGAAGCCATTGACGATGAATACCACAACGAAGAAGATCCTCCCGACAACTCCCCATACCCTCAAGTTCGTGCTTCTGTCTCTGCAATAGACAATACGACCCTTTCCATCAATACCCCTCGCATGTGGTTATTAGCCACTTTGTTTTCAATCCTCGGATCATCATCAAATCTTTTCTTTTCGTTACGATACCCCAGCGTTTCAATCACACCTGTTATAGCATTGTTACTTACACATCCACTTGGAAAATTATGGGATGCCCTCTTGAAGAGAGCAGACGATCCCAGCGAGGAGTTTGAATATGGCATCAAGAGCCGGACCTCCTCGAACGATACCACGAATCACGAACTACACGATATACACACAAAGAAAGGCAGCATGTTGAGGAGTCTACGACTATGGCTGGCACAAGGAAATTGGAACGAGAAGGAGCACGCGTGTGTTTATATCAGTGCCAACGTCTCGTTTGGCTTTGCGTTTGCAACAGATGTTATCGTGGAGCAGACACAATTCTACAACCAGCAGGTCAGCATCACATACCAGCTGTTGCTCATACTCTCAACCCAGGTACTCGGATACACTTTCGCTGGGCTGACTCGGAGATTTCTGGTCCGTCCCGGCGGAATGATCTGGCCAGGGACTTTGATGTCCGCTGCTATGTTTACGACTCTACACAAGGAAGAGAATACGGTTGCAAATGGGTGGAAGATTACACGGTGGAAGTTCTTCTTCGTCGTATGGGCTTCATCCTTCGCCTTTTACTTCCTCCCAGGACTCTTGATGCCGGCATTGAGTTACTTTAACGTCATCACCTGGTTTGCACCTGACAATGTGATTGTTGCGAACCTCTTTGGTGTTTCTTCTGGACTGGGTCTCTTCCCAGTGACCTTTGATTGGGCACAAATCGCATACATCGGCTCTCCACTTCTGACGCCTTTCTGGGCTGCAATGAATGTGGTTGGTGGTCTTGTCATTGTCATGTGGATCTTCGCTCCTATTGCCTACTACTCGAACGTCTTCTTCTCGTCATATATGCCTATTCTCTCATCCGCAGTATTTGACAACAAGGGAGGTATTTACGATGTCAGCAAGATATTGACTTCAGACTTCTTATTCGACCGAGAAGCGTATCAGAATTATAGTCGGGTTTTTCTGCCCATTACATACGTCCTGAGTTACGGTCTTCAATTTGCGGCCCTCGCGTCTCTCCTGACACATACTGCTTGCTGGCATGGAAAAGACATCTGGAAACAATGGCGAAGATCATTGAAGGAGGTTGAAGGAGAGACGAAGACCGCATACAAGCCACTCACACCCTCTTCTGGCAATGGTAGAGCTCGCCTGCAGAGATCAGACTCGCATATGGAAGACATCATTAGTCAAGAAGATGTCCATAATCGCTTGATGAAGAAGTACAAGGATGCCCCACTGAGCTGGTACTTGGTCACATTTGTGACAATGACTGCGGTGGGCATGTTCGTCTGCGAATATTATCCGGTCCATCTCCCTTGGTATGGACTACTCCTTGCTCTCGGCATTTGCGCAGTTCTTTTCATCCCAATCGGCATCGTTATGGCTATCACAAATCAACACAGCAGCATCTACCTTATCTGTCAACTCGTCTGCGGAGCAGTATTCCCTGGCCGTCCAGTCGCAAACATGGTCTTTGTAACCTATGGCTACATTTCCTCAGCTCAAGGTATCAAATTCTCATCCGATCTCAAACTCGGCCACTACATGAAGATTCCACCTCGGATCCTCTTTTCTGTCCAAATGGTAGCCACTATTGTCTCCTCGGTCACCCAAATCGCAGTCTTGAATTGGATGTTCCGCAATGTTCCAAACATATGTACTCCTCAAGCAGTGAATGGTTTCGTCTGTCCAATTGCCCGCGTCCACTTCAACGGCTCCATTCTCTGGGGTGTAGTCGGCCCAGGCGAATTCTTTGGGAAGAATGCCACATATCATGTCTTAGTGTGGGCTTTTCCCATTGGCGCCATCGCTCCAATAATCCTCTGGCTCTACGCTCGCAACAAGAAAGGAAACATTGTGCGAAAAATCAACCTCCCCGTTCTCTTCGGCTCCTTATCCTGGATTCCTCCCGCTACGGGTCTGAATTTCTCAGTCTGGGCACTTGTATGCTATATATTCAACTATCAGCTGAAGAACCGAGCAACGGCATGGTGGGCGAAGTATACGATGACACTTTCCGCAGCGCTGGACTCAGGACTGGCATTTGGGTTGGTGGTGGTGTTCTTTGGGTTCGTGTATCCTGGGCTTATGGAGGGGTTCAAGTGGTGGGGGACAGAGATCTATAAGAGAGGGTGTGATTGGAACGCTTGTGCGTTGAAGACGGTGGAGAATGGTAGCTACTTCGGGCCGGACACTTGGTAAGATTTGTGCGATTGTGGGTTAATATATCAGAGGCGCAATGATTTGATGCATTTAATGGTAGCATAGAGACGGCGTATTTATGAATTCAGAGGAGCGTGTATCTGCTCCAATTTATCACGTTGTTGTTCATGTCACACCCACTTGCACCCCTTCTTTTTATGGTTCAGATCACACTGTCTTGGAATATATATCCATGCCTATATTTCTAACAAATTGCGAGAGAGTGTTCCCTAGGAAGGAGGAGAACCAAAACCTTCCTTTCATTCTCTCCTGGATGGAGCCAAGCATATTCCGAGGTGGGGCGTCATTCTTCATCCTGAGCAGCCCACCCGAGCATACAAGTTCAGATTTCAGTTCAACTTCGATTGAAGCTCCTTCAAAAGCCACGTTATCGCAGCATGTCGTCAATTAATTGCCGCTCAGAGCTTGAACTCCACGACAGGAAAATTTCCAAATCGTCAAACTTTGAGCACATGTTGGACCTCTATGCCGATTGCTCGAGTTGAGCTATCTTGTAAAGCCGCCGTTTTAAGTCTATGCGCTTATTACTTCTAACTTTACTCAGTCATCGAGATTTGTGGCGTAGCGCTCATGAACTTGATCGCTGTTTGCAGCGAGTTTGTTGAAGGCAATGCTTTGTCAAGGTGACTTGGTTGATCTTGAAGCTTCATCCAAATTCATTGTCGATTGATGGCGCGATATCTCAACTTGTACTGCCAAACCATTCGATACTTTCATCTTTTTTTCGGCTCAATGCAACAAGGAAGTGATTTGGTTGTTGAGGCCTTGGTCTCTAAGTTCAACAGCGGCGTGATAATGTTGAAGCTTTGTGAGCAATTGCCGGAAATGTACTCGCTGCATTCAGAAAGAAAACCTTTTATCCATTGTAGTCTCGGAGAAAAGGGGCACGCCTCCGCTTTGTCGATTCCAAGTCAAAAAGTTACCTCGACCAAATGCGATCAAGTCAGGTTTTGCATTTTGATACCAATATTCTGCGTCACCAAAGTTTCAGGCTCCGATTCCCAATTACAAGTATGGCTCGACCAAAGAAAGGCCAAGGGCAAGCCAGAAAAGGCCCAGCTCCACGAGTGAGGAGACGCACTGGCTATCTCACCTTAGAGAGTTCGACTCCAGTCATAGACTTAGAGGAAGATCTATATGATAGTGCAGACCTCGAGCCTGAAGATGAGGAACCACGTAAAGGTTCTGGAAAGGGCAAAGCTAGTAACTCGAAAGGAGCCACTTCAGAGGGGAAGGCGGTTGCGAAGACATCGGCTGGTAAGCCAGCTACACCCAAAGGGAAGACAATTAAGGGTTATATCGTGGAGGATGACAGTGAGGACGACGATGATGAGCTTCTTGGTACACCTGAGGAAGCGCAGGAAAAAAGCGCCAAGAGGGGCCCAGCAGGTAAGAAGCAGGGTGCAAAACGGTCCGCCGCAAAGGCCACTTCGAGTCGAGGGACGAAACGGAAGGTTGATGAGATTGATTCAGGAGATACCCCAGGGGAAGGACCCTCGAAAGGTAAGAAGGAGGCTGCGAAGAAACCCGCAAAAGAAGCACCTGTGAAGAAAGGGAAGAAATATTACTTTCCCGATAGTGATGAGGAGGATCAACCGGAAGGTCGTACTGCTGTCGATAAAGCCGACTCTAGCTCTAGCTCTAGTTCTGGTTCAAGTTCCATTTCAGCCACCGACGATAATGCAGGTCCAAGGAAAGGGCAGGAAAAGGGCAGAGTTAAAAAGCCTGTTAAAAAGGGCGAGCCAGCTGCGAAGGAGCCTAGGAGAGAGGAAGAGGAAGAAGGAGGAGAAGAAGAAGACAACGATGGGTATGAAATTAGTGTGAGCTATACATGCGGCAAGTTTCTTAAGGGCAGGGAACGTGGATGCTTGAATGCTTTCGTAGGTAATAGTGAGGCCTGGCCCACGGGGTGTGGCTGTAATGGACATAGGAATTGGCGAGGTGGGGAAGAGTTGTATTCCGATCAGGCTCGAGAGTTGGCACGGCTTGCAAGGAAGGAGGAACAAGATGATGATGATGATGATGAAGAAGAAAAAGAGCAGGAAGAGGAGGAAGAACCTGTCGAGCCTCCTCCCAAGAAAGCAAAGTCAAAAAAGGAACTTGTAAGGAGTGTTGTATAACTTGCAAGTTGATTGCACGTTTCTACTATTCTTTCTTTTGCTTTGAAGCTTGCTAAAGCATGGGAAGATTGCCTTTGAATGCTTGTTGTTATGTTTGCTGCAAGTGAGAACTGTATCAAAGATGTTTTTGATTATATTACTGGCTTCACTTTGTGTCTCATTGCTACTGTTGCTGCGTGGGTAGTGTAAGGGTAGCAGAAAATGTGATATAACAAGATGACAGCGTTTGAAAGGAAGGCAGGTGGATGGCTGCTTAACATCATACGCTCCTATATACGAGAATGTCGATCTTGACTATGCTAACACATATCTCCAGATAGCAAATTGGCAGCCACGCAGGAGTAATGAGTTAGATACTTCGGAGCTAGCATAGTAACTCACAAGACCGTAGGAATTTAGTGGGAAGACGGGGCATACCACAGGGATAAGAGCAAAGACTTGGGATACTGGTGCCATGAAGTGAACATTGCCAGCGCTGTTAAGATTCAGAAAATCCCACAGCAGTCTCGAATGGGCTCCATAATACCCCTTCTGAAACTACTTTGTCGATATGATGCGATATGAGTGATGGAAGACAACATAGCCAGATAAGCACTCATTCTATTTCTCTCCACCTATGCTAGTCTGAGTAATAGGTCAATGGCCACCCAAGACTTGCACACTGCTCTTCATCTCTCCACCCAATCTGCTTACTCGGCCACTCCAGCTCCCTCATTTCCGCTCCATTCCTGACAGGCTGCCACCTCCCTGCCATCTCGATTTCCATCGTCGTGTTAATATAACCTCTCGCTTTCAGGAATCCAGAGTCGGGATTAGGATCGTAGGTCCTTGCAAAACTTGCCCAGGAATCAAGAACGAATTGCGAGAACATTAGATCGTTCCAATCTCTCAAAGGCAGGTCGTTGAAGTATAGAGCACCAAAGACCAGTAACAACTCTCCCGAGTGACACTTAAAGTATTCTTGATTTGGATCACCATATGGATAAGCGACTGTCTTCGGAGCATCGCAGCCGGGTGGGTTAGGATCGTATCCAGGTATTTGGTAGGAGCGGTTGAACTCATAGAAATACTGTTCGGCGAAGACGTCGTTCAACATTGCTGAGTATGAAGCTGCTTGATCGATGCACCGGAAGATGGTATCTGTCCCAACTCGAGATGTGACATTGAAAACTGCAAGTGACGTGTTTGCAATAATAGGTTGAGGAAATAGGTCCGAGGCAATGATCGAAGTCGCATTGAATCCATCCTGGTTCAAAGATGTTGCGAGATCGGTGGTTTGGACGTAAGAAATTATCGCAGCTCCATCGTCACGCATGAGACCTTGCATGATGTGGACTCCTTTCAGGAGCGGATTCGAACTTCCATTCACAATCAGTTCCGAAGACGTCAGGTATGTTCCATCAACCACCAAGTATCGTGCCACAGTTGGCAGCTTTACGAGGGTGGATGCATCGATCTTTCGGAGGCAATCAACATGTGAAGCAGCAGTTGAGCAATTTGTCGCCGTCAGAATAGCATTAGCAGCCGTTGTCATCTCTGTCCCGATGCTCAACCAGGAAGAGTACGTCGTTCCATAGCCACCACCTCCCAGATTGCTCTGTGGAATTGCACCCTGGAATTTGCCAACTGATCTTGGTGACGCCAGAAGTGCTCGTACAGAAGCAGCTCCTGCAGATTGTCCGAAAATCGTAATCCGGTCAGGGTCTCCACCAAAATCTTGAATATTCTTCCGCACCCATTCCAAAGCATTAATCTGATCTGCAATACCGAAATTGCCCTTCGTGACTCCATCGTCCAGAGCTAAAAATCCCAACGTAGAAAGTCGGTAATTGATAGCTACCATAACAGCGTCTCCTCTCGATGCTATATTTCCTCCGTCAACGGTAGGATCATTTCCCGTTCCTGAAGTGAAAGCTCCGCCATGAATCCAGAACATCACTGGCTTCAATTGATACTTCGCAGCTCCTCCATGGGCTGGCAGAAACGGCGTCCAGATATTCAAGAACAAGCAATCCTCCGAACCTCCTCCTGACTGAACACATTGTGATCCATACGAAGTCGCGCTTGCATCATTGCCCGTACCTGAATATGGAATCGAGTAGGTAAATCGTTGTGGTTGAGGAGCATATCTAATGCCGAGGAAACGGAAGCTCAATCGATCTCGGAATCTGCATAGCATGGAATTAGCTCTAACTCGAAAGCCTGCAGACTAGTAACCTACCCAGTGATATATTCATTGTTCGAGTGAACAGTGACCTGCCATCGTGCGCTCGCACCTTGAGTTGTGGAATTGGAAAATGGTGCCGATTGTGTGCAGAGGGCTGGAAGGTGGGCGTGTCGATTTATCGTCGAATTGTCAGCTATCTGACCATTTCCGTGAATAGCTCTCGGTATGTCATCATCTGGGGCAATCCAGTACTGTTGCTCCGCAGAGTAATTGGACGAGTACGTGAAATAGTCAAGATCAAGTTGTATGCCCGCAGTTCCCAATTCTGGACTCCACAGCTCCTCTCCCAACTTGTCACACACTTCTGCAGCAGATTCTCGAGATCTGGGAGTAAGGAGGATGACGCCAGAATTGGCAGAAGGGCTCGAGGGACCTGCAGAGAGTTACATTAGCCAAGCCTCGGTTCCTGGATAATCGCAACTTGCCAAGTAGGTCATTGTCGATTAGGATGGTCAAATCAGAACCTAGAGAATTGGGCGAGGGAGCTGCAAAGACTTGTGTGGCAGCCACGAATCCAAGAAGGACCGAGGCAAACATGGCAGAAGACTTCCGGGCAAAGGGCCACGAGGAGGGGTGGAAGAGACAATTGGAATGACTTCAATGCATGGTTCTGGAGTCAGATGATATACCTACCAAGAAATGAAATGTGGGAAGTAATATAAATATACTAGGCCTACGTCTCGGTCAATTATTGTCGAAATGAAGTCCTCTCCGGCAGCCCGGAAGAGCAAGGTAGAGTAATGTATGAACGGCCACCATTATGATATGCACCGAGCGGCGAAGGTGGGGTAAGTGGAAGATTTGGCGGGGTAGAGTAGACGGGATTGAGGTGAACAACTTGGACGAGAACTTTCAAGGGAGACGATAGCTCGAGAATGGTACGAGTGACTAGGCAAGCTAGAGCAGCAGACAAGACAGCGGAGCAGATAAATAGGGAGAAAGTATCTCCGGAACGAGGTAGAGAATGTGGAGGCTATTGCTCTGCTCATACAAAAAGACGGAGGACGCGGGGTTGAGAAATGCCACCAGGACTTCAGGCTGAATAGATGGAGATGCAGAAGATTTGCAGAAGAGAAGCAGGTCCCGAGAACGAGAACGAGAAGCCTGAGATTAGCGAGCTCCTATCTGGGCCGACAGTTTTTCCGTGCTGATGGTTATCATGTGACTAACTACGTTCCCAAGCCACATTCCCACGCAGTTGTCCCTCCGCCAAACCTCAATCTCAAGCTCAAGGCCGCCCAACATCACACAACATGAGGCAGGATGATGTCCGTCGGGCTCGAAGATAATTTATCCCTTCCATCGTGAACAGTGTTCACTCCTCAGTTTCGCTTCCAGCCTTCCACCCATCCCCAGGAACGGTAGACCCACGCCAGCCTCACATGGCGACAGGCTTCTACCGACAGCTGCACGTCGTGAATTGAAAGCGGTATAGCCTCATTTTCAGCCACTCACATTCCTGCTTCGGCGAAGGAGATATCTGGGCAATCTCGAGATGATGAGCCATGCCACCGTCGAATGACAGAAACAATTCCCTCGGATGCGGAAGTCTCACGACCGCAATTCCTCCAACTAGACAAACGAAATCCACACCATCAAACAATTCATCGAAGCTCTCCGTACAGCCTCATACCAAAATCATTCCACCATGTCCAGGGACGAGCGTTGGCGTTGTGGAAGATGCTGCAGCGGCGCAGAAAGCGCCTACCTCAGAATGCTGACTGATCACCATGATTGGTTGCTGTGCCTCCTGTTCTATCCCAGTCTCGAGCCAAGGCCAGCTCGCATTTTCGAATAATAATTCCCATTTCTTTCTATTCTGCTCCATACGCTACTCTACACACTACATCATTTCTCCAGACTCCGACGGCTGCACCATCACCCACATTCCCCAGTTCCCCTGATTTCCGCGGCTGGTTAATATCGAGCACTTGCTATGACTCCCTACTTCTAGAAGGCTTCCTTTCGGCCGTCACCTACCGAACCCCAGATTCTCCATCGCTCGAACCTGCATGACCATCGCAGGGTTCATACAAGGGTGGTAAGCGTAGACATTGAGGAAGTCAGGAAGTCTCCTCAGAGGATGTCCACTTTGAGCACATCGTCTGATCTACCAATCCGAACCCTGAATTCGAATCTCACTCAACCTTGCGGCATTAGTCTATCCTCGCTATCGATGGCACACGGCAAGTAATCAATCTCTCGGAAATAGATATGGAACTCCTATCAACAACGCTTCGCCCTCATATGCCTCACACATATCACATACGAATTGTTTCTATCCTTTGAGATATCGTCGAATCCACGCCACTCTCACAGTTGGCTAGATACTGATGCACACAACTGAAGAACTATGCCAGGCAGTATGTCCTCTTCGCCAGACGCTTCCCCAGTCTCAATGACTGGTGGACGGCATTTCTCGATGAGCAGAGACAAATTTACCATCGATATTCCAGTACATGGAATCCAATTAAACACGAATGGAATCAACGGAAATGGGAGTCTCAACTCTCCCAATCCTCTCAAATCACCAACATCACGCCGCATGCAGCAATTTTCCCGTGAAGGTATTCTTGGATCAGCTCAGAAAGCAAGGAATTTATCTCAATCATCTGGTGATCGCGAATCCATGATCAACGGTCTCCAGAATAAGCAAAATAGCGACGATGGAATCAATCCTTTGAAGAGACGAAGTACCGATGCAGGCATCGACTACCCAAGACGAAGAGCAACCATTGCTGTAAGAATTTGTACTATATCACGTAGACGATTCTGACGAACTGCAGTGTGAAATATGTCGGTCTCGTAAATCACGATGTGATGGAACGAAACCCAAATGCAAGCTCTGTACGGAACTTGGTGCAGAGTGCATATATCGAGAGCCAGGAATCAAACTTGACGCTGGTGACAAGCTCATTTTGGAGCATCTCACCCGAATCGAAGGTCTATTACAAAATACGTTGGTCGGCCAGCCTAACAGCCTCGCTCTATCGACCGGCTCTCCATCAGTCAACGGAAACACCACGATCAGCAATGAGGATGTCATGATGCAGTCTGGGAGTACTTACGTATCTATGATTCCTGCCACCGGTCTTGGCACCTGGACTGCCCCAACCAATATTTCGACTATGCCTAAGATTCATACCAATGCCGCACTACATCTTCTACAATGGCCTTTGATCAGAGATCTTGTTTCCCGGCCATACGACCCCCAAATTCTACTTCAGCTCGAAATGGCAAGAGAGCCTCTGGTACTTTCCAAAACACCATGCCTCGACCTATCCAACACTTCTGCGTATATCGAGGCCTTCTTCGCCAAGGTAAACGTTTGGTATGCATGTGTCAATCCATTCAATTGGACAAGTCATTATCGCATTGCTCTTTCGAATGGCTTCCGCGAGGGTCCGGAAAGTTGCATCGTGTTGTTGGTGTTGGCATTGGGTCAGGCGAGCTGTAGTGGTAGCATTTCCAGAGTTGCGCCCAACGAAGATCCACCAGGACTACCTTACTTCGCCGCAGCATGGGCACTCCTTCCTGGTTTGATGACGAGAAACTCGGTGCTCTCAGCTCAATGTACTGTTCTCGCTTCTGCTTACCTATTTTATCTCGTCCGTCCTCTCGAGGCCTGGACACTCTTGAGCAGCACCAGCACGAAACTTCAACTTCTACTCAGTGCGCCCGGAAGAGTGCCAGCAGGCCAAAGAGAGCTCAACGAAAGGGTATACTGGAATGCCCTGCTATTTGAGAGCGACCTTCTAGCAGAAATGGATCTGCCTCATTCTGGAATTGTGCAGTTCGAGGAGATGGTTGGATTGCCAGGAGGTTTTGAGATGGAGGACGAAGAGAGTGTCGGTCGGGACGAACTTTGGTACTTCCTAGCCGAGATTGCTCTTCGACGCCTCTTGAACCGCGTCAGTCAACTCATCTATTCGAAAGACTCCATGTCATCAACCCAAAGCCTCGAGCCTGTTGTTGCAGAACTCGATTTTCAACTTGTGCAGTGGTACGAGAGTCTTCCAATTGCGCTGCAGTTCCCATACAGCCGGTCCCCGCTCGCAGACCCAGTACAAACAGTTCTGAGACTACGATATTTCGCTTGTAGAACTATAATCTACAGACCATACATACTCGCTGTTCTCGATAATGAACAAGCTGCCATGGATCCCTCGGTCCGTGAGAATTGTCGAAAGTGCCTCGAAGCCTCGATAAGCCAACTTGAACATATCACTGCACAGTAAGTTACCTTAGGTCTTCTGTCTTAACTCGTCACTAACGAGAATAGTCATGCTGGCCATATTCCTTATCTCTGGCAAGGTGCCTTGTCAATCGTCTCTCAAACACTTCTCCTTATGGGCTCAACAATGTCACCAACACTTAACGGGATCATCGCCAGTCTCGTCGCTCCAATGGATAGTGTTGATAGAATCATCAACGACGTCGTCATGGAAATCGAGCGCTATGCGCATCTTGCTCCTAGTCTCTCCCTCTCCGCGGAGATCATCCGAGAAGCAGAGATGCGACGTAGAAACTACCTTGGTGGTGGTTGAACAAATCCCGAACCACGAATAGCCGATAGACGATCGACCGGATCGGGGCGAAGATGCACGCAATGCGAGCCTTTAGTGCCACCAAATCGTTGGGTTGTGTAGTTACGTACATGACCTTCGCACCGAAAGGAGGGGTGCGGCGACACGTGGGATATCTGGAGAAGGGCCGACTATATCTTCCACGGTACTGGGAAAGCCATCTCTTATATTGCTCGGGATCGAAAAGAGTTGGGTTGGATGCCGCGAGGGATTTCGGGCCGTGGCTCCGGGTGAGAGTTGGGCTTTACCCCACGGACGTAAAAGGCTCATATGAGAGGTCAGCAAACACCGTCAGTCCATATGTAGATTGTGGGGCGCAGTGAAGATTTGGTATCACTTCTGACCAAGATCTTGCGTTGAAGATGGACATATATTGTAAAGTCGGGTGACGAAATGCATTGCATGTGTAATATTTTGTGCTTGGACCTTGTTGGATTTGAAGTCGATTACCACCTTTAGACGCCCCGATCCATGTGAGTTGATGACTTTACCCGGACTTCTTATTTTCCAACTATTTCCTGTTGCGAAAGTACCCAGGTACCCAAAGTACAAAGGCACGACAACCCAAGGGAATACAAGCTCTGTCAAGCAAATCGGATGCCGAGTCAGATATTAAGCATAAATATCGGTATATGAAGCAACTCGTCTCCAGACTATCCCTTGTACATCTACACCAACTTGGAACCTTTCCTCCACAAATAATATTTCCTTCCCCCTACCCTGTCACATACCCCGCAATCATATATCAAGTCATGCGTTCTGCCCCTCCCTGCACGTCTCAGCACATGGCACTTTCCAGACCCGCGAAAGAAAGGGGAGAGCTCATCCCTGACCCCGCATCCCATGAGATAAAGTTGCCTGCCGGAGATCTACAGACAGGGAAAGGTTAGGGCCGTCCCTCGATCTGCTAGACGATGTGCATGAATGCTACCCTACTTCCAGCTTGCGTAGGACATGTGGAGGGCTAGTGCTTCCCCGCGATCTGCTTCATCTGATCTACTTGGATCGATTGGGACAGGTCGATCGCGGGGATGGATCGCTCTTGGGCGTTAGGGTTGTGAGATGTGATGGGAGTAGAGGTCCTTCGCTCCGAGCCGATGAATAGTTGCAGACGACGTGCTTGTACATGTGCCTTGCATGTGTACCTGTTTCTGCCAATCGTACGTTCAGCAAGCGAGGTTTGCCTAAAGCTGATGAGCTAAAGGTTTAACAGCCAAGAAGGGCATAGATTCTGTCTACATACATGAGCTTCAGGAACAGGAATAACCTGTGCCGAGAAAAAGGGGCGCTGGAGGTAGGCATTCCGACGCATTAGGAGGCATCCCCTTCAAGCAGTGTTTGCGAACTTGACAGGCTCCAATGCGTGATGTTGTTGAAAGCTAACAGCGACCAACAGAACCAAAGGTCAAATGCAGGTTGAGGTGAGCTCGAAGCTTCGACTTTGAATATGCAAGCTTGCCCGCCATACCCGACCATCATGAGGGGGTCAGAGCTTTGGAAAAAGGAGATGGAAGGCGGGATCTTAACAAATCTCCTCCAGAGGTAGCAAAGTGAGAGGTACCTTCCTTCTAGTATATATCAAGCAATAAGGGGGATCCTCGGCTCGACTGTCCTGAGTGAGTCGACCTCACCGAGCTGCCACGAACTCGTATATACGCCGAACACACCTCACACTCTCTGATCGAGATTCTTATGAACTAACAAGTGAGTAATCTATTTACCGTACTTGACCTAAAGTTCACGCGGCCTTCCTTCATCCGAGTCATTCACCTCGCCTCCAAAAAAGGGGCTGACTCGCTTAGCCTCACACCTAATCCACCTCATCGCCTCCAAACAACCCCCAAACCGGAACCAAACCTCCAAGAAACCTCACCCATTGAAAGCTCCTTCTCAAACCCAGTTCCCTGTTGAATACGAAGAATTGTTGCATGTCGCATCTCGATGTCTGGTACGCTGCTTGTTGGGTCGACAGAGAATCCAACGACGGCGTTGGAGAATCCATAATAGTTTCGTAATTTACCGAATTTTCATCGACTTTGGACCGTTGGGGGTTAATACTATTGGTTTATACCGCCAACTTTTTCGTGTTCGCATGCTCGCGCTCTCGGCAATGCGACTTCTCGCATTTGCTTGGAGACGGTTTGCTTTTTGCTTTTCATGGCGCTGTTCATTCGAGCTCAATCTTTGCGCTGATATTCACATGTCTTGACTAGGGTACTGAAGGAACGAAGACATAACTTTGCTCTGTTTCCTAGTGAAAAGATGGCATGAGAAACGATAGTAGACCAGAAGCAAGACTTGAGTCGATCATTTTAGTTACATGCAAAGACATGAGTCGTGAGATCGGGACTGATCGTTCCAGATCTACGGATCTTCCAGAGCATCACGGGCCGAGCCGATCATCAACCATTTACTTGGTACAAGATGTCCATATCAGCGAGCTCAATATTGGATTGCGGATCAAACACCTAGATAGGTGTGCACTAGCGTCTTGAAACTCAAGAGAGTATCTCGGTAGCAGATGCGAGGCATCCGAATCTTTTCATGCCCACGTGCACGGTGCTCTCCAAACCCGGGAAAGTGGGTTGAAGATCGTTCACCCTTCCATCCTGTACAAAATAGTCAAGACTTCAATATTCCTCAAGGGCTTACTATTGTCCAACAAGAGAAATGACATCTCAGCTCCTAAAAGGAACAGCCTTCATCACAGGCGCAGCATCAGGAATAGGCCGCGCAACAGCCTCCCGCTTCGCCCACCACGGAATCACCAACCTAATCCTCACAGACTACAACCCCACCACTCTCTCCCATACCTCTGACGAACTACATAAAGCAAACCCCCACCTCTCAATTCTTACGTTAGAAGTCGACGTCCGTGATGAAAAGGCTGTCGAAGAAAGTGTAAAAGCGGGGGTGAGTAGGTTTGGAAGAATAGATGTGGCTGTCAATGTGGCCGGGATATCTGCTGAGGGAAAGAGGACAGATGAACAGGATGAGAGTGAGTGGTTGAAGGTGATAGATATCAATTTGAATGGGGTATGGAGAAGTCAAAGGGCTGAGTTAAGGGCTATGATGAAGCAGGAGTGAGAACTCTCTCCATGAATTCATAGCCGATATTCTACACCATAGACAGCTGATGAAGTGACAGGAACCTGGGCATCAGATACGGAAGAGGGACAATCATCAATATGGCCTCAATGTACGGCTTAGTTGGAACACCAGCTCACTACCCAGCAAGCTCCTATGCTGCGGCAAAACATGGAGTGCTCGGGTTTACGAAGAGCGATGCAATTGTATATGCACCGTATGGGATCCGTATCAATGCCATCTGTCCTGGCTATGTGGCAACACCTCTCCTCAAAGCAGGTGCAGAATCAGGCCTCATGGATGCGGAAATTGCCAAGACACCGATGGGGAGACTTGCAACCGTCGACGAAATTTCAGACAGCATTGTTTTTTTGGCCAGTGCGATGTCCAGCTTCATGACAGGAAGCAATTTGCTGGTTGATGGGGGGTATACTGCAAATTGAAGGACTACGTGGGCTGAGTTGGACTAGAAGTACTTTGGACTACTGAGCAGCAGCTCTGACAGAGTACAATGTTGGTGTTGGGCAACATGAAGCTCCAAAATAGATGTTCAGCCCGGGAGCTCAAACATCAGCAACCACATCAATAGCCTCCTCTCCACTAGCGAGTAGACTCACTTCCATCCAGCCACCTTCCTCGACACCTACTATCAATCCATCAATACAGCATCTCCTCCACTTCCAACTCTCACCTGGCTCTTTGAATTGTATTCTGATTCCTTCAACACTCTCGTATCCCACGTTCTCCATCTGAGTGTGCTTCCCGCTATCGTAAGCAGCTTTCATGACATCCATGGCCTCATTTCCACTCAAGGCACTAAAGTGAACAACTCTTAGAGCTCGATCAAAAGGTTGGCTGTCGGGTGAGATCGTAAATGGCTTTTCTAGATTCGAGACCAAAGTTGCCAACACATAGCCGTGTTCTGTCCTCTTCACAATTTCCTTCCCATGGTCTCGAAGCAAGGTGACTTCAGCAAGGTATGAATGAGGATTCACCCCTCCTTCCGGGAACAGCAGATCATTGGCAACAATGCCGAATCTCTTTGCGCCATGTTTGCGGTATTCTGTGGTGTCTGAGTCTGCCACAAGAGTTGCATGGAGACCGTAGCTTGCTACCACCGCACCGTATAGTGTATTATTCTTCAACGGACTCGCAGTTCGTGCTTCATTCGTAAGGAGTTTCGCGCCGGGAGAGAAGGTAGCCCGGAATATCGGGAGCGGTTTTGGCGTGCCGTAAAGGAGGGATCGAAGGCCTTGCATGTAGGGGGAGGGTAGACTGGAGCTGGACGGCTTGTGCAAAGAGTGGAAGAGAGCATTGCCTGTCCCTAGAGGAAGCTGTGCCAGATTTGGTCGGGTGTAGATTCTGCTGGTCAGCAGGATGTTTTCAAGCAGAGCTATAGACATACTCAGACCGCTTCCCATCTTCTAGTAGTCCATTGATCGTGTCCACTATTCCACCATCCCCGCTGAGCATCACCACAGTTTGCTTCTTCCCTCCATTGGCAGCTGGTAGAATTGTACTTCGCGCAAACTCGATGACCGACTCAGCATTCTTGGTTCGCAGAACGTGGTACTGAGAATCTGCCAGTCCGATTGCACAAAGGGTGGGATGCAGTGTATCATCAAAGAAACGCTCGGCGAGGCCCGTCCCGGATAGTGTTGATATCAAGACGTGAATCTCGTGGTCAGACTGAAGGTGGAGAGGCAGACCTTGGAATAGGTGTCGGTCAAGGAAGGCTTTCGGAAGAGATAGCGCGCTGAAGAGTTGAAGCTTGAAGACATCCTGAGAGTCCTCGTTGTTGGGCGCAAGACTCAAAATCTGGTGAGCAGTGGGGTCTTTGGGATCTGGTATCACGCAGATGACGTTCTTGTCGAGGATCTCCGACTTGTCCAAGCCCACTTCCAGGGTGCCATTGCTGTATGAGAAGTGAGTTTGTTCGAGATTGCCGTTGATTTCAAGATAGCCCGAGGTGTTGGTGTTGGCGTTGCTTGCGACCGCACTGATATTGCTGTCGTCAGGATCGTGTTGAGCGGCGCGGCCAGGGGACTTCATGGCGCTCGGCTCCAAGCTGTGGGTGGCAGTTTGCAGATGCAGTCAGCAGTCAAGGAAGGCACCCGATAGCCTACCTCGTATACGAACTCAAGGGTAGCACACCAAAAAATAATCGATACAAACAATCGACTTTCAACACGGCGTACATGTACATGTACATGTCAAAGGAATCGTAAACTGTTTGATGCAAGCCAGCCTTGTACTGAATGCTAGCGCTTCTTGTGACCGCTTACCCATCTCATAAGCAGAAGGTGTCATAGTGCGGGTTGCAGTGGGATTCGGGACTACTAATGTACCTCGCTTACTGTACAATACCGTTAACCTTACGCCTTCTAGTGGGTGAGGGTGGGCTATTCTCCATTTATTCTTCCACCACCAAGCCTAAGAGCATGCAAGCCCAGGCTGGGCGTGCTGACGCTGACCTTATACTTCTTCCTAGAATGTGAAACCTCCCCCACTTCTAACACAACGTTCTACGATTGCCAAATATTACTATACATTGAATTTGCTCCCGCCTCCATCAACGGATCTTGACAACCTGTACCTCCAAATCCTTCTTCTCTGCGTGCATCAATCCATGAACATACGCGAAACCCTGAATACGAAACTCCTCGCCGTCTGGACGCAGAACTAAAGGATACGTACTTCCACGCGCAACGTAAACCACGTCTCCAGGTCTGGTTGATGATATCGAGCAGCCCATAAATTGGTCTTCAGTAATGAAAAAGCTCGATTCAGGGTACTTGAAGTCCCAGACTGGCTTCCCGAATAATCGCCCGTCTGCATGTTTAGAATCCTCCGATACATCGGCTGGTACATACAAGTTGTATGATTCTTCATCGAGCGCTATCTTCAAGTAGGCAACAAATCGTTGGACCAGAAGATGCTCGTCTGTGGGGTCGCTCTTTTCGTTGAGACCAAAGGAGAAGGATGTTGCTGCGGCAGTGAGTTCGCTGGCGCTAAAGGGAACATGTAACAGGCTATTTTGCATAGTCTTAAGTATTCTTTGCCAGACCTCCTTCAGAGTCTTTCGTCCCTCTTCTGACGCGGTCATTGCGTTTCCAAAGCAAGTTTCGTTATACGGCTCGACGAATTGGACGGCCCAATGATAGATCCAGGGAGAGATAAAATGCTTAATTCCTTGTCAATGTCCCATATTGGCTTTGTCTCCCCGGCGGGCCTCCAAGGTAATGGCTTGCCAAATCGAAAAGGGTTTCGAAATAGCATGGGTATCTCCCATCGTGGAACCCATGAAGGATCTTCGGTGCCTTGGACGTAGAGTAAAACGTCCGTCTTCTCGAAATTGACAAGGGCTGCTTCGACAGAATCTCGATAAACTTCTTCAGTCGACTTTTTGTAATCGGGCTCCAACAGCTCTGCGCCTTTGTCAATCTTCATCATGCCCCGGAGACCATATATCACATCTCTTGGCCAAGCTGGAAAAGCTGGATGCAAGATATAGCATCAAAAGCCAGTTATTTGGCTGCACGAGAACTGTCGTAACTGTTGCTGCCCACCAGCAATACGCATCCGTGGACCCAAAAGCTTTCGAGAACGCAGTTTCCATGGTAATATAGCAAGCAACCAGACTAACTCGGTCCCACAAGACCTTTTCAAGGCCACAATGAAGTAAACGCTGTTTATTGGCATTCACCTCTTGGTTAGCCCATACCCGAGTGAAGTAAGGATGCTTGTAGAATCAAAGTAGGGACTTCCAGATGGCTTCGGTACTAAAATCGCATTCATTCGGCACAGGAAGAACGTCGTGGGCTTTGGCCATGATTTCTTGGTAGAGATTATCCACTGCCCCGAGATCCGAGACTGGAATTCCAAGCTTCTGGCACAAGAAGTCTGATATTGTGATGATAGAATCTATTGCCAATCTTGCCTGGTGGTCGTCTGAATCTGGCCCAACCCATATGAGGACGGTCTTTGCATTCTGATAGATCTTTCGCATCTGGGAGACTTGGTAGCCACGTTCAGGGATATCTTTTTGATTGATACTATTTAGAAGAGAACTGTCAG
Organism: Helotiales sp. EF0021; assembly: GCA_000292665.1. Lineage (NCBI taxonomy): Eukaryota > Fungi > Ascomycota > Leotiomycetes > Helotiales > Helotiales sp. EF0021. The sequence continues at coordinate 200,307 of AIET01001176.1, read as the reverse complement.
CCGGAAGAACGAATAAGTGGCATTAGTGAACGTGAAGAAGTGCCCCCAGATGAACCGGACTGCCACTGATGGTGCGGTCCTATCTGAAATGATTTCTAACGAAGTAACAGGACTGAAATTATATTTAATCTTACCAGATGGCATCCACCCACAACACTCGAGAGCGATCGCGATATCGAAAGTGCTTCAATCTCGTTTGAAGATTCACGGTCACATCGAGCCTCTTCCCATCGACAATAACTGGGGTAGTGGCCTTTGGATCACCCCAAGCATAAGATACCGCTTCATATACTGGTGAGTCGGCCCAATGTACACTGTGCAGCAGACAAGAAATTGGATCCTCTTCCAAGCCTAGAAGAAGTTCAAGTACACGGAACGACGTCTTGGTCGGCAAAGCCTGGTGCAGGTATGGTTCCTCGAGAAACTCGGCCATTTGAACGAAGAAGGCGCTCTGGAGCTGTACTAGAGTCGATGATGGCCAAGAACCAAAAAGTTATGATGGGGAGGTGGGGTTGAATTGATGGACACGAGAGGCAAAAATGGTTCAGGCGGATATGCGGGGTAGCATTTCATTTCACCTACACTTTTATGTTACACAACATCGCCATTGAATCATGCATCTATGCATAGTTGAACCTTCCCGCGCACCGTACAGTCCAACTCGAAGCCAACAGCTTCACATCTCTGCACACTATTACTTTCCAACACCTTACTAAACGTTCATGAAGCAAGCCCACCTCACACTGAACCAAGACCTCACTTTATCATCAAAACCTATCACCAATATTCTTCATACTTGACGCTTCTAAAACACCATCAAATCTCACCGCCACCACACTCCTCTCCTAGTTCGTTTTCCATACACTGAATGAACCACCCCAGGGAGTACCAGTAACCTTCTTCATCGCATTGCTCGTACCTCAATTCTTCAGCATCCTGGAAGCCCTTCGACGAACATAATCTCTTTTCACGGTATCATCACTAGCATAAAATTCTCTACCCGCAAACTGCATCGTTCCAGCACCAACGTCGAACAGCGACACAACATTCTTCTGAAACACATCTCCCAAGATGAAGATGTCTTCCGTATCTGAGCTCCCTCCATCCATCCATCCCGTAATGCAAGTGTCTTCTCCTGCATCAAGGATCATGTCCAAGGGATTGATGGGGAAGAGTGTTCCCGCAATATCGATAGACAAAGCTGGAGGAGTAGCGGTGCAAGAAACGACATAAGCACCTTCGTTATCGGAATATGTTGCAGCGGGGGAGTATGCAGCGTTGATCTTGGTAGCGACGGAGGTAGGTACATAATTAAGCGTAGTTCCGGAATCGATGATGTATTCCACAGACGTGCCGCCGGAATTGGTGACAGTGGCACCCTCCAGATAGATAGAGTCAATGTTGATAGTGTAGAAGTCATAGCTTTCTGGGTAGCCGTCGATGTTGGTAATGATGATGGGTGTGGACGTAAAGTTTTGGGTAAAGGCAACAGATGGTACTCCGCCAAAGGCAAGATAGCCGGAGTCTCCTTCCGTGTCACGGAGGATCATAAGAGAGAAATAGTCTTCGGAGATATCTCCGGCACGATACATCTTGGTGAAGATTGGGCTGTATTGTTCTTGAGTGTTCACTTCGTAGGCGCTCGTGCCGTGTAGAAGTCAGCAAAGAACATAGGGTAGTCAACGATTGTCAACGATTGTCAAAGGGTTAACTCACAGGGTTGGATATGCTAGACCCATCAAACCAGATGTTGTTGAATCGCCTTCCCAGTCTGCTTCGGTCACGAGAGTTATCTCTTGACCAACTACCTCGATACCAGCCACAGTGACATCTTCAGTGCCCATGATCCCAGTAAGGGACTCTCCATCGCCGTACTCGATGCTAAAAGTTTCGCCAGATATTTGAGAAAAGGTACTGGACTTGGTGTAGTATGAGCCGAAGCCACATGCGGCTTCAGTTGTCGTTTTACCGGTGCTAAAGGATGTACAGGTGAAGCCTGTCTCAACGACCCATGTGTCACTAGATCCCGTATCAATGATTAGTTCGAAAGTCTGGCCACCAATCGTCACTTCGGTGGCGAATTCCTCGCCAATCTCGAGAGAGGTGATGGTGGTTTCGTTACCGACGGGTATAGTTGCAAGTAAGCTATGAAGAGCAAGACGTCGCTTGTTTGAGGAAGTTGACTCCTTCTTGGTCAGAGGAAGGACAGCATCAGTGACAATAATTGGGCTGGGGGAGCGCTTCTGAGGCATCTTTCGACTGGAAATCACAACACCATCAGAACGCTTGTGATATCTGGCTTCATTTACGGAAGCAAACAGGCCGAGAGTGACAAAAATGAGTAATAGCATGGCTCGGAAAATGAGAGATGTTGTCGGCGAAGCTACACAAAGTAAAGAACAGAAAAGGCTGCTCCCGCGGAAATGGCTGAGAAGATATACTTACCCTCGCTGTCCTTGTAATGCCCACAATTGCCTTCAAAATTGGCCTATTGAGAAAGTCTTTAGAATGGAGAGTATCGATGATTGCCTGAGGAGAACGTTTTCAACAACACACACGGCCATGGAAGCGGAAGAGGAATGTGAAACACTCGCACGTAATCAACTGCCGCTCCAGGACTAGTTGATCGGGGATACCTCTCGAATGCGGGGATTTGGGAAGATAAGCAATTGCAAGTGTGGAGTTGACTAGGATGGTAGCCAACTGAGGCGTTCGCTTGGGCAGGTAAGCTTCTTGCCATGCATGCACTCGTGGCCATCACCCCACAGGGACAAAGCTTGTCATCGCCTGAAAGCCGGTGGTCGACTTTGGGCGAAGCTAGTGATCTACGAAGTATCACTGGTGTATTGCGAGTTGCGTAGCCAGAGAATGGACATAATACCTGATGACTGTCTGTTGGTTGCTGAAAAATCAGCGACACTGCATTAACCAACGAGACTATACCATGTGCTACTCCTCGGCCAATATTCACAAGCCAACTCAGCTCTTTGGAGCTCAGCGGCAATGCCTTGTTTTGGTAGGTACTTTTATGCGAAAAGAAACTGCAGTGCCGGGTTTCGAGTAGCCAGCAAATTCTGCCCCACCAATGACCACCTTTGTACACAGTGAATATCTTGAAAAGCTCCCCAGCTTCTATATCGGGACGTCTGCCGAAGTGGTGAAGCAGGAACTTCGCGATATCCTGTATAGAAATAGAGACCGAGGATTCCGCTCCAGATCTATCACATATGGTCGTATGTTTATGTTCAACGTAGATGCAAGAAAGGAAAGCTGCAACAAACGAGTCAAGGTGATGAATCAAGAACCAGGCTAACTCTCGATGTCGTAGCGGAAAGGAGCGTTTTGACAGGACTGCCATCTAGCAGGCCTCGTACCCCGGAGAACAATAAATACATTGAGTTTAAATGTTGAAGTAGGATATAATTCCTGTAATGCCATTGAGCTTCTTGATGGTCCGTTCGATGTGAGCTTTCGCCGCGTTTTGATTCACGGTTTGTGAATCACGACCTCATATGTGCTCCACCAATGCATCAACCCATCCTTGTGACCTCGTTGGCAGTATGCCCATATCACTGAACACGACGATTAGCTGATAGATGGGTATGCTTCGTATATATGTAAGTTTCGGAGGACGAGCGAGACTGTGATCCCGGTCGAAGAGGGGAAATAGTCGTGGTTCGTTGGGCAGCAGTTGATAGAGCGTTGAGATTTGTTGCTGATGATTTAAAGGAGAAGCTACAAATTATGGGTTGTCAGTAGAGCAGCAGCTCTGGTCTCCGTAGCTACCGTACATATACCAAGTTCGACCACGACCACGACTCTTCGTCCGACTCGGTATTTTTCCTTCACAACCCAAATCTCAAGCACGTCTTCAGCCGTCCTCAGCAGACTGAACTCTTTTGCATATTTATCATCTCCACCTATCTTCCTGCAATGTTGCCTTTGCGGATCGCTCGAACCTTTTGTCACTTGAAGGCTTCTTTCTCTCGATATGCTGACATCAACTTCATCGATTGACTAACTGTTTCTTTACTGTCGTCGAGCCGATTTCCAAGTAAAGAAGCTTCCACCTTCTTGTGTGTACCCTCATCCATTACAAAGCGGGAGTTTGTAGCCTTGCGAGAAAGTCCACTCGGCATCCCCCTTCCAAGTTGTAGCTACTTCCTCCGAAGAGCTTCTCCTGGAGGCGGCACAGATGTTAATCAAGACTCCCGTTCTAACCATTCCATGTACAGCCATGCGGCTACTTGAGCTGCTGCAGGGCACTTCAGTTTATTTCAGTTGTTTCTTCCAGGTGACGTCGACGTAAATAATCTTCCCAAGGTTTGAAGCTATTGTTTTTGTTTAACTCGACTTTTTGGACAGATTGGAGTGATACAATAATTAGCTGACACTCATAACATCTGCCAACACTATGAATCTTGCTCTTCATGTATGTTTTCTGTACATCGATTCACATCGCAGAGACAATACAATGATTCTCAGACTATATTTGAAACAAATACACTCGATCAGTTTACCTAATTCAGCACCTATTCGACCAAGAAGCAAGTTCTGATCCGAATATCAACTTCTACAAACCATCCAGCCAACGCGAACACAATGCCAGCAGAATCGACAATATACGTCATCTGCACCTTGGTATAGGCACAGACAGTACTGGGACTACCAGCCTGGGACAGGAAGTCCACGTTGCAAAAAATGCAAAGGTCCTACCTACCCAACTTCACCAGTCTATACGGAGCCTCCTCCAGGTTCCGCCGGGTTCCCCCCGATCAAGGATTAAATACCTGGCACTGGCAGACTCGGGGATACCTTATCTGACTCACGGAGGAAATAAGAATCAGAGAGAGGTAAATGGAGCGGATGTGTCCACAAAGGTTGATAAGTGCTGGAGGAAATGAAATGAAGAAATGCCTGATATAGATAATGAGAAGAAGTTCACCTTCATATACACATCGTTATAGAAGCAAGTGCGTGCTATTGGCAATGATTTGAAGAGGGTCACCTTGGACCTGCTAGGTCCATATATTTGCTTGTCGAGCTAATCCTTTGACTATGACAGAACTCGGCCAATCGAAGTGATCACGATACTCCGAGACATGTTCGCTAGGGTCATTTGCCAAAGAAAACGTTTCTCATTTCTTCGTTCTTGTCTCTCGGTAGGTCGCTAAAACGAGTATCTATATGCTGTATAAATGCTATGCAGACCAAAGTAATATTTTGAAGGCCTCAAACCCATAGGAGGCAGTTAGTCATCCGAAGCAATACCCAGACCTAAGAATGTGAGTGTTGCCACATTCATCGCCGCAATGATGAACCAGATGACCCAGCCCACCACCGTCGTCGCCTTGTTGTTAGCTAAGCTCACCGTCCCTTCGACATCACTTCCCTGAGCCCACGTAGCGCTTTCAGTTCTGTACGTCAAGATCCCATCCGCAACACCCATAGGCTCCTTCGTATCATCAACTCTAACTCTCATATATTTATTCTGGCTCGTAAACCAGAGTAACGGGAACGTCAAGAATATCAACGAGACCGAAAGCACGACATTGCACCCATTCAACGCGGCTGCGAATCCTTTCTGACCTTCCGAGGCGGCAATAACCATTGCAGGAATGATAGAGATGCACCGAGTGAGGAATCGGCGGAGGAACGGAGACATACGCCAATTCATTGCACCTTCGCAAATCATTTGTCCTGCCATTGTACATACGATGCCTGCGCTGATGCCAGAAAATAGCAAGGACAGTGCAAAGACTGTACCGCTAGACCGACCTAATGTTTCCACAAAAATCTCATAGAGGCCAGGAAGATCCGCCTCCGCAGCTTCAGAGGTGAACTTTGCTCCCGCGACGATTAGGACTGCGGAATTGACGAATACAGCGATGATGAAAAGAGTAATGCAGAGCTCGGCAATGGTGTAGGACATGGTTGATTTGATGGTTGACAATGTTGGTTTGTACAGCTCGAGTGCATACTTGGAGTCCGAAGCGCGGACTTTGTGGAGATGGCCATTGATCTCGTCCATTCTGCGCATGCGCGGTTGGACGAGGCCAGATCCGAGATATATGGTATGAGGCATGAGTGTCCCTCCGAGAAGCGCACAGGACTCGTATAATCTAGTTGAGGTGTAAGCAAAAGAACATGAAAAGAAAAAGCAGTCATTTACCCAGTGCTAACAAATATATCCCGAGAGGGAAGGTAGCCTTTGAGGACTTGACCGACAGGGGCGGCAATAAATGACAGCTCGACGCAATACATGATGAAGATGGCGATGACGAAGAAAGATACGAAGATCTCAAAGGCTCTAATGCGTCTCAGGGTACCATCTGGATTATAAAAGAGTAAAATGATGAGTGTATCTGCTACAGATATTCCACATGCTGCCACAAGGGGAATCTTGTTGTTTAAGATATTGATTGCAATTGCTGTCCCAATGACCTACGATAAGTGAGTAAATTGAAGTCACTCAAATATGAAGGATCCTTCACCTGTGAGATATCTGTACAGATAATAGAAGCTTCAGCCATGAGCCAAATGGTGATGTTAAGCCAGCGAGGAAGGAAGGCACGATTCATTTGTGCTAGATTCAGTCCCGTGACACAACCCAGCTTGGTAGAAAGTGCCTGGCCAAATAGTCAGCAGCTATTCAACTGGGTGAGCTATGGAGGACCATACTTGGAGGAAGACAGCAACCACGTTTGAGAAAAGAATCATGAAGAGAAGCTTGAACTTGAACTCGGCACCTGATGTGAGGTTGGATTGCAGGTTGTCTGGATCAACATATGCAACAGTAATGACTGCACCTGGTCCGGAGAATCTGGCAAGTTTGATGAGGATAGACCCGAAGTCTTGTAAGCTCTTCTTTGTGAATATTGAAGTGAAGCGTCCACCAAACGATTTCGATCGGCCATTGTCAAGCGCATCTTCAACGTCAACCTCGACTCGATTCTTCTCCACTATAGCATCTTGCTGCGAGGTTTCCGGGACTTTGGAAAAAGATTCTGGGGTTTGTTGCTCCGGATCTGTATTCGTGGGGAACCCCATGGTCGTAGGAGATTGACCGAAGAACGAGCCCGTGTCCGTGGAAGGGTTGCACAGCACGGTGCTGGGCTCAGTTGGAAACGAACGATATCCTTCCAATTGCCACAGCTCGTGGAACAGGCGTGAAGCTGTTAAATCAAGTTCCTGAACTTGTTGATGTTAAGAAAATACTTTCAAGTACAGCCGTTGAGGGGTCGTGATTGACAAGTGGCGGGCGTTCTAGACTATTGGCTGCAAGTCTGCGCCCCAAAAGACGCCTCTCGCTGGATAGGGGTAAAGTCCGAAAGCTGCCGCCAACACAACAGAGGCAAGGTTGATACCGCCGCAAAGCTTACAGTCCGGCTCGTGTCGATAGGGCCCAGACTGGAAAGACTCCATGTATTGCATGGAGAAACAACATCAATTCAAGAGGCATGAAATGTATATCTTTCGACTCGATGGTGTGTCCAGCGGTGAGAGCTTGTCACTTCAAAGCATGTGGCCGAACCAAAGACAATGCATCATGGAAGGGAAGGGGTGATTGAGAGGTTCGAGAGAAAGCGATAGCCAGCCACCATATGCCCCTTCCCCTGCAGATACCTGCCTAGATCCCGATGTTCCATGTGCGGGAAGAGACATCCAGGTCACGTGTAGCAGCTACGGAGAAAAACGCAATCTGATCTCGCAATCAGCTCAACAAGATACGACAAGACCACAATAGGAACTTGTATGTGTCGTGAGAAACACTCGCTCCTTCAAGAATGACTCAACAAAGACTCATATGCGCACAATAACGGCTCGACGTTCGGAGCGAATGAAGATGAGCTTGTTGATCAGTTCTTGGTGACTCAGGCCGAGCCTCCCATCGCTTCTAGACAGAACCTTATCCGAACGTCTCATGCCTTCATCCTTGGATATGAAGCCTTTAAAATCCTCCACTGGTGGATTATATCACGCCCAAACGTTACTGGACTGAAGATTGCTTAAGACATTATTGCTTGTCAAACAAATCTCACACCAAAACAAGTGACTCTTCACGTGACAATGACCAGTATGGAAGAACCTGCAACCACCATCCTTGTCTCAGCGAAGCAGACTCGCTTTGATATCAAAAATCCTGTGTACCAAGAGGTTTGTTATCCCATCTCATGGCTCGGGAACACACTTACCTATAACAGCTCGACATCGAAGGTCTCAACATCACCGTGACCTCCAGTGGGAAAGGAGCATCGAAACCAAAAGGCAAAGCAAGAGCTGAAGGGCTTGAGATCCTAGTAAATGCTACTTTGAAGCTCAAAGCTGGAGTTTATTATGCATTGATTGGTCGTAATGGCACTGGAAAATCAAGTGAGCGATTGGTCCAGCTATTAGATCACAAAACTGACTCCGTCTAATAGCAATTCTGAAAGCAGTCGCCGATAGACTCATACCTGGCATTCCAATTCAAACTAGAATCTCAATATTGCAGCAGACCGCGACTGATGGACCTGCCGAGACGGGCAAAGCAGACATCTCAAACACGTCATCTGCTCCAGGAAGCAAGTTGTCTGTGTTGGAAGAGGTGATTGACAAAGCCACTTCTAGAAATGAGATTCAGCGAGAAATTGAGGGTATCTAACAAGTCTCCTAAAGATTCAATCATATGCTAACAAACTCGCAGTTCTATCGACGGCAATCGACAGCCCAGATTCGACACTTTCACCACTTCGAGCTCTCCGGCAAGTGCAACATGATCGTATGAAGAAAGAACTATTTGAGCTCGACAAAGATGCTCAACTCCGTAGCGGAACCAGGGGCATGGCAGCACGCAAAGCCTTGACAGCATTTGAGAAAAGGATTGCCGAATCTGCCCTACGGTATGTTTCACTATCATCCATACACCGTTTTCACTGACTAGTTCAGGTTATCCCAGAGTGATGATGAAATTGACGATGATACTGTCAAAGCAGAGACCCATGCAGCAAGCGATCTCCTCGTTGAGCTACAATCGCAACTTGAACCTGCGAGGATTGCAGATATTGAAGTGAAGGCACGGAGCATCCTGACAGGTCTTGGATTTTCAAAAACTCAATTCGAGAAGCCAGTCTCGACGTTGTCTGGTGGATGGCGAATGCGAACGAATCTTGCTAGCGTCCTCCTGCAGCCAACGGATATTCTTATCCTTGACGAGCCTACCAACTTCCTCGATCTCCTCGGGATAATTTGGCTTCAGATGTACCTTACTCAGCTGCGTGACGATGGACCTAACCCGCCCACTCTCGTCCTCGTCTCTCACGATCGCGACTTTATCAACACTGTCTGTCAGGAGTTAATCATTCTGAAAGATCATGAGCTTACTTACTTCCGAGGCGACCTTATCTCTTACGACGCTTCGATCAGAGACAAGAAGCTTTACCTTGGTCGCATGAAAGATGCCCAGGATAAACAGAAAGCACACATGCAGAGCACTATCGCCCAGAATATCAAACAAGGTAAGGCTACTGGCGATGACAATAAGCTGCGCCAAGCCAAGTCGCGACAGAAGAAGTTGGATAATAGGATGGGAATGGAGAAAAGTGCTACTGGTGGTCGCTTCAAGTTGAATCGTGATCACGCTGGCTTTCATTCCACGGCCAGAGCAGAGATCGTGATTCCGCAAGATGAGAAAGGCGTTTCGATTGTTCTTCCTGACGCTCCGGACCTTCGATTCCCAGGGCCACTGGTATCACTGGAGAAAGTCACGTTCAAATATCCCACCTTGAAAAAAGCTGCAACACCAGCTCCTGTTGTGCTCCAAGAAGTCGACTTAAATATTCATATAGGTGATCGTATAGGCGTTGTCGGTCTTAATGGCTGTGGGAAGTCAACTTTGATCAAACTCCTCACCGACACCACGAAACCTACGAAAGGAACCGTGACTCGCCACCCTCGTCTTCGCATGGGATACTATTCACAGCATGCTGTCGAAGACCTGCAAAGCCTCGGACATTCAGAGCCAGAACTTACCGCTCTGTCTCTGATGATACGAGATGTGGAGGGAGAACTCGACGAAGGTGAACTTCGCGGGCTTCTCGGCTCTCTTGGCCTACCTGGTCGAACAGCCTCGGATGTCCCATTAACAAAATTATCAGGTGGCCAGCTGGTACGGCTGGCATTGGCAAGATTACTTTGGAAGAGTCCTCAGTTATTGGTATTGGACGAAATCACCACGCATCTGGACTTCCATACTGTGACTGCACTGGCGGATGCGCTCAGTGGATGGAATGGAGCGATCTTGGTGGTGTCTCATGACAGATACATGATTCGACGGGTTGTGGAAGGCGAAAAAGATGATCTGGGAAGTGACGAGGAAGATGAGGATGAAGAAGAGGAAGAATTGAGAAAGAGGACGGTGTTCCTGTTGAAAAACGGGGTGCTCAAGGTTCTTGAAAGAGGAGTCAGTGGATTTGAGACGAGCTTGGAGAAGAGGATTGAGAAGTTATCCTTCAGTTGAGATAAGAACTTTCTCCTTCAAGGTGGACTCAACACCCTGGTTGAGTCTGTTTCTCGAACTTCATTCTAGTCGTCGCGATAAGCTCTTGTTGTAAGAAATATTTCCATACATATTAGTGGCGTTGGTGGATCCTGCCCCCTCGGCCCCACAGTGGAGGGTACGTATGAAATTCAGTCTCTAATCCAAGAGATCCAAGTCCAAAAAGTCACCCTACCTGCACGCTCTTCTGTCATGCTATTATGGAATCCGGATGGTTGCTATGGGCTTTATTGATTCACTCCAAAGCAAAAATATTTCCAGTCCATCCATACGCTCGATTGAGGCGTCTTCCGTGTCACCTAGCATTTCGGTATGGAATCTTCCCATACGGATGTGGCTCATGAAATTGTATGCTTCTCTCCACATCCAAATTGCTTGGTGTGAACTGCCAGATACTTCCGTACAGTTTTTGTGGCGCGAATCCAACTGTAACCATAGCATACAGGAAATCTGTCCATGGAACCTCCCCTGGCTGGTCTCCTTGGCCCGGAGTATGGAAAAGTGTTGAGAATGTCTTGTATGTACGCCGTCCTAGTGTGAGTGTTGGCTGGATATCAAGCTGTGGTTGATGAGCTGCAGGTGTAGCTAGAGCATCAGACGGTCTAGCTGAACCTCGTGTCTTTGGCTTGGATTTTGCTTGTGGAGTGGAATCCGTGATGGTGGAAAGACTTCCTAAATGGAGAGAGGAGAAAGAATCCAGATATGGCTGAGGTTGTTTGCGTTGCTTTGCTTGCGAGTTGGTTTGGCTTGGCTCGATCCATTCAGGTGTTCGCTGGATCTCTCTATTCACAGCGAAACTGTTTCGTACGAGCAGGTGATGTTGGCTTACACCATTGTCGTCCTTGGAATAGAAATCAATCTTCGCCCAGAAGGCATCAAGACTCTTCTCAGCTTGCCTCATTTTCTCTGTATTTTCCTTCGTCCTGCGTTTGCTGACAGGATAATTAAACCTGCCATCTGTTGGGTTGCCAAATATATCTAGGGAGGGAGCTTTCATGAAGTTTTGCATGGGCGCAAAGTGGGGCGTAAACTTTTCAACATAATCCTGCCGAAGCTCCATTGCGTAGGTTTCCTCTCGTCTTTTGTCTGCCAACTTGGTCGCCCATGGTTTGTAAAGATCCAGTTGACGAATGATTCCCCCCGTTTCTGCTAACATACCAAGGGCGTTTGAGATCCATAACGAAATTCGCTCGTTTTGCTTTGGCTCCGTATGTAGTAGGTGAAACAACATCTCTATCAAGTTGGTAATGCCAAAGAGAGACACTGCCTTTGGATCCGAAAGGGTGACTAGCAGCCACAGCAATTGATCCTTGCCAATGTCTCCTTTGGAGCCTTTTAGCTCATCTCCTGCTTGTTTGACCCTGGAATGTAGGGTGCTCTGACAAAATGTGATCGGAGCGGTGGCGAGATTGGAAAGCTCCGGCCAATTGCTTCACGAGGCCCTTCAATGGATTGATCTATAAAGAATCCCAATCTTTGTAATGCTGTCTCGTACTCGGTCGGTAGAGCGTGATCAACAGAGATCTGGTCATCGTACTTCTTTTTGAGCCTGATCACATCATCCACTCTCTGATAAAGTACGTCCGCCCTAATATACTTCTCATAAGAACCGTTGATAAGGCGACCCAGGGCGCGATCCCATAATTCAGAATGATCTTTGAAGTCTGGATGAAAATCGCCGTTGGAGTCAGAAAGAATTTGACTAAGGTGTTCGCTCTCCTCGATAACCATCTCATAGAAATAGCCAGGATCTTCACGCAAAGCCCAAATATTATCCTCTGCAGCTGAACGCTTGGCTTCGACCATACTTTGCAAGCGAGCGAAGTCCAGCTGGCACTCGATACGGTGCCTCGAACGACATGGCGACGGCTGATGGGAACGGGCTATCGTCCATGGAGATTGCTGGTGGCTGCGGTTGGACAGGAATGCTATCTTTGATCAATTCAGCAATTGGCTCTTGCATGAGGATCTCGCAGCACTGAAGCAAGAATCTAAGTGTCTCCCCCTGCGTTTCAAGTAGCACAATTCCTTCTCCTGGCTGAAAAGCAATGCCGTTGAGCATCCCCTCGGTGGCTTCCGGACAATCGTCCCAGCAAACAATGTTACCATAGGTCTCAGCGGTGTGCATGCCAGTGAATATCATCGTCCCGTTGCAGCACATGGCGTCGCGAATGGCTCCACACGTGAATCCTAGGTCTGCTGATCTACGATCCGCATGCATGAACAGGTCGGGAGGATGACGCCCGCGAGAGCTGAGGAAGAGAAGTAATGTCTTCCCTTTGACCAGATCTTCAGTGTTAATATACGGCCAGAGGTATGAATCTGGATATCTTGTCTCCTTGTTGTCCAACAGATCCCAAAGCTCCTTTCTCATGGCAACAAAATCAGGCCGATGTTGATTTGCCATGTTTGGTCGATTCCATGCACTGTGCAATATTTTCATTCGCTGCTCCCTTGACTTCTTCAACCATCGTTTACAAATAGTTTCTTCGTGGCGCTCCAATACTTTCTGCAGGTTGGTCCAGTGTTCGAACACTTTTTTGGACCGTTCACGTGCCAACTTCTTCGCTTCTGGTGGTTTGATGATAGAGGTGAACTTCAGGGTCTGATTAGGGTCGACAATCTTAAGAAACTTCTCTGGGTCTTTATCGAAGTCCGCTCCGTCGGGTGTGATGAATTCAAGCATTTTGACAACTTGCTCAGGTGATATGTCCGGATCCTCACCTTCTGGATTCTGCCTAGCATTCTGAGCATACTCGGACAGGAAGCGTAGCTGCGCCGGGGAGAGATTATCCATTGCGAGCAGAGTTAGTTTATGTCCTGCCCTTAGACTTTGGCCTCGCCTTTTTCTCACTGTGTCTGAGGCCTCGAAAAGGAAGCTCAAATGTTGTTGTGGCGGTGTGGACAGTTAGCACGGCGCCTTTTGCTTCGCAGACTTCGCTAGCGTTACCACTTGGGGCAAGGCGCCTTTCCGGAATATCCTGTCGTTCTCTAAATTGTGAGATTTCTATTTCTTCATTTTAAGTTGATGAAATAACTACTCTACGCAAGCTAATCGTCATGCAGATGTCGGTTCGAGGTGTATCGCCATCATATGATATGATAGCTTTTGCTCTTTTGCCTTGTCGACATCCGGATGGAGTCACGAACGTATGTCAACATTCTCAGTATTTTGGCTTCATTTTCGCCAACAAGAGTATGAAGAAAATAGAAGTTTATATTGATATTTCAATTTGTTCATCGTAGAGGCCTGTTTCTCCCATCTCCTCAAGCAAGCAATCATTGTCCTATATGCAGGTTGTACTGAATTCAAGCACAACTGCTGGCGAAGCATCTCAGTACTAGCTTCTTTCGCCCCACTTAAATATTCATCCCGTAGTCTATAAGCAGCAAAGGCAGCATCTATTCTCCTTGAAGAGCAGTCTCTACGGGACAGGAAAGCTGAATACTTAGACAGAACAGAGATTGATATATCTTTTGATCGACAAGATAGCACAGCATGCAGAAATATCATCAAGCTTTCCTTCTCCCTCGTGAAAGATGGTCCTTCCCCAAAGGTCAGACCGAACAACACGGCCACCTTCCGAACATTCTCGTCAATATAGATTTGGGATTTGAATGGTAATCCAAACTAGTGCCGTCCAGATGCGGTAGGTCGTGGGTTTTGAAGTACAGGATGTCGGTCTTGGGATCCATGCGTGTTCCGTACGTCTCGAGGTTATATCTTGCTTTCGCTACTTCTCTCGATTCTCTATTGAAACAGAGTAGTGGAGCGAGGTCTGCTTCATGTCTGAAAATTTCTTCTCCCAGATAGGTAAGCCCGACAGTGCGAGGAGGTTGGGACGCAATTTTGGTGGAAGTTTCACGAATGATGTGAATGTCGCAGGCAATGGATCTGCTGAAGATGGCTGTAGTATTGTTGCGGCTTGATTTTGGGACAGGATATGGGTGGCTGAGATGCCGGGAAGGTTGGTGGTTGCCTCGTGTTGATTGACCGTGGCTGTAGCACGTCGACTGTGCTTTGTGAAGGACAGGCCAGGGAGAGGGGGTCATGTTGGAGGCTCCCGATGCCACCGTGGACGGGGACTCAAGGGTCTGACTGGCTGCGCAATGCTTCTTGTTGTCGATTTTGGCGTTGATCGGTGAAGTTAAGGCGTGATCTGAGACTCATATACCCTGCCAAGGCTTGGTAGCAAAGGTTTTTCCATACGCAGTTCCAGAGCAAGAGCAAGTCTTTGAAGCTTTGCACAACTGAACACTTGAAAGGCTTTCTCATTCCACCTTATTCGCCCTCGCATGCCCGATCCCAGAATCGACGGTCCTACTTATTGCATCCCCATCACTCTCCAGAATATGCTCCTCACTTCCCACATGACCCCTGATCCCAATAACATCATCTGCCCAGGCACTTCCTCCCTTAAGTATCTCCAACGGAATAGTTCCAATCTTCCTATGGTCCGTCGCATCACACGATACGGTGCTTGCTGTCCAATTGCCAGCAGGAAGATCATTACGAAGTGAAGGGTGTGGATGATGTTCAGAGTTGTAGTATCCGGCATTGGATCGATGGTCTGAAAAGCCGGGTAGTTTGAGTTTTCTAAGAAGGGGGCGAATGGTGATGAAAGATGCAGCTGTAATGGCTACGGCTGGCTCAACTAGTGTCCAGACCATTGCTGTTGTTCCTGTATCTGCGGATCTGTGAGCTTCCGTTTGAGGATGGGGTGATTCATGAGCTCTAAGGGCGGATTAAGAAAAACGTACAGAGGTTATCAGAGGAGTCTGCGATTTCTATGATGTACTTCAAGCGAACGAGCGTCGCAATGCTTGCACTAGATAGGTCCTTCGATCAGCCCTCTGCGATATCCAGGTGTATAGATTCTCTTACAAGATACCAAGAGAGAGGATGAAGACGACTGTGGCCTTGGCCTGTCTGCTCATCTGCACCGACCAGATCATAGGGATTGGCAGCAAAGCATACAGCCAGTCTGTCACGATAGTCATGACAGAAATTGAGTACGCTGCGGCAGCAAAAGAATTCGCAGTCACACACTTCGCGTTTCCTATTGTCATGTCCCATTGAGCCTGGACAGGTATGCATTGGAAGAGGTCGTAGATGAAAATCGCAATTGACCATATTGTCACTACAACAATGCTGATTCGTAGGATCCAGATGTAGCTTTGTTTGACTGCGATTCGAAGGAGGAATAGGGCGATGCTGAGTTTGAGGAACATCATGTTTGCAATGTAGGAGAGTGTTGCAAAGGCTTGGTACTTGAGACCTTCGATCTCATTGTCCTGAGAAAGAGCTGCATTGTGTCTTCCGATGCCAAAGTGCACGCCTCGAAGAATGGATACACATGAAAAGGTGAAAACAATCTTGACGGGTTAGCATAAGTACAGGGTCGAACCTGAAAGCTGCTTACTTGGGACACTACCATGAACCAATCATCCAGCTCAAAAGCTCTTGTTATTCTCAGCCTGACGAAGCATCGCAGAGAGACTGAAATATATGTAATAGTCAAGAAAATGGCAATCACAATGATGAGCTGGTCTCCATTGTAGTCGGAAGAGCCTGCCATGCCCTCCAGCTTAGACACGACCAGGGTATCGGAAGCGACGATCGTAGGGTTGAAAGTCTCAAAAGGCAAGGAGATCTTCAACTTAAGTATGCAGAAACCGTCGGAACTTTCCTGTGCCACGTGGAACCGGCTTGCTTAGCACTTGCAAGAAGACGCCGCGTTTCGTAAGTTCGAAACCAGTCGACAACTGGGCTCAATAGAGGGAGGGCCATTTAAGCTTACAACGGTCTGCTCTGACATGACGCTGCTGAGAGCCTACATGCGAATCACTAGTGAGCGCCATATGTCTGTGCTGACAAGCATTGTGACCCGACGATCTGAAGAAGAGCTCGGAAGAGGTGTGGCTTCGCTGGACTACTGTGTCGACTAGTATTTAGTGTCCCTGCCACATGGGACTGGAAAAGGCCCCACCAGTGCTCTCTGCTGCAGGTACACTTTGACAGATGTACCAAGGGACCTCGTAGTATCAGAAGCGTCAAACATGATGATACAGTTCTCCTCATACACTGCATGGCCGATGAGAAACCAGCGATGAGTATATAAAAGGCGGGGGCCGTCAAGGCATGGAGAGTGGCATGAATCTCGGTGGCAAATCCGGTTGGTCCTAGATGTATCAGGGACACCCTGAGAAGATCATATCCACTCTCTTGTGGAGTGATCCTCATATTTCCTCGAGATTTCCCAAGTGCTTGGTCGGAGCGAGAAGTGGGGCGATCGATCGAGACGCGGCTGCAAACACATCTAGGCCGGAGACCAAAATCGGGAGCACATCAGCGATACAACCCCTAGCAAGAAAATTAAAGACGTGTAGCAGTTGGGAACCGACAGGTGACAAATATTTGTCAGAGTGGACGCGTAAATGCTCGATACTAGAAGGATTTGATAACGCTAGAAAACTCGGGCTCGATTGAGCTGAAAATTACTGACTTGACGCAATTCAAAAGTAAATGAAAGGCTCGAACGCGAAGGGCGTATGTTCCAGCTCGCAAGGCACTCGACAAATAGAGGATGGAGTTGACTCTCTTGGCAAGGCTCCATGAGATGGCGTTCTTTCTTCCATGTTGATCATGATGAGGTTGAGAGATTATCGAATGGACGCTGCGAAACGTGGAAGGAACTGGGTTTCAGTGTGCCGTATGGAAGAATGCTCCTGTGTTCAAGGCCATGCCATTGAAGTAATTAGAATGTTTGGACAATAGGGGCGAGTATATAAATAAATCAATGTTGTTGATGTGATGGGCAGGTTGTCCGAGGAGGAAGCAGTTTAAGAGTCACGTGATCCTATGCCACTCCCCAGCCTCAAAAAGTCAGGCATTGAAAGATGCCTGAGCATATTTATGCCGCTCAATTATTCGTATGTTAATACATTTTTACGAACCATTTCTGCCATGGTCTATGAGAAGCGCTTCTTATCTACCTTCACGTGGTCATGGTCTCGAAAAGGAAAATTACCCCGCGGCAGCCAAGCACGACTGGTTCGGGTCAAACATGCAGCGACTCCCCCACCACAGCGGCGTATTTACCCAGAATCTGCAGAAGTAACACTGGGTAATGTGCCTCCGGCACAAAGACTCAACTGCCGTATGGTATAAGTATTCAACCTTTCTCATCATACAAACATTTGCTCAACCTCTCCCTTTGAACGATTAATTATGGCAGACACGAAATTCAAGCTGAACACAGGCGCTGAGATTCCCGCTCTGGGACTTGGGACCTGGCAAAGCCCTCCAGGACTTGTGAAGAAGGCTGTTTCCTATGCGCTGTCAATTGGATATAGGCATATCGATGCTGGTAAGAGCAGCTTGCAGCATTCATGGGAATATGCTAATAGAAACAGCATACTGCTACGAGAATGAGGACGAAGTCGGAGAGGGGTTGAAGGAGGCTTTCGATAGCGGCATCAAGAGAGAAGATGTCTTTGTTACCACAAAATTATGGTGCACATACCATTCTCGTGTGGAGGAGAACCTCGACAAGAGCTTGAAAAGCTTGGGGCTGGATTATGTCGACCTCTACTTGGTACATTGGCCTGTTGCCATGAACCCGAACGGTATGCAATCCCACTTTTCGTTCGCAGAGTAACATCCAACACTCCAAACTCACAGGAAACCACGAGAGATTCCCCAAACACCCTGACGGGTCCCGCGATCTGATCCTCGAATGGTCACATATCCAAACCTGGAAATTGATGGAGAAGCTGGTAGCGACTGGGAAGGTGAAGGCAATTGGAGTCGCCAACTACTCCGTCCCATACCTCGAGAAATTGCTTCCAGAATGCACAATCATACCCGCCGTCAACCAGATTGAGAACCATCCTTCTCTGCCACAACAAGAGATTGTTGATTTCTGCAAGGCGAAGGGAATACACATCACTGCTTACAGTCCTTTGGGAAGCACTGGTAGTCCGATGATGAAGGAGAAGGCTATTCTTGAGGTCGCGGAGAAGAGGAAGATCACACCTGCTTCTGTGCTGCTGAGCTATCATAGTATACAATCTGCCAATGGTTTAAGGGGAAATGCTAACGGTGATAGTCGCACGAGGAAGCTCCGTCCTTGCAAAGTCTACCAACGAGGAGCGAATAAAGGCGAATATGGATCTTGTGAAGTTGGATGAATCTGATATGAAGACACTCAATGACTACGCGGAAGATCTTACGAAGTCTGGAAAGGTTGTGCGATACGTATACCCTGCGTTTGGTGTTAACTTTGGATTCCCAGACAAGCAGTAAAGACAGCATGATGTTAATACCTAGACTGGGTAGCTAGACGATGAATATAGACAAGTACCTTTAGAGACGAGAGACGCTCTCGAAATCCGCTCCCATAAACACCCTTGCTCGAGATTGATGCAATTCTTTTCACAATTCCTTTCCACCATCCCCTTCTACAGCACAGGGCCAGTCGCTCCCACAACACTTACCACCACCCAGTCCATTATTCGGCCCAGGTAATTCAGGGAAGACGAACTTGCACCAATCACTATTCGCTCTAGGAGCCTGGAAGTTGACATTCAATGCCTAATTGGCCATCTCAAGCTCGGAGTCCGTGAAAGTCTTTCGTCCATATCGGCTTTGCATCCTGTTCTCGTCAGCATCTAGGGTACTTTGATAATTAGAGTGTGGTTGATGGATTCGAAGTTTGCATAGCACTTGAAGCTTGGACGTGCTTGGCTCTGTGCCAGTGAAGCTTATGCCGCTGCTGATGAAGCCGTCGGTAACCACACTTTAATCTCCTGCATGTGAATCAGTGCCTCTAGTCCACATGGCATAGTAGCTGTAGCGGCCCCCAGCTGCTCGAGCTGATGTTTTGGATTTGTTGGTGACATCTAAGATCTAGATCCTAGCATGAAATCTTGTGGATAAAGGCCAACGGCATGTACATGTAGACGATGAAGAGTACTACTTGTCATGTGGTTGCTAGACAATTAACCTTTGAAAGAAGAAGAGGACGCTGCATTTACAGAGCATTTCTATTTACCTCAAGTCCTACTACAGATAGAAGCTGCTTTCTTGAAAGTCAACCCGGTGGATGTCACCCAGACCTTACATACTTTCAAAGGTGTGTGGGTGTCTTCCACTAATATGGTTAGTTTTGTGTTTAATATAATAGTCTCAAGTGTCACCAAGTAGATAACAGCACAAAGGATCGAGCCTTTGAGAGAAGGACTCAATTCATGTGGGAAAGTGTCCCTAAACAATTCCCATTGAATATATACTTCATTAGACCACCAACTCTTTCATCACTTCAGCTTTGCCTCATCGGCCTCATCGGTCTCACACAACCATGCTCATGCTTGAAAGACGTTGCTGGTATGCCGGTTGTCTGTACTTCCCAGCCCCATCCACTTTTGCTCCTACCTCGACAGCCTCCAAGCCCATCGACATCAACAACGGCAATCCTCCGTTTCAGACTTTCACCCTTTCCTTTTCTCCGGGAGTCAGAATGGTTATTTCATGTGGATGTCGTCTCTTTGCCCATCCAGAAACGCCATAATGAAGCCCGAATTGTACGGTCAATTCATCAGCTCCACAGTTCATGTGCCAGTAGAGGAGAGGGAAGCCCCTATCGTCTATTGCGTTTGAGCTGAATTCGTGTTTGAACCAGTCTCGGCCCAGCTGAGGAAGAAAAGCTTCCAATGTAGCACTACCCCATAAAAGTTTCCAACGTCCATTGAGGTTACCGAAAGTCTCTATCAAAAATGATGAGTCTCTAATGTTTCAGACTATCGGACGCTTTTACAAACCCAATGTAGCCTCCCACGGCCCATATGTAAGTTTTGCTTGGAATTTATTTGGCCAGTTTGCATTATGAAGCTTCTGGGACTCGACTGGGCAGCGCCGGTAAGGAAAAGGATTGTAGGTGTAGGAAACAATGTTATTCCCGTAACGTGTCCATCCGTAATTCCGCATCGGTCCGGTATTGTGCTGATAGTCCATACGATATCATAGATGCTTTTGATGCTGTAATGGTGCGAGTTGTTGTCTACTAGGCATAGTATCTGGGCTGCCATTGTGGAACAGGTAGTTCGATATCGGAATCTCAACATGAGCAATTTCCATTTCCGTCTTTGGACCTGAGCTAGTGCTGCTATAACTTGAGCTGTGGAGCCAAAACCTGAGTCAGGCTGAGCAAGCGAGCCAAGGAGGTGAGCCGACGGTGGATGGGGCGACCCATTTGGGTTCTTCAGCTATGACTGCCTGAGTAGCCTTAGAGAGACGGCCCCGGGCACATCTCGTAGTTAAGAGCTTTGTACCTCACCCGCCAACTTCTGGCTGTGTTGATTCAGAGGTCGTGTACCTGAGAAAATACTTGGATTTATTCTATCCAGCGCCTACGAGTAAGCCTGATGAGACTCCAGTACGCTACAAAGAGGATATTAGCTTGTCTTCAAGTCGTGGCAAAATTTCCAGTTGATAGTTGCCTACCAAACCTTCTTTCTTAGACAATCTCTATCACATGTCCAAACTCAGGATCGAAGCCACGAGAGCCAGACTCCCCTGATTTCATACTACCCTTGAGGAAGGGCTCGTAGTTCCGCATTCGACCATGACCAATCATGCCAACCCGCCGGTATTGGTCGTGCCTTGCTCCAGTTGTGCAAATTACTAAGCCAGAAACATGGAGAACGCTATACGAGGCTGCGGCTTGTATCGCAATGAATAGCAACGTAGCCTTACTCGATTCCATCACTTGTTTGATTCCAGGACTATCCCATTGGATTTCATCTGCTGGAAAACTTGGTTGGGTTCCCAGCATGTTAAAAACTCCATTGGATCTTGGGATTCCAAAGCTTGCTAGTTCGCAGATGGGCCCTTGAAGGACTAGAGAACCTCCAGATACTTGACTGAAGGGGTTGCCATCATGAAAAGTCTTCGCATCTAGAACCCGGGTTCGACATTCTGGCTCATGAAGAAACCTGCAGAAGTCGATCGCTCCTTCAATGCAAGACCAAGACCATGATGGTGCTCTTTCGAGGTACCTGACGGGAATAGACTCATCTGTGTGGGACAGAGTGAACCAAAGAAGGCGCAAAGGTAGCGTGTCTCTCCATAGCTCTGCCAGGTATGCCTCCGGTAATACTCCTAACTGCCGCCTCATACGTCTGGCGATTCCAGCTATCGCTGGGAGTTTGTCAAGTTTTTGTGTCAATCCACACTGAGAATATCGTGCTGAAATGTGCATCCACCCGTCGTACAACTCTGATGCACTATGTGGACTGTCAGAGGTCTGATTAAGTTCCATCAACCTCTTGACAGAGTCCGCGTTGAGTAGATAGTCATCATCAATGAGTTCTGCCCATACATTACAGCAGCATTCCCAGAAGACTTGATCCGATACAAAATGTAAGATGCGAGGAGATAGCAGGCGCTCTTGGACGACCCACGCTCGGTTGCCCAGTGGAGCAAGCATAGGATCTTCTATATTATGTGGGAAAATTTTACCCATGTGCGTGAGGAATGCGTGGGAGTTCCCCACACTATCAGTGACCCCAATCAAGCAATCTGAAGATGGGCGAGAGTTCCGAGGCAGAATGCCACCCGCTCCGCTATTGGACGTCGTCGCAGCAATATTTAGATCGCTATGGGCATACACGTCCCCCATCAATGTAGCTTCGTACAGCCAGTCCGACTTCGAGTCTTGAACAATACAGAGAGCATCAATCCAGATATACTCAAAGCCTAGCGACTGGGTAAGCACTACAGCATCCTTAAAAGTCTGGGGCAGCGATATCCACGGGATCGAGTCGTAATACTCCTCATAAGTAATGCTCGTCAAGCGAACAAAAGACGGGTTCTTGCCCCAACAATGACTTAATGTCAAGTAAGGAGTCTCAATTGGTAGATCTTTCGAGTCTATCACACGTACTTTGGAGATATCGATCATTCGAGTAAGTAATCTGCGTTGTGTTGACACATCTTTCCAAGCGCTCTCGCAAATCGGATGTTTTGATGTGCAGGTATGCTGCCATGCCTGGATCTGCCGGATAGTCGTAATTCGAGGAACCGAACCGTCAGTGTTGCGGCGCTGCAGAATATTCTCTATGTTCTGTGAACTCTGTCATGCGGAGGTCAATCATTGGCTTGATAATGTACCAGTGGGGAAAGGCACACATCACAGTGTTCCTGCACAGAAGGTTCCGAAGTCAATATACGTATGCAGGAAAGATTGAGAAGTGAGTCAGGAGCTGTCACATATTGAATGCTCTTTAATTGTTTGGAACTTGACAAGGTAGAGGAAAGATGCTGAGATCCTCAACTTACCATATCCTCAAGCCTCAACTTCGCATTGCCGGCATACACGAGCAGCACTCCGGCTCCGGCTACAACATAGACGGCTTCGTTCTTGTGATCGTATCCCGGCTTATTTTCAGAGGGCTTGTCCAGCACCCGCAGAACGGTATCGAGAATCACCATGCAGAGACGGCATGTTTGAGCAGAAACCTGCAGCTTTTGATATCGAAGATGCTCTTTGGGTGGGCTTTCGGCTGGAGCTCTTGGCCCATTGAGAATGATTTCAACGGTATGCTGGTCGACGAGTGAATCGCAGTTTTGGCACAGTTTGTCTGTTGAACCGAAGGGATTCTCCATATTTGAGATGCTCTGTAGGAAATACAAATGATATAAGAGTCAAGAAGGAGGCCGTAGACGTGGTGTGCAGAAGCAAGATCTGTCAGCGCTGGTCACCTGACAGTATCGCAGGCGGGCTATATCCAAGACTTTCCCGAAGATAGATCACCAAGTTCGTGTGCTCTATGTCTGTCTTATTGAGGCCGTGATCCTCGGTGAGAGTTGGGAGGGAGTGAAGACGCAGACATGCGAAGACCAACGGACTGAGGAAAGCGGGGATAATTGTCTCGGAATGAGTTCTAGCTGGCACAGATTATGAAAACGTAGTGGGGACAGGTTGATGATCCCTGGCTAGGAAAGGAGGGCCTTTTCGGACCCTTCGTTGAAAGTTGACGATGTCTGGTGAGACGGGTGAGCAGACCTGAGCAGAAGCTGAGCCGGGCTTGAGCTAGCCTGAGCAAAGGTGGCGCGAGATCACGTGAACTTGATAGTTGAGAGGTGTTGAGATTCCAGTCAGGAAACAAGTGATGCTTTGATGCGGAACGTAAAGAAGTTTGTATGGATTGATGCGTGATATATTTGTTTGGTTTGAGGTATCACTTTGTTTCAGAAGGAAGGTAACAGTCAAATAAGAAGTGGAAAAGTGCTGTTTTCATTGAGGGAGGAATGATTGACAGCCTGCAGGCCTCTCGCATCATGACAAACAGGAAGGAGCATTTTGGACCACGAATATTGATCACAAGCCACCTCAGAAAGCTGAGTATGGGGATAGACAGGAGTATGCAATGTTTGGGGCTGCTGAAGTGACATCTGAAAGGGGTTTGCTTCTCTTCGCACTCCTGGTACCGGGCCATATATATGTAGCCATTTCCTCACAGTCTCCAACGATTACTTTTCAACGCTGACAGAGCTTCAAGATGTCGGATAAGGACGACTCTGAGCCTCGGATATCTGACTCCTCATCTTCGGAAGAGGAATGCGAAACAGTTGCTATCTACAACCTTGTTTGGAGAGACACAACGCACGAAGGAATTACCAAGCAGTACGATGGAGTGGGACGCTGCGAATTCCTCAAGAACAGGGCTAGTTCTCAGAACTCTTCAAGTGTTGTCGGTGAAGTAAAGTACACGGTGTGTTGGAGTTACGGTGATTGGCACGGAACCTTTGGTAAGTAACCCCATTTCTCACAGAGTAATACACTCCTCCCAGTTCCATGAACTACCACAGAGACTGACAATACAACTTTCTAGACTGCGAGACCGAAGATGGTGGACGCACATTCACAAATTTCGAATACCTATCTGGAAATGAGTACATGGAGGAAGAAATCAAGAATGTGGGCGAAGAGTGCGTCAAGATGGAGTTCATCGACACATTGGATGATGAGGGTCATCCGTTCCTGTATTGGTACAAGGACTGTGGCTACTCGGCGTGCTCACCAACTTCAATTGTGGGATGGGCAAAGAAAAGGACGTCGGCAGGGACTGGAATGTGGTTGACGAAGGATGAGAGGGAGAGATTGAGATTGAGGGAGGACTTGATTGAGTTGCCCGAGTCGGAGGATGAAGGTGACGAAGATAGCGATTGATTTGATAGATAGGCCTGAGATTGCAATGATGGTGATTGCGGGTGTGTTGGTAGGATTTAATATGTTACGGGGATCGGTTAAGGGATGCTAGAGGAAATTCGTGACCAAACCTCGTGAACTTGAAAGACTACCAGCACATCTTTACTTCGTCAGATTGAAAATGTGGGTCCTGTTTCGCAGTGTAACTGAACTTCTTTGTCTTTCTTTATCTTTCTCACCCCTCTTCTGGATTTCATCATTTCGGAATGAAAGAAGCTTTCTGTAAAGGCAAATAAATCACTAGATATTCCATCTTGCAAAGTTAATAGAAAGCGAAGTATAATCGTTGTTCGGGAAAGTCGTGTATGGAGAAAGTCGTCCTTGGATTGCTGCTATCGCTTACAATAGCTCTACTGTCTTCTTAACAAATCCAATAAACTCTCTTTCTACTAGTCCCGTGAAACATCCAACACGGCAATATCTTTCATTGTCATTGGCAGGAACGATGATTAGACCATCAATCACAGACTCAACTCTAGATTTTTTGTCCTCCGTCAACGCCGAGGTGCGCTTAGCGATTGCCAAGCAGATCACTTCCCTGTGGCTCGAAGACGCATCATCAAGTTGTGCGTTGAAGGTATTGGGTGTATTTCCTGCTTGATCCACTGAATTGAACCAACTGAATGATCTTGAGACATCAAAAATCCCAGATCTGGTATAGCCTTGCAGTCTAAGATGTCCACCTCTCACGCGTCCGAAAGGAAGATGCTCATTCTCGAGAACTATCTCACAGCTGATAACATCAACATAATACCAGTCGAAGTTGTACTGACTGTGGAAGTAGCTATAGAACACTTCACTGTTGATCGATGCCCATGACCAACTTGGTGCAGTGTAAGTATGACAAGGCGCATACTCTTTGCGTTGTGAGACTCTCCATAACAGAAGTCTGGGGAGTAAATCCCCGGACCATAGACCTGCGAGATGTTTCGCATTGGCTTGATTAGAAAACGCATCGGCGATACCAGCGACAGCTGTGAGTTTGTCTTCCAGAAATGATAGCTGACGCTGCGAGTACATGCCAACAATTTCCCCCCACGCTCTTCCGGCTGTTTGACAGCTTACCTCGTTGAGGGCCATCGATACATTCCGTCGTAGCCGCCTTGGTATAAACCCAGAAGGAACATAAAGGGAGTTTCCCAAGTTCACAGTGTGCTCCTGACAATGGAATTGAAGGTCTGGGAGGTGTAGATTAAAAGTCTTGGCGAGAGAAGTTGTTCTTGGAGAGTCCAAGCTCGTTTGTTGATAGGTTCCTTTTCGTCATTGAAAATTTCCTCGATCCTTAAGGAGACCGATGTAAGGGTTTCGTCCGAAGACCAGAAAGGGATCTTGAATGATGGACTGGGGGGTTCTCGCTCTTTTAGAAAACCTTCATTTGCACTGCTAGCAGATGATGCGACAATGGTAACTGTAGCCCGCTGGTACGTTTTACACATCGCAGCCAATTCGGTGACTTTATCTTTTGTGGAGTCTTGAATGATACAAATCGCATCCACCCATAGGTTACCGTACACCAATATTTCTTGTTGTGATGATAGCATCCTGAATGGTCTGCGATAGCATGGATATATCAAGTCCCTTTGAACGAGAGTCGATGTTGTTCAAAGTTGTCATGCCCTTCTGATTTGTTCCCCAGCAATAAGACAGCGCTACATAGTAGTCGCACTGCCGTCTTGTAGTTCGAAGGGAAGGCATTTGAGGATGATCTGCTGGGCTGACTTCGATGACCCTCGTTGGGAGTTCGACCTGTTCTAAGGTTCCACAACTGCGATGCCCATCACATTCCGACAGCCATGCATGAATCTGGTCTATGGCATGCGGAGAGTTGACCTTGTAGTCTAAATCCCTAGCTGTGACTCTCTCAGATACCACGTTGTTATCTGTCGTGAAGACAGACGGCTGCAAGGTCATGCCCCAATCATGTTCTTCCTTATTAGTGATAGTTACAAGCGCGCGATTCTTTCCAGCAGGTGTAGAGTGGTTGACGCCGGATCCAAAGGAAGCGAAGCTGATATTTAATTCTGCGTTGGATGACGGTCGAGATCTGGATTTGATGATTGCTTCAGAGAGAAGACTACACCAATTGCAATCTGTTTCAGCAGATGCTTCGAGATCGGCGAGAGTAATTCTGTAGGTAGGCCCGCCGGAGTCTTCCTCGTCGCAGATAGAGCGGAATTTGGATGTAGAGAAAACGCATTCCCAACATGTATCACAGACCAAATCTCGTGGATCTGTGTTTTCTGTCATTGCATCAACCTAACTCTCGGTGGCAACTCGTTCTCGTGAATGTTTGCTTGTATGAGCTGGATTCAACTTTAAAACAGAGCTGTCAACTCATTATGCATGACAAGTGGCTCTGTCAGGTGACCTGAAAGGCGGTGATCAGGTCGTTTAAGAGATGTGGCGCGTGGAATCATACCCTGTGAAGCTCATGAATGTAGGGAAAAGGGACAGCCGGCAATTTTGAATATCGTATTCATTACATGATGTTTCCCACACATTTTAATCGAGTACCCGAACTCCTAGCTACACAATATTAGTCCTGTGTTCCACGATTCTTCTCTTCACTAGCTTCTCCCGCCTTCCGGCAAAGCGAACCCAATTTGCCTCCGATTATGTATCTGTCTGAAGCTCATCAAGTATTTAAACATCATACTTCCCTTTACTCTTCTTCTGGAACCTCCCACCTCTTTTCACCAACCTACTCAGATCCTTGAACCCAAAGTAAGGACTGTTGATCGGGCTATCAGGTCCCGTATAAACAAACAGGTCGTATAGAATTGCGCCAAAGGTACATCCGCAGAATGGAGCCACCATCGGGATCCAGAAATAGTATCCTCCTGCAGACCATACTTCGTGGCCGTACCCAACAACAAAAGACATAAGTCTCGGTCCGAAATCTCGAGCAAGATTAATAGCATAGCCAGTTTCCCATCCAAAGCAGGCTCCAAGACCGAAGATCAAGAAGAACAGGGCGAGGGGAAACATTTTGCCAGCTCCAGATTTGCCCATTGCGCCGGGATTGGAATCATCTTTCAAGGCGAAGATGACGAACATTAGGATTGCAGAAGCTATGAACTCGGAGAAGAATTGAGACGCCTTCGTCATGAATGGTTGTGGATAGGTGCAGAAGATACCTGCCGTCGCAGTCGTAGCTGGAGGCACAGTTCTGATTCCATGTCCTTCGTACATGTTTATCGCGTTGATATAGTTCGCGTAGACGACCCCGGAACCGATGAACCCGCCGAGGAATTGTGCGAGGAAATAGATAGGGAAACGACGCCAAGGGAGACGGCGGAAGAGGCAGAAGCAAAAGGTGACTGCCGGATTGAGGAAGCCACCGCTGTCACCAGCAACATAGATTCCTAGCATTACTCCGAGGCCCCAGCTGTTGAGATGTCAGAAATTGTTCCCAACAAGCAGGGAAGGAAGGCGTACCCCCAAGATATAGATTGATATGGTCCAAATCCATTGCCACCCGGTGCTGTCGCCTGACCAGTAGATAGAAGAACTTGGGCTACACTCCCATCACCAAACAAAATCATGATGAATACCCCAAAGAACTCT
This sequence comes from Helotiales sp. EF0021, assembly GCA_000292665.1. Classification (NCBI taxonomy): domain Eukaryota; kingdom Fungi; phylum Ascomycota; class Leotiomycetes; order Helotiales; species Helotiales sp. EF0021. The sequence goes on along the minus strand of AIET01001176.1, from coordinate 171,930 downwards.
GCGAATGGTTCTCGCAACACCGTCCGTATGGAAATCCATGTCAAATCTTCGCGTACGTCATGCTCATCTAATATTGGTGCCTCTGGGGCAAGACCAATTCTTGTGCGGAGAGAGGAAAGTGTATTGTGGTGTTCGAGTTCTTCTTTCGTTTTGGTTGAAAAGCGAGGGGCTGGGTTTGTATTATCGGTGTGATGAGTTGTTATATTTGTGAGTTTATCAGTCTGACTATCTTGAGGTACGAGTGTTGGGCTTCGTGCATGTTCCCGGTGTTCGAAGTGTTCGTAGTGAGGGGTATTTGAGGTTCGTCTTTCGGCACCTGGGGCACTTCCGGGACCAGGACCGACAGTGTTGGCTTGTTTGTTTAAGTGTTGCTCAAATGCTGCGTCGGAGTTTTGGATAGGATCATTAGGGTCTTTGAGACCTGGCCCGCTGCCATACTGTCCTTCATTATCTCGATTGATAGCTGCCCAATCCTTCGTCTTTGGATTTGGGTCTGGAGAGTGTGCTGTACCTCCTGAAGACATGTTGCAGGGACAATGAGGTACGATGCGAGTCAAGTATTCAAGGTCGTTGGTATATTCAAGGGGAGGAACGAGAATGGAAATAGACAAGAGAGAGACTGGAAGGACATTCTTACCCTTGACCTACCGACGAGGCTCAGTCTGACAATCGCGATCGAATAAATCGGCACAGGGCAGCGTCATCGTGCTCCTCGTTGCCAGCTGCCAAAATGCATGGCGTCGGCGCTGTGACGATTTCGAGCAAATGCTTGCGCCATCAACACGAGGCTCTCCAATCGCAGAAATGCTCAGACCCAGGGTTTTTGCCCGGCATGTGCAAGTGTGGTTGGCGCGCGGAGGATGGGCAAGTAAGTCGGGCGCTGGGATGGATCGGTAAGCTGGGCGTGAACGAAAATGAGAGGATGTCCGACCGTGAGGGGTTGTTGGATCTGCGGCAATGACATACAGGAGCTGAATAGTCAGAGCCTGAAAACTGAGGAGAGGAGCAGAGTGCGATTCTCGTAGCTGATATATGTAGAAACCACTTGGTTGCAAAGAACCACTTCCAGCCTCATTGTCAAGCAATTGAGTTTATGTCCACAAGGTCCAGCATCTCAGGACCTACCTCCGGCTCCGACACCAGCGTGATGGCAAACTGTCGAGGCTAACGAATCGTAAGCTGGGGTGCCGAGGTGGTGTACGGTACTGGATGGACGATGGAACTTCAAAAGTCGATGTCGCAGATCCGGGGTAAAAGTGGACAAGCGCAGGAATCCACACCGAAGTGCCCATGGAGAAGAAGTGGAGATCGCCAATCAGAGGCCTTGTCAAGGATCCCGCCGACGAGAGAGCAAGCTTGAATCATGGTACGAATATCCTCCAATGAAAGGGCCATGTCCCCGAGATTCGGAGCCATATTTCAAGGCTGCGAGTGCCTCCGTAGCCTCAAGCCTTTGTGTGGTTGTTACCGTTGACGGACTTAGGCCTCTCCAGCGCGATTGTTCTCGAAGGTCACTTGGATCGCGCACAGCTTCGTATACTCCATTTTGAGAGATGACATGCCACCGGTCTTGTTTCGAGCTTTGTAGGACTCTGCGAAGTTGTTGTGGCCATCCAGCAATCAGGCTCCAATCCAGCCTTGTCCATCTCGACCATTTGGGAATCTGCAACCCTTCGCAAATGGCTTATCGAAATGGACGAGATGTTTATCTTTCCTTTCGCATGGTGCCAGATCTATTTCGAGCCCTGCGAAGCTCAATCTCGTTCCCTTTGGAGTAGGCAGGTCGTCCTCGCAGGTACTGGGGTGTGAAACAGGTCGGTCGCTGGTTGGCGTTATGTCGATGGATGGTCGGGGGGTAGTCCTTGGTCGTATCAGCTCTCATCAATTCTGCAAGACATAATCGTTCATTCTCTCGTGGATGTCATGGTCAGGTGCAGAGGAGAGGAGGTAGCAAATGCAAAGGAAAAGCTGAATTCGAAGAGTGGTTGCTGACATAATAGCACGTGAGTGCCAAGAAACCCCTCCACCAGACGTTCACAATGAAGCCTCACCGAGATTGTGTCATGATACCAATCTCTGCTCTTGAACCAGATTGTGGCTTTGGAAGACTACGAGTCTCAGTTGGCCACCAAGCCTGCAAGATTTATGAATCTCATCCCGAGTTTCAAAGATCTCCGGCTATGAATCATCATGATTCTGCACAGCAGCTCCTTACTAGAACCCCTCAAGACATGCGGACTTCTGCTCTCGTAGCTTCGAAATATACGATTTCACCTATCCTGGATATCGAAATTCGGGGTCTATTCCCGTTTACAGCTATCTTCCATACCGATGTGCTAAAGCTCAGGTGGTTCCTTGTTCATTTGCTACTCGTTCAAGACTTCATTTGTCTCCATCCAGTACATGTCTCGTCATATCTTGAGATGCTGAGTCGTGGTTTACCTTACATTCTTTTCATGCTCTAAATACTTCCTCTGCAGAATATTTTCTCGACGTGCACCTCCTTCGAGTAAAAGGCATGTCGTCATAGTTCCTTTCATCCAGTCAATCTCCCCTCAAAGTTCAATATCGGATTTAACGTACTTAGTTTATAATCCATCGCCACATCTCCTGAAGTTCTGCGACCTCGGTAAATGAGGCTCCGCCCATGAATTCTCCGTTTCCGAACACATTATCCATTGAAGCCTTCAGCAATTTGGAATATAATCATGTGGTGGGCCAATCTTTCATTTCGACGAATGTCAAGCCTTTCTTCGATGTCCTGGACTCAATAGTTTCCTTGAACGATGAGTTCATTTGACAGACTATCCCCAGTCTTGGCAATGATCCAGACCTGACCTGGACAAGTTGGAGGAATGGGTATTCGGTATGAGGCAAACCTTCGAAATGAAGATGCCGTGGATACAGAATTACCTAGTCAGCTTGCCTGAGGGCCGCTTTATAACAAGTCGTGCTCTGTCGATTTGTTCTGCTCTCTCGAAAGCACTTTTTCTCATCACCAAGCCTTCCTACCACTCTCCATTTACATCGTCAACATGCATCTCTCTAAGCTTACCATCGCCTCAACGGCCATCTGCCATCAGACAATGGGTTGGACGTTAAAAGCTGTGGATCGACCCCGCCTGCCCGCATGCTGATCTTCGCCCCATCAAAACCCAGATTGGCGATGCTTGGCATTGAGATATGGTAGGATAGCCACGCCGAGGACTTTGACGATGACGCTATCTGGAGTAGCTGTTGTGATGGGAATGGTGTCGAAGGAGAGTGGAGTGGTGGTTGAGTAGAGGATTAGGGCTTTTTTGTCTGGGATGAGTAGCTTGGAATGAGAGTCTAGGTGAGAGGGACGTAACTTACGGCCCGTGTGAATCTGACTCTGGTACATTTGATTGTAGTGATGAGATGCTGCTTCAGTATGGAGAATGAGGGAACATACTTGTTGCCCATTATATACTTTTCGCCTCGTCTTCTGTAGGTGTTCCGGAGTAAGTAAATAATTGCCTACCTCCACCAGGCCCCCACAAACTCTGTCACTTGTGTTCCCAATATTATTTCATAGCGTTAGCCGCCTGGTGCACCTCGATGCTGATGACCATCCTTGATTGTTGTGCTTGAGGTGCATGAAATTATCTGCGGTATCTCCGCTTGGAGCTCATACAACCGTTGGATTGGACATCTGAGGTCAGGAAAACTAACAAGGAATGAACTCGAGGTAGGAACAGGTAGAGATTGCAAAACCATGTATTACTAAAGCAATGAGAACGCTGGCATAATAGCCATCGCTATTGTTGTCTAATGTTAAATCAACGAGAATCATATCCCATAACCAAAGCAGCGCTCACTAGATGCATGAAAGATCCATCCCACTACTTCGAGAAGTTGCTGCTCTCCTTCAACCACTGACTGAAAGTCTGCAACCGCGGTTCCTCCTTCCGCAACGCCTGGATATCCGTGTTGTAGCCATCAGTCTTGAACCAATCGAACATGGTACCCATCTCCTTAATCATGTACTTAATACCCGAGCCAACGAACCCATAGGTCTCTGGTAGAGGTGTACCCATTGTCTCCTGGAACACCTTTCTTCCTTGTTCGATGGTCAGCTCGTCGCCTGCCAGAGCGATGCTTCTACCCTTGTATGTAGCCGGATCGTTGAAAGCTCGTGCAGCGAATAGGCCGATGTCGCGTGTCGAGACGAACTGGAGGGACTTCGATCCAAGGCCTGCCCACATGCTGGAAAACGCCTTTCCCTGAAATCCTGGCACAAGGTTGTCCATGAAGCACACCGGTCTTAAGATTGTGTACGGCATCTTCTTTCCATTCTCAGTTCTCTCCTTCAAGTATTGCTCGATTCTGTGCTTGGAGGCGAAATGCGGGATGTGTGTGGGGTTGGTATCGCTCTTCTCTCCTCCTCGGTCGACTGAGCTGAAGACGAAATGCTCGACTCCATTCTTGATAGATTCGTCGATCAACGGCTTGGCTTGCTCTTCCTCTGAGACCTTTCCCTGGACTACCGTAACAGAGAACACACCATAAATGGGCTTATGCTTCTCGAAGATCGGAGCAAGGGATGTGTGGTCACCTTCGACGACGATGACGTTCGGCTTGGAGGCTAGGGCTTGTGCACCTTTCGAGGAAGCATTGCGCGTGAGGGCAAGGATCTGGTAGGATGGAGAGCTTTCTTGGAGAGCTTTGATCACGGCTCCTCCTTGCTTTCCTGTTGCGCCTGAGACGAGAATCTTCTTGGTTGACATTTTGTGGTTCTTGCAAATGTTTTGTTGGTTTGAGTGTATTTTGGTATTTGGATTGGCGAGGCTGCGGAATGTTGTGTAGGTTTGCGACTACAATGAAACCCATTATATACATACCTAGGAAGCGTGATGATGTCGTCTCATTCCACGCCTCGCGACGCCACGCAGCCTTGGATTACCAATGAATCAGTAACAGGCCGGAGACATTTGTATCGTGCAGAGATGTCTCCGGCCAATGGAAATACATACTGCACCTCCCATGCTGACTGCTCTGTGAAACCTCAAAGTTTCCGCAAAGTATCCGGGCTCGGTTTTATTCAAGCCCGCATGTCCGAGCTCGGTGGTCGATGATATACAGTAGCTTACTGCTAGGGTGGAAACGGTGGTGTGTTCACATTATGTTCGACATATGCTCAATTGAGATTCCATCATGGGCGAACTCGAACGGATAGTTTAGGGAGATGAAGATCAAGATGAAGGTGAGATAGATAGAGATGAGGTTGAAGAACAGCTGAAGATCTACGGCCAGTGAGACGGAACAGGCCGCTAGCGCCCGAGATCTCCAAGCTCCAACGCCAAGCCAAGCCAGGTCCTAGCCAACATCAACATCAATTCCGGATTCCAAGACCAACACTCAATTCAACTCCCCATCCTCGCAGCCCCGCCTCCCGCCAGCATTCCTAGTTGCCGGCAATGTTTGGCAATGGCCTCAAGATCCTACGGATTGCATGTGCTAAAGGTGCATTTCACCATGGTGCACAGCTAGCTATCCCTAGGATACCTGCTCAAAATTGTTCAACAATCAAAGAGTTGAGGACAGCTGCCCGCGAGGCAGGCCAACAGGCAACTTGCGAATCAACACCGAATAACATACCTCTAGATCTAGAGAAGGAACTTCAGCCCTCGATCCGCGACATAACAGACAATGACACCCAACGACCTCGACTCGATTCCGTTCCAATCGATACTGCTTAGCACAGTACATAGAGACCCTACTGCCCGCAATCCCGTAGACCCAGAAGTCAGGATCCAGGAGATGATCGTCAGCTTCAAATGTCTGGCCAAGCCCTGTGGTCTCCACACTCCCAAAGTTGAAGCTCTTCCGGTTGAGACCGCCAGTCATGAGGCACTTTCTCCAACCACAACCCCTGTTGCGACAATACTATTTACTGGCACGTCCCCTAATGGCAGGTCTCGACCTCTCGTTCGAAGAGATAAAACTCTCCACAGTGTTCAGGGACCCCAAGCCAATTCCCATCCTTATATTGTCATCCACGTGCCAGCCATTTCCCAATATACTGCACCTCCTACGACCTACGATGGTGTTCGGAAATTTTCTGCAGATTATAATGCTCCAGCCCGAGGTGATTGGTAAGCGACCGGGTGTTACGCCATGTACTTACTCTGGATCAACTTCAGCCGCTGGCAAAATGCAGCCTAGGCTATTCTTGATCAAGATCTTTGTACTCATTTTACCATTCTTGTTTACAGATATATCATGTTATTTGTTCAGATATGGAGAACATATTGAAACGCAGCATTCTCATTTCATAGCCAGTAATGCCCATGATCTTCCATAGTAGGATTATGCTCTCGCGGTGTTCGAGGTTCCTCACGTCATATTGCTCAAATCGCAATTCTACATGTTGAAGTCGTGTCACAAGTCGTGTATATCGCGTTTCTTACACAACTATCTATTGTCGTCAAGATGAGGGGTACTTCTGGCCTTTTTATCCCGCTTCTCAAGCTACTCAGCTTGCCCCTCACAGCATCCATGACATACCCGGATTGTATCAACGGCCCGGAAATCCTAACCACAAATATTGTCTGCAACATCTCAGCCTCGCCAGCCGACAGAGCCGCAGCTATCGTTTCAACATTCAATATCTCCGAGAAACTCGTGAATCTTGTCAAGTTAGGTCACGACCACAGCAATCTCGAGAAAATTTACTGACATCTGCAGCACAGCTCCTGGTGCCTCTCGTCTCGGTCTCCCTCCTTACGAATGGTGGAGCGAGGCCCTTCACGGCGTAGCATACTCCCCAGGGGTCATCTTCTCTGACTCTGGAAACTTTTCCTCTGCAACATCATTCCCGATGCCAATCACGCTATCAGCTTCCTTCGACAATGATCTCATACTAGCAGTAGCAGACCAGATCAGCACCGAAGCTCGAGCCTTCTCCAATGCCGGATTTGCTGGCCTCGATTGGTGGACCCCAAATGTGAACCCCTACAAAGACCCTCGTTGGGGTCGCGGCCCAGAAACTCCTGGCGAGGATCCTTTCCGGATCAAAGGATACACCAAGGCTCTTCTCCGTGGTCTAGAAGGAGACTCGAAGCAAAAATACAAAAAGGTCCTTGCGACGTGTAAGCACTTCGCTGCTTATGATCTTGAGAACTGGAACGGAGCCGTGAGGTATGGGTTTGATGCAGTGGTCAATGTCCAAGATCTTGCCGAATACTACCTTCCACCTTTCCAGCAATGTGCTAGAGACTCAAAAGTTGGGTCAATGATGTGCTCTTACAACGCTCTCAATGGTACTCCGGCCTGCGCCAACACCTACCTCATGCAGACTATTCTGAGGGAACATTGGGGATGGACCGGAGAAAACCAGTACATTACGTCTGATTGCAATGCCGTCCAAGGATTCTACGCAAATCACCATTGGGTAAACACTTCTGCTGAAGCAGCGGGAAAGGCGTACTCCGCAGGTTGTGACACGATTTGTGAGATTGGCCATAACCCTGGTATTGACGTTGTGGGAGCTTTTAACCAGTCTCTGTTATTTGAATCGACAATCGATCAAGCATTAAAACGTATGTACCAAGGTCTCATCCTAGCTGGATATTTTGACCCCGCAATATCGAATCAGTATCGATCCTTGGGAGCAAGCGATGTGAATACACCAACTGCCCAAGCATTGGCATTGCAAGCAGCGACGGATGGGATTGTCTTGAAAAAGAATAATGGCAGTCTACCTCTCGACCTCACGACGAAACCAACATTGGCGATGATAGGATTCTGGGCAAATAACACAGGTCTGGTGCTAGGAGGATATTCAGGAAGACCGCCATATGTCATTTCTCCTCTTTCCGCTGCCATGAGTTTTGGCTTCACGGCAAAATACGCAGATGGGCCTGTCGCTCAGGACTCCTCGACCAAGGATACTTGGACGACTTCCGCTCTCGCAGCAGCGAACACTGCTGATGTGATTGTCTATTTTGGAGGAACAGACACCAGCATCGCAGCAGAAGAACTGGATCGATATAACATCACATGGCCTGAATTACAACTTTCACTTCTCAACAAATTGTCGAGTCTTGAGAAACCGATCGTGGTTGTAGAATTAGGTGACCAAGTGGACGATAGCCCACTACTCACCAACCCGAACATCTCAGCCATTATATGGGCGGGGTATCCAGGACAAGAAGCAGGACGAGCAGTACTTGATATTTTGACTGGGGCGAAGGCACCAGCTGGGAGACTGCCTGTCACCGTGTATCCAGGTCGCTATGTTGATGAAGTGAAGATGACGGATATGAGTCTCAGACCTAGTACAACGAATCCGGGACGGACGTATATGTGGTATAATGAATCTGTTCTTCCGTTTGGGTATGGGTTGCACTATACGAGTTTCAACACCAGCTTCACCTCTACCACTCGGTCTATGGACGGGATGAGATTGAATGTCTCTGACTTGCTGGGTGATTGTAAGGAAGAGCATTTAGATCTTTGTCCTTTCACACATCTCCCGCTTCAGATCTCGGTTGAGAATATCGCAACGACGAAGTCCGATTTTGTGGTCCTTGCTTTCCTTTCTGGAGCTCATGGACCAGAACCATACCCGATAAAGCGTCTTGTTGCGTACACTCGAGCTCGTGATATCGTGCCTGGGAAAAAGAGGACGGTGGAATTGAGTATGAGTTTGGGAAATTTGGCGAGAGTGGATGCGAGTGGAAACACGGTGGTATGGCCTGGGAGGTATGAGGTGGGATTAGATATTGATGGGGTGGAGAAGGTAGGATTTGAGCTGGTCGGAGATAAGGAAGGTGTGGTTTTGGATGTATGGCCTCAACCTAGTGTTTGATAAATGCTGGGGACGACGTCCAGTCTTTCCTGCTCTTGCGGGGCGAATCCAATGTCTGGTGGTGATGACATATACAATATTCTCTGCCCTAATCGTACCTTATGTCTATGATCCTCAAAATGTGGTCAGAGATGCAATGTTCAGTCTAATCTTCAATTATTCACATGCCTTCAGCCAGACCAAGGATACATCGATGACTGTTTCAAGGTATGTGAATCATCCCCCTCTTAAATTCATCGAACGGTTTAGTTGAGATAAGTGCCCATGCCTTTCAAAACAATCCTATTCATCAAACAACGACCAATTCTATTCAAAAAGCAATCAGGAAGCTTTATCACAAATGTATCAGAGCATGGCAAACATGAACGCCATCACGATCTTCCTGATCACCATCCTGCAAACCATCAACGCGGCTCCAATGTCCAACACATCAACTCCCACACCCACGCCTACCTCAGGTTCCCTCGATGACTTTCTCACCCAAGTCCTCAAAGACGGCCCAGTCACAGGTGCATCCCACGCTCCTCTTCCCCCCACCCCGTGGCCAGCAAACAACGACAACCAAGGAAAAAGCAGCAAGTTGATAGGTACGGTTCTCGGAATCACATCTGCATTGATAGTGGTCATCGCGGTTGGGTTTTGGTTGAATTATAAGAGGAGGGATTATGGGAAGCCGAAGGGGAAGGTGGAGAAGGAGAAAGAGGGGGGTGAGGAAGGGGTTGTGAAGGAGACGACGACAAAGACGACTACTGAGGTTGTTGATACGAAGACTGCTGTGGTTTGAGGCTCTTAGAGTTGATAAATGGGAACGTTGTGGGTTGGAGCTTGGAGGTGAAGTGGGGAGGCATGAGATTCAGGGGTTGCGTGGTTAAGCGAGGAGTCAAGACGTGCGGTTCAAGGCACCCCAAGTATCATACCAAAAACGATATCCTGCGAGAGTTATTGTTTGCGGCTATGCAGACTCAGTGCTCTGTCATAGAGTGCACATCGACTCATATTCTGTTGGATAATCACAATTCTCATACGGCTTGAAAAATGCCCATGAATGTACTTGCCGGGTGAATGGATTCATCGATAGAGCATACTCACTCCGCCGGTCAAACGTGAATCAAAGGAGGTGCTACTGTTGTTAAAATCTGTTATATAATGGATTTTATCTTCTGTTTTGTCTGTTGCTTCTCCTTTTTCATCGCATTTCAGCAACCCATCTATCACACCCGTCAACTGATATCAACACACAACTGCAAATCCATATCTATTCCCCAACCCCAAAACCGTCTGGGTGTTATTCTCCTGGCTCAATATATCAGAGCCAATCCACTCCTCTGGACAAGACAAGAACTATCACCCGAATGTCAAAAAGCTCTCGCTGAAGGAGCCACAAGATGCAGAGAGGTTTTCGTAGGCTGGCCACTTCTTGTCGGTCTTCTCGTTGGAGCGATAGTACTCGGGCTCATAATTTTGGCATGGTTGAGGCACCTCAACCGGAAGAAGGCCGCTCGAAGGAGGGAGGCTGCTCAGGCTGCACCATATCAGGGACAACAGGGACAACAGGGACAACAGGGGCAGCAACAACCTCCACCTTATGGTGGACCGTATCAGCCACCGCCCGGTTCTCCACCGATGGAGGATATTGAGCTTGATGTTAGGAAGGGTCAGCATAAGTAGCCTTATACGCCACGGGGAGGACAGTTGCTCGCCGAGTGCATGTATATTAGGGACTTTGGTGTCGGCTTCTATGGGAATCTGGTATAAAGACCACATGGGGAGTAGCATGTAATTGTAGCATGGAAATTGAAGAAGTAGATCTCTATACTGTTTCCTCACACGTCTTCTATTATGTGTTGTCACATGTGAGAGATACATTTGCACTCTAGCAAAGCATATTCATCCTTCATCGCTTTGAGAGATAAGTTTGGACCGGAGAGATGTAAGAGTTGCAGACATTTAATTCTAGTTTCACAAGAGTCTTTACATGCCGGTGGATTTAGCAAGCCAAAGAGCGACAGGTGAAGGAGTTATAATTCAAGACTTCTTGAACTTGCGGCAATTTTTGATTCGCAACACGTCCATGTGAATCAAGGCTTCATTCACATGAATAATTGTCATCATTTAGACTACAACATTATTGACTTGCCCAGCTAAGCTCAAACTCATGCACACTATGATCATTTCAACAACTTTCGCCACGAGATAAGACAGCCAGGAGCCTATTTGCCGCAACCAGAACTACACATCGAGAAAGTCCAATATTACATTTCTACACTTCAATCTGTTCACAGTCCATTTACCAAATTCAAACATCCATGGCTAGCTTCAGCAGCCCCATCATGTCGAGACTAAGCTCAGAACTCTCAAAAGGTTCGCAAATACCACAAAGCTCTGTTCTTAGAAGATTTGCTGACCTTGAAAATGAATAGTCTACATCCCTTGGTATTACACTCTAGTGTACCTGATTATTCTCTTTTGCTTCTTCGTAGGGGGACTTTTGTGGGGCAGACGGACTGTATCCAGTCATCCAAGATTGTGGCCTCATTGCAGAGACCTGCGTGCCTGGGAAAGTTATGATTCTAGCGACTCAGGAGCTACGCAAGCTTAAATTAGCGCACTACCAGAACTTGATCACAAGCATATCGGGGTCTCAGAGATAGTTTCAGAGGTGCAAGCATGTTTTCTTGGATTTGTTGAAAGAAAGTGGAGAAAGTGGAAAAGGGGTTCGCTTAAGCGAGGGGAAATCGATGCATTGTGGTATTCATGGTATGCACAGATAGTTGATCACAAATCGCAACGAGACCTTTCATGTTAAACATTATAAGTGGCCGTTCCTCTGCTCGATTTCATACTTGCATGTCTCCCATTTCAATATTTTCAATTCTACAAAGGATAACAGGGGGGAGTTCCTGCAACGTGAAGAGCTGCTGTCATTTCTTTGTGATTCCAGTATCTTTGTTGTGCTGGTAGTTTCTGATTGATTCGAGTACTTCTAACTGGTTATCTACAGGGTTCTAGAGTCACCTCACACTGACGGCTTATAAAATCTGCGACTATCCTCAAATATCGACCTCTCTTACTCTAATACACCACCAACATCAAGTCCAGCAATACCCCGGGACCACTTGGGAGAAGAATATACGTTCACAGTCGGGATCTGAATGATCGACTCCACAGAACAATACCAAACTTCCTACTCGACATGTCACCAATGTTCAGTATCGCCTCGTCTCTCTTACTCGTCTCAATGACTAAAGGCGCCATTATCGGATTCAACAGAGACAAGATCTTGAGACGGGATGAAGAGAGTAAGTTGGGGTCCAAAACCTTTGCTACCAAGAACATCACTGACCGCTTGCAGCATACGCTCTTAACATTGTTGCCATCATCCTCAGCATCATCCTCGTTATGGCATTGGTATGGTTGGCATGCGTGGTCTCAACAAAAAGGCTGCCCAGACTTGGACATTGGAATGCACATCATGATCAAGCCAGTGAAGCACCAGCTACAGGACCAACACCTTGGGAGATCCGAACTATGCTGGCTACAGGAGACCGCCCTCCACGGTATGAAGCACTCGAGTTACAGCCTGGAGCCTCTGCAAACACCCCAAAGCTGCCTACTCCAACATATCACAATGGTGAATGAGGATATAGAAGGAGAATATGATGGCAAAGCGGGTGGCTAAGTATGGCTCGAGGGACTGCATTCACTGTAAATATCACAATTTACCTGACTTTATTCTGATTAGATGGAGAATGCAGAGCCATGGACTTTGAAATGTGAATCTTGAGAATCTGAATCGTGACATTGACTCACGATAGGTGTACCATCATCTTGGCAAATCACTCTATTTCATTGATTCAAGATGCCCATTCAAGGTGTCGGAAGCTCGGATATGATTCAGCAATAGGTCTCTCGATCTTGGGTACTTAAGGACCGACGATAATTTCTTATATCACTGACACACACAATCCATTGCACAACAAACCATCCTACAGTTTGCAATCAGATTTACAGCTCATCCTACAATCATGCAGCCTTTCAACCACCTCACCATTCTCTACATGCTCATGATCCAACTGGTTTGGATTCATGTAGTCAATTCTCTCCCAACAACAGTCAACTCAACTTCCGTCTCTGAGCCACATCTAGGCATCAGAAACATCGATGGCGAAACCGCAACTCAACAGCACCGGGCTGGTCCAAAAATTACGCAGATATCTCAATCTATCTCCACAGCTACTTCCTATCGCTCTATCGACATACCTGGCAAGCCACAAAGAAACGAACGCCAGTATAATTCGCCACCCGGACCACTACCAAAGCAGGATTCCCCTCCGTTATCCCGAGGAATGAAGCTTGGGTTGATGATTGGGGGAGTTGTTGTCTTCGGCTTTATTGTTCTATTTGCGGTATCTGCATATAAGTCAGACTCAAAGGGCTGTGTGGTTTAGTTTTGTGGTTCACTGGCATGTACTTCAGGGATAGAGATGCCTTCGCGACTTATGTAGAAAATGCATGGCTTAATTTGATTCGGGGCGATATGCCAACCACCTAAGTCAGAGACTCAGTACCGTGTCAACTTAGTACGACTAAATTCTGGATCTACCTACTCTAGCCTTCTTGATATGTATGTTTATGCATTCTCAAAGCTTGCTCGCAATTGCCTTGGTGAATAACCAAACCACGCTTTGTATGCTGCAGTTTGCTATGACTATTAGCATTGAAGGAAGCTCTGATTCATCGACTTAGTCTCCGAACATTGTGAAGTAACTCAAGGCATAAGACTTCTAAGTGACTCATAATTGCTATTTTATTACCTAACAAACCAACCATCTCAGAAGCAGCTTGATTGGCACCAGTTCTCTCCGACATTGCCACGGTATATCCAATAGCTCGTATCTCACTAAGCACTCCAGTATGCTAGCGCTCAAACGTTGTGCCTTGTTCTACCTGCAGCTGTTTATGCTAGCTTCCGAAGATGGAGTACATTCGCTCCCGACAACAACAATCTCAACTTCGTTCGCTGTCGAATCGTCGAAGTCGAGCGAAACCAGCAATCACATAACTGGCGGACTCTATCACTTCTCTGAAGATGCTCAGGTGATGGACACAGCAAAGGAGCTTCTTGCTCTGCCCGCAGTCGATATCCCAGAAGCCCGAGAAGGTGAAGAAAAGCATATCCGAACATTGTTGAAGGATCGTGCATTCTTGGGATCATCCATCACCGCTGGACAATTTGCAGGACTTATTATTGGAATACTTTGTGCTTCCATTCTGGCCGTCGGTCTGTTCTTGTGGGTGTTGTGGACTTGCGCAAAGCGCCACTGATCTTGGTTCAAGCTGCAACAGGTGTTGGTACATTGGTTTTATGGAGACAAAGTCGATTGAGTGGATTTGGGCACTGCGTACTGCCAGTAAGAGGCTCCAGAATGTATCATCCAAACGTTATTGTAGGGGATAATTCATCTTTGGAAATGTAACTAGTATCTGCATGTTATCACTCAATGTACCTCGTTGAGCCCAGTACCAATGCTAAGTTGACTCACATTCACCACCGCCACTATCCACAAAATACCTGCCTAAATATGCGACTTGCTCCAACTCCTATGCCAACACTCTACCTAAACGTCACTTTGTCAAGCCCGCCCTGGATATTGTTCGGGTCACAGAAACTCAAGTTCAGCAAGCTGTTATCCACCTGTTCACACCACAACGCAACCATATTTCGTCAGGATGTTACCAAACATCAAGCCAGGGCACATCTGCGGTACCATTATCTTCATCGCCAGCATCCCATGGTTCATGGTTCTCGCATATTGGATCCGTACACCACTTGCGGCTAACAGAATGGTGGATCTCTGGTACTCTATCCCTCTCGAAAAACGGGAGAAAATTAGCACAGGAATGTTGGTCGGAATCGCTGCAATAGTACCTTGCTCGTTTCTATTCTTTATTGGTTTGATGAAATGGGTGAGGAGTGTGGAAGCTAAGGAGAGGTACAAAAACACTATTGGGGACACACGATTTTAAAGGAAACAGGAGATGTTAAGCATGGCTTTATGTGTACAATGAACTACGCTTATTTTCGTTCAGTGAATGTGGCTTCGATATTAGTGTGTGTCAAATGTGGCTTGCTGGCAACGGTACTGTGAAGGGTTTGATGCTTGTTCTGATTCCCCTTGTGCGCTTGTTTAGTCATTCGCTGCCCCTGAACAGTCACCTCTGCCGGATCTTGATTGTACTCCCAAACGAACAATCACTCGGATATCCATTCCGACCGACATATGCCCGCAATCCAACATATAAGCAAGACGTAATTCTCTCTGGGATGCATCAGTCCTTCCATCATAACCAAACTTTGAGGATTACGACAAATTCGAAACAAACTCCAAAACACAAACTCGAAAGGATGAAGACTACGCTATTCTACTACGCAGTATCGGCCATGGCGCTCATCATGAGCTGCGCATATGCAAGCCCTATCGTGCCCCGCGAGAATCCTACCACAGGATCCGTGAGCGAGAGCATCCCAAGCTTCCAGGAGCTGCCAGTAGTCTCTTAGAACTCCTCCTTTGTAGAGCACAAAGGTGGATCTGGTGGCGGTGGACATGGTGGCGGAAAAGGTGGCGGAAAAGGTGGTGGGGGAGGTAGGAGTGGTGGGACTGAAATCAGAGTTGACGTTGTCATGATAGGCGTGGGCATTGGTGCTGCAGTTTGGAGTTCATTGTAATACAATAAATGGCATAGAGAGAGTCAGATGGGCAGCACTGGGGAGAATGAATCACTCACGTTGGTTATTCATAAGTTTTTGAAGTGAATCAAAGACAGACGAGTTCCATTCTCAATACTTAAAGTCGGACGAGGTTCTCTTCCAATCCCGTGCAACCAGGACCATAACACACACACAAGCAATACAAGCCAAAACAAACTCTCGAATTCATTCAACAACATGCATCGTCTCTCAATCAGTTCTCCTTTTTACATGCTCTTGAGCATGCTTGCATGTTTCCATCAAGTCGGTTCTCTCCCAACAACAAGCACCTCAATAGCCCTTAACGCGGTCTCTGAGACATCAAGAGCAAACAGAGCCAACAAAAACCTACCACATCCACGCAACAATGATGCAAGCATCATACCCATTAGCATCACCTCGACCCTGACAACTGAACCTTCCCCGATACAACACAGACGTTATAATGATGAGGATAAGAAGGGTGGAGATGCCAGCACAATCTCCAAGACTTCTTCAATGCCCAGAGACTTTCATCCAGACGAGCCATTGAGGGCTTGAGTATTGGGGGCCAACTACTCATAGGAATTGCCATTGTTATCGCGGCTCCCCTGGGTCTATTTGGGCTTATACGGGCGTGGAGAGCATTTTTAGATTGTACTGAGAAGAAGTAAAAGAGGGCCTGGGATGTGATGGTGTCAGACTTGCGGCTTTCAGCGCCTGGAATTCTGTCTAGCTTACTTCTTCCTTGTGGCAAGGAGAAATACAGATGTTGGTGAATGTACTTTAAGAAATGCCTGGTTTTACAAATGACTCTTTCATGTTATCCTTTCTTGAAATCATGCTTGTGACAAAAGACTTTTTCAAATCACAGGCAAATCCTCAGCAAAAAAGACAACTATTGCAATTCTGTTGATAAATAGCGTGTACTCCTCCAATACCCGAGGCAACTCCTGATCCCTTTGTCCTATTTTTTGATTCAGAAGACTACTACCGTACAGGACGCTTAGCGTAGTCATAGCCAGCTGTGAAGTATTGCGGGGTTCAAATCAGACATATTGATTAACAAGACAGCAGTGAATAGTCTAAAGTAGTCAGGTCGTATTCTCGGAGGTTTAGTGCCATTCAATTTTTTCCTCTAGCTTTTGGCTTTCAAAGCTTTTTCAAAATCTCAAACCCCGAAATTCTAGAAACAGACAAACAATGCATCACCAGACAGAGCCTTGACCATACCCCTGAAACATGTATTGCTCACTGCGCAGCCTCTACACTGGTCTGCATGCTTTTGAGCACAACTGCGTTCATCGACCTAGTCACTTGCCTTCCAATTACCAGTATCTCTTCACCTCGCGACACTTCGGTCTCACTATCGAAAGAATTTAATGAGATGTCATCATGCGACCACAATATGCCTAATCGGGACTAGCCCATTCTGTCAAGATATACTCGAGACCTTAAGCTTAGACTTACAATTCAAGACTTCCACCTGCACCAAGTTCCGGTCAATAGAATTCAAAGCCATCTATCAATCAGGGGAATGCAGCGATCATCCCAGCTCTGCTTTGATCACGTCTATGTCAACCTCGAACCTCACCTCATCACGACCTACAGAGTTCGATACAGATAATCTTGCCAAAGGCTCACACACATTCTCCATCAAAAGCTATTATTAGAAACGCAGCAGAAAGTTGAATGCCTGGGACATAATTGCTATCAAAATCGGCTCAGGTGGCGGCCTATTCCTCCTGGTGAATGTGGCTGCCATGTTCTGCTTTGTATACGGTGGTGAACAAGGTGGAAGCCGTTTTGCGTGTTTGGATTGCTGCCTGGATTTGAGCACGGTGGTTTCCGAGTGAGCTTCATACATGTAGGATAATACTTGAGGATGCGAGGTTTTGGCAACTCTCATGCTTTAAAGGCTTGGGAGAGGTTCAGCAAGCATGGAGAACAACTTGGAAGCTGGTGAAATGTACGTATTATGGAACGTTCAATACAGTACTAAGAAACAAGTTGAACGCATAGTGAAACCCTACGGGAACATCGTATCAATGATTATAGAATAAATACCATTATTTTATAGTCTTTTATTCCATTATCATAACCATTTAGCCTCTATTATAATAGTCTCTTATATTATAACTATAGGCTACTTTATTCCATTATAATAGTTACAAAAAAGAAAGTAGAAGGAAGTTGGTACCAAAAGGATATAACAATTTTTATTGTTCCCCTATATAAATTTAGGACACCCAAAGGACCCATAAAAATAGAGTTTTTACTATCTAAAACGCCCTAGCTTCAAGTCTGCCCAGCTTCTCAAATCTGCCACTATTTCCAGATTCTTCTATATCTCCTGCATGCTCTTGTATCTCCTACATTCTCCTATATCTCTTACATTCTCCTACATCTTTTGTATCTCCTATGCCTCGATTATCGACTCCTATTCTCAAGCTAGATTAAGTATAAAGGGGAGTACATATAGAGGCAGAATACGGTCTGAGAGAGATCCAGTTCCAGGGGAGATCCAGTTCCAAAAGAGAATACGGTCCAGTTTATAGTCCAGTTTGCGGTATTTACAATCCTTTGAAGAAACAGGGAGAGAGAGAGAGAAGAATTCTCCTAAGGCAAAAGGCCACGTCGAGAGAAAAAAGGGGGAGCACGGCCCTTTTTAAACCCACACCTAATCTCTAAGTACTTCGAGGCACTTGACAGCTGCCTTTGCACTTTTAAAAAATGAGAAAAAGAAAAGAAGAAGAGTAGTTTCCATTGTTACAAAATAAAGATTTTAATCTTCTTAAATATAGTCTATAAACATGTAATATTTCCCATTATAATAGTTCTATAAAGTTATTAAGTTAGAGTAATTTAAAGCTCTTTCATTATTATAAGTTTTAGCCTATTATTATAAAGAAAATTCTCAGAATATAGTTTCTATTCTATGGTCATAGATACGTTATTCCCATAAGGAAAGTATATAATGTGCATCTCTCTCTCTACACCCCCGATATGAAAATACCATTCTCCACACCAAAAGTCTAGATGCAAGAACATAGCGTAGAATAAGACCCATTCTCGATGCTAGATAGGAGACCTATTTCGTTATACGCCAAACCAATTTCTCTCCACTAACCCCCTTCATCAACACATCCAACGCTCCATGAAACCCGTCCAATCCACCCACAATATTTCTAACCTTGGGCGCAGGAATCCACTCCCTAGCATCAAGTTTCTCTTTCAACCACTTATTAAAGACATACTCAAAATGCTGATCTTGTGCATCCTCTCCTTCCGGCGCTTCTACGAACTTAACTTCTACATTTAAACCCTTCGACATCGCATCTTTGTTGAGCATAGCTGCCAATACTAGCTTGGCCTTTGTGCTCAAAATGAATTTGGCCGAGTGAAGGACAGACATGGAGAATTTGAATTGTCCGACACAATCATATCCTTCATCGATGGTGACTCCCTCGTCTTTGGCTTTCTTGACAATCTGCTCAATTACATCCGAGTTCTTGTAATAAAAGACGTTTTCTGCGCCGAGACTTTTGACTAGGTCATAGTGTTTCGCACTTGCTGTAGCGACGACGTTGAATCCCATCGATTTTGCGACTTGGATGACGCTTGTACCGACACTGGAAGAACCACCCCAGACTAAGAAGCCCTTCTTACCAGAAGCTTTGTAAGAGGTATCGAATGGAACTTCAATAGAAGAGAACCCAGAGAAGGTGATAATAATCGACATTGATAGCAGCGAAGCTTCATCAAAGCTCAGATGCTCGGAATGAGTACAGTATTCACAGCAGGAACCAAGACTTTCTCTTGAAAAGCTACATAGTCACGAGCGCCTGCTTAAAGACCGCTGGGGCAAAAGGAGCAATACGGTCCCCTTTCTTGAATCCAGAGACGGAGGAACCTGTTCCAAGAAGGATGCCGCCGATGTCTGAGCCGATGATGGCCGGGTAGGAGGAGATTGCTAAACCGAAAGAGTAGGAATAGGTGTCGAGTGGGTTCAAGGCAAGACTATGGACTTCGAGCAGGACTTCTTTGGGACCGGGTGTTGGCGTGGCACATTGTTCGATGATGAGGGCTTTCATGCATCACTGCAACTTGACGTTCCTGGTGGCTTGATTCATTTCAACGAGACATCTCCGAAGGAAGCAGCTCCATGCAAACTTTCAAGTCATGATACTTGGATCTTAAATCCCCGAAATCGTGCTAACCTCTGCACGGTAAGATACAGGCACTTGCTAACTTTCGGGTACGGTGAATGAGATAGGGAGAAACTGCGAGGCGAATGTAGGGGGCGAAGGAAGTATTAGATTCGAATTCCATGGTGTTTTGTAGACACAGAGGAAAAGTATTGGAGCAGCGATAGTGCGGATGAGGAGTGTTGAAAAGTGTTCTGATGCTTGGATGGAACGGGATCATCAAGCAGGACGATCGTTGGTCCGCGTTGGAGCTGATCGACACAGTTTTCACGTAGCTAACCTCGATCAATGAAGACATAGAGACGTATTATCCTAGTAATTTTGAAATACTAAAACGACAATCAAAGACCAAAAAGTAGGACTGTATCCATTGCAAAAATCCGAATTCCATCCTTTAATCTCTGTGCCCCTCTTCTTCCCACCAATTTTAAGCACCACTTATAACACCAGAAGCGGCAACACCACCTGGTCTCCCAGCAGTGACCTCCGGCTTGGTCTCATAAACACCGCTCCTCACCAACCTCCCATCAATCACGGAAACCTCCGTTGTAAGGACAGTAACTTCCAATCCAGGGACATCTTCACGAGGAAAGTCACCTCCATGAGCGAGGGTGATGCGCCAGTGGAGGTTCTTTGTTAGGTATGGGATAACGTCGGTAGGTTTTAGGGAGGCGCAGTTGCCTTTCTTGATTTCCTGGTTGGTGTTAGTGATAGGAACATGGAGAGGAGAAGGGGGAGAAGGAAGAAGGGACTTACGGAGATGATTTGAGCGGTGAGTGGGATGGTGCTTGATATTGAGACGTCGCGCTGCACGAGGTCTCGAGTCAGTATATTTTTTCCATCAGACTATAACAGAAGATGCTTTAAGACACCAACATACCTCAGCATCTTTCTTACACTTCGCACACCCAGTCTCGCTAGGATCACCAGGTGTAATATTCTTCCCAAAGATCATACAAGTACCAACAAGTGCATCCTGCGTCTGCATCTCCTTTGCACCAGAAGCGAATTCGCCAAGCAGAACATGCACACGATATGATTCCCCGAGACCGTGCTTAGAGGTCTTGATGACGGCGAGATATTCTGTGTAAGTCAGTCCTTCGTGCTTGGCTAATTTATCAAAAGCCGCGGTAGTCTGAGCGGGAGTCTGGGGGGCAGTAGACTTCTTATGGAGGATATCTTTGACATCGTCCACGGCTTTCTTGACGGGATTCGAGCCGGAACTTTGCTTCGTGGTCGTGCTACTTGTGGTGTCGGTAACTGGCTGTGGTTTCTCGGTGCCAGTGGTGCCAGTGGTAGTTGTAGTAGTTGAGACTGCTGGGGTTGACAAAGCTGGTGATGGCTCAAGAAGAACGGGTGCAGTTTGCAAGAACGACGACGAAGCAGGTACCGTGCTTGTAGCAGCAGCAGGCGTGGCGGTTGCAGTGGTGACACCACTATCAATGATCTGAGTCGACAAACCAGAGTACACCGTCTGAATGGTATCTTGAATGCTGGTCTTGTATGCTGTATCATCCGAGTACAGCCACTTCTGGGTCTCAGGATACGCATAGTTGAACGTCAAGGTCGAACCCACAGCTTCTGGCGTCCAGTAGTTCTGACCACTTGCATTGTTGAAGGGAGCCAATGGGGTAGAAATCTTCTCGTCACTATTGGCGTGGATGACAAACGTGCCGGGGAATTGAGAATTGAGGATCTCGAAAGTGTATTTCCCTGGATTCAGAGCTTGCCAGATGGCAAAGATACGGTCCACGTTACTTGATCAAAAATTAGACGTTGTCCGCAAACATATGGAAGGCCTGGAACATACGTATGGTGAAGCCAGAAAACAGGATCATAAGCAGCATAGTCGAGATCTGCCATATGTCCGCCATGTCCTCCCACATAACCATGAATAGAGTTATGGACATCCTCGAGACTTGCTTCCTGTCCAGGAGGCGCTACCTCCTGGACCTCATGGTTGCTGAAGGTCGAGAATGTGGTGTAATTAGGATCGGTTAGAAGAAGATTAACTGTTTGCTGTAGAGAGGCAAATTGCGCTGTCATGGTCTGTAAAACCTGATTTTCGTCGGAAGCGGCTGTGGCAGAAGATGGATCCTGGGGACATCGGATTGTGGATGGCCATTTAGCATACTGCAAACTATGTCAGTAATGCACTTGAAGTACGGAGTGGGGGCATACTGGGACCGCTCTGCCTGGAGTAGTTGTGGAGACAAAATCACCTGGGAGAAGTGGATGAAACTTGTGATTGTAGAGTGGATTGTTGATGGAGACTGTTTTCCCACCAGATAATGGGGTAATCACATCAATTTTGGTGGCGCTAAAAATCTTGGGAAAGTATTCTCCATCTTGTGGTTGTTTGGCCCAGTCCCAGTAGCTATTCAAAGTATCAGTTTGTGTCTCGGATTGCTAGGCGACCCCTCTCACTCATATGGAACAGTGAAGAGGAACTTTGAGATAGGGTGAGAGACTCACGGAATACGAAAGGTCGAGGCAGCTGCTTCATACCTTTCCCTCGATTCATGAGGAAAGTCAGAAGCAATCCTATGAATGATATCATAGAGATGTTGCTCAAACAGTGCCAGATAAGGACGATGCCAGGCACAAAACAAAACAGAAGTATGGGTGCAATATCCTTGCCATCCAGTGGTATTATCACCTCTGACTCCTCCCCAGGGTCGATACGGGCGGCCGTGGATACCTGCGATTCCGTAAAAGGAGAGATCGGTTCTCTGGTCGATCTTCTTGAAGGCATCTAGACCAATGAGGTAGAGGTTCCATTGGTCGGCATTCTTTTGAAGGTCGCGGATTTCAATTCGAAGCGGGACGGAGTCTAGAGAAGTCAGCGTTGTCAATGAGGGATATTTGGGATGGTACCATCAGTAATGATGTGAGGTAATGGGCACCCTGTGATCGGATAGTTAACAGCAGCCATGAAGGATGTTGTTTGATAACTCTGCTTTGTTCAGTCTTCCACGCGTGATATCCTGAATTGTGTTGCAAGGATAGCTGCCGGTTTTGAGTCTGATGTGAGAAGGGATTTCCATATCTGAGCAATATCAGGTCTTTATACTTGAACTCCTGTTCTCGAGAACCTCTCCACAGCCTCCACAGAACACAATGAACACCACCGTGAACACAATGTCTGACCTGTACTCGCATTATATCCTGGTAGAGAATAGGACATGTATGCAGTGATAGTGTGGCTTGCATGTTTCAAACATATGGGACCATACAGAGAAAGCCGATGTTCAGCTGCACAGACTCAGGCCAGTGCAAAAGGTTTCTTGCGTCCGGACAGAAGCTGATTTAACAAGAGAAATGAAAACGAGTCATGCCATCTCCAATTAGATTCGGGTCCAATGGAAAACTCGGTCTTAAGCTAAAGACATTGCAAATGGAAGGAACAGTACGAGATGGTGTACATGTAGCTTGCGGTTCTCGTCAAACCTTCACAGACTATGAGTCGCAAACATGTGTAAAGATGTGTAAATATGTACTACTCGTTCTGCAGAACCGAGGCTTGACGGAATGTATCAAAGACATGGTGTGCACTCGTCACACCGAGGACGAAGCCCGTGGAGAAGCCATCGGGAGCAGCTGGTCAATCGAGGAGAATCTGCGCCAATCATAGCTTGAGACTGTATGCAGGGCAAAAATATAGGGCCGGCTAGGAGTCGAGCGGGATGAGGTACGGTAAGTAATTGCGAGTGGTCGAGTAACGGATGGCGATGTGTTAAGAGATTGGTGAGATGAGTTGACATTGGCTACGGCGGCCTAAAAAGTAAGGTTATGCCGCAGAGTCACGAGTTGCCGTTGACATCTCCAGCTTAGGTTCGTAGGTACCTGTCAATGTACGGCAATACCTGGAATAAACTGTTCGATGGCGGTCAGAACGTTGTTCAGGAAGAGTAAACTATGATAAATTCTAGGTGCCGACACCACACATGCAGGTGGGTTGGGCTATTACCACATTCACGTGACTTTAATCATTCCCGCAGCCCTTGAAGAGTGCGTGCTCTTCATACTTGTACAGGGTGACTTTGTGCATTTTCTTACCGCCTCTGCGGGCTAAATCTCTCCATGTACACCCTGACCTGTGCTGCACTCCTACAAATTTCATGAACCACCCGCCTCCAATGTCTCACAGCATGTCTTGCTTCCCCACCCAGGAACGCTCAAAACGCCAGTCTAATGCAGCCATCTACCAAGTCTCCTGTATGTACCGCTTGTGTCTGTCCTTCTCCACACGCTGGGAGTTGTCCTTCTCCATATCGGCTATCATCGCCTCTGCAAATTCTCGTCCTCTCTGCTTGTCGTCCCACTGCGTCAGAATATCAATGAAAGCCTGTCTCACAGCCTTCGGCATATTTCCAGAGCTACCACAGACAAATATCCTAGCGTCCTGATTCAGGATCAACTCAGCAATCCCTTGTCCGCTCTGTCGCAACAAATCCTGCACGTAGACCTTCTCCTTTTGATCTCTAGAGAAAGCGAGACTGACCTCGCAGTTGATGTTTCTGTACTTGTATTCTTGTTCGAAGAAGAAGTCTGCGCGACGATTACGGTTACCAAAGAAGACATATGCCCCTCCAATAGGACGACTGAGGTCATTGCGACGAACCCTGCGCTCCCATTCCTTTTGGGCTCGTTCCCAGAGGAGCGCTCGAATAGGTGCGATTCCCGTTCCCGCTGCAACGCAGATGATAGGGAAATGAAGATGAGGTTCTTTCTCTGAGTTCAGAACCCATGGGTTGCTAGGCCGAGTTATGCTCAGGACTGTGCAAATGGTGGTATTGCACTGGAGACTGTCCAAGTACCGAGAGCAGAGACCTTCGCGGACCTTTTTGAGCACTGTCCGGTACTTGACCATGGCAACGAGGATCTGGAGTTCTATGTATCCAGGCCTCTTAGATTTTTTCAAGTCGGCTGCGCTGCAAATACTGTATTGGCGTCCATGGATGTTTGGGAAAATGGCCAGTGCCCACGAAAATGGAAACTTGACACTTGGAAAGTCATGCAGGACCTCGAGAATGCTGCGTCGCGGGCGGGTGGCGTAATCGTAGTATTCATCGGTGTATGCTGCCATAGAGAACTCTCGAAGACGAAGCTCATGTACCGGATCACTGCAGTGATTCGCCGCAAGCTCGAAGAAATGTCTTTTAGGTATAGCGGTGATGTCGAGGTTGTGAGTGAGGAGATCTCTCAGTGTTGAGTCTGGTACGTGGACGAAGCCTTCAACGACGTTCATCATTCCAAATGCACTGCCATAATCACGGAGGCCTTTGTCGTTGAATACCAATGGCTTATCAGCGACTTCTTGCCAACCCATCAAGTCGATCAAGGTCTGGACGTCTTCGGGGAAGTTCTTCGGATATATGGACATTGTGTCACCGACGTAGTAATCATATCCTTCCTCAATAAGGAAAGTCATGAGACGGACATCCTGCCAATGATCGTTTGGGGTGATTCGTTTGTTGTCCAACAATTTGGCTTCAATCCCATTAGGAATTGGAAGCATTGCAGACGATGGTAATGTCAAGTCGATTGTTTCGGGAGGCTCATCGAAAGGTTGCTTCAGCATAGGACAGGCGGGTGGTAGAGGGACAGCGGTTGCCTCAGGTACCTCATCTCCGTATGATATGTACTTCATGGTAGGATCGTAGTGGGTGGAGTTTGCGACTGGAGGCTCGGTAATGTTAAGAAACTGGCTTGTGTTTGTATCGTGCGCTTGCGGTGTAAGTGGCGCAATGTGACTTGACGTGTCGGAGGTCGGTCTGTTTGCGATATGCGAGTCTTGAGGGCGGTCGAGGTGAGTTGATTCCTCGCGCAATTCGAGAAGAATCTTTGGGGGCAGGAGCACCTCAGAGAGTATCGGGGTTACTCCTTCTGCCAAAGGGTAGGAAGAGAGAAGGTGCTTTTGAAAGTCGGCAGACCATGACAGAAAAGTTCCATCAATTCTGTTCTCTTGTTAGCGAGTTCAAAACTGATTGTGTACAGTGATCTGATAGACTAGCGCGCTTAGATCTCGACTTACCCTTCATCATGGCGTTCATCAGCTTCACCACGAGGATAGACCTCTTTGGCACCAAGCTGCTCAAGTCTTTTGTGGAGTTTGCGAGCTGCATGATTGAATCTTGAGCAAATCAACATCATAATCGGTCTCTGAATCTTGCGAAATACATACTGTGCATAAGAGCTATCACCAAGACCAAAGGTAGTGAAAGACACGTGATCCAGGCAGTTTGGAGGCAAACGTTTCCTCAAGAGACTCTTCCAGAAATTCTGTGCATTCTTTGGAAATTCCCCTTGGCCTGTTGTGGAGGTCACAAAGACAACAATGGTGGGCTTCAAAAGTACATTCTACACACATCAACATGGCACATTCTGTAGACGAGATAACATACAAGCTCGACCGCATTCATCTCGCACACCCCAGTAATGAAATGAAGTCTTTCGGCCACCCGTCCCAGCTCCTCGGCCACATCCTGACTGTTTCCCGTCTCAGATCCATAGAGGATGAGTGCCGTTCTATCATGTCGCTGACCGTTCACATCCTGGGCCATGTTGATGAGGCTCAATGAGTGCGAAGCGGAAATTTCAACGTCGTCACGATTTTGACATCATTTCTCTCAAGTCACGAGACAGGCGCATAATGTTCAAATTTCCGAGGACCTTCTCCTGAATTTCCTCCACGACAGCAAACTCGTCAGTCTTCATTAGCATCTGTAATTGGCTACAGTTTGTTCCTAGCACGCAGCTGTGTTGTTTGCAAGGAAGAGGTCAGCACCCAAAGTATTGGCCGTGAAAGCACACAGGGCCAGAGCTGGACATCTGCAGCCTTGTGCGGCGAGTGACTCCCCTATTATTGTGGTCCCCTTCTTCCAGAAGATTGACGTGCAGTGCTGTGCAGTGCCGCCCCAGCTCAAGGCGAACAAGTCAACTGCCAGCGAGCGGGCTCTCGAGTGCTAACCCTATCTGAGGCTCTGCAGGGCGGGAAGAAGACTGCAGAGTGGTTGGTTGTTCAGCCAGAACGTGGACATTGGGGGCGCACGCAACTCCACCCGACTCGAATTTGAACCTGCATGTAGTTGTCCAGACAATAACAGAGCCAGTTCAGCTTCAGTTAACGTTCTTCGTAAACTCTATAGATAATACAAAAATATGACTACAGCCTCGGCCTCCTTTTATGGGTTTGGTGTTCTCCCCTTCGTCGCTCTTGCTTGTCGACGCGGCTGCGTTAGTCCTGATCGGGTAGTAGCCAGCTGGCCTAGCGCGCTGGGAAGGAATTTCGATATAATTGCACCTGCCTGCCTCCCGTCCTCCCTTTCTCCAACTTCACACCACAACTGATCGATCAAGTTCATCAATCTCCAACCCCCCAAAATTCCAAACACTTCGTTCTAGGGCACTAAGCTACCCTTACGCAACTCCCCCATTGTTCAAGAGTCAACCCACTCAGCGAACGTCGACAAATTCAACTTCAATCTACAGTTCAGTTTCTCAGCCAAACCACCCACCGATCAACATGTCTACAGTCGTGGAGAAAGTTTCTGACGCCGTCAACGACGTTACTGCCGCTCTTAGCAATGCCACCATTTCCGACAAGCCTGCCGAAGACAAGTCTGCTGCTCACAACGATGCAGTCCTCGCCAGCGCTGCTGAGGGTCGCAGACTCTACATCGGAAACCTCGCATACGCGACGACCGAGGCGGAGTTGCAAACCTTTTTCAAGGGATACTTGATGTAAGTCTCGCATCTGGTCCTTCTTTCACCATCGTTGGGTGTGGTCGCATGGGCGCAAGCCGATCTTGGGGGCCATCGTGGCCACCTTCACATGGTAGCCAGCAAGGTGTCTACCCTCGATCTCCCCAGGCATAGCGCATGATCTACCTCGCAAACTTACATCATGCATCTGCTGACACTCTCAATACAGTGAATCCACCTCCATCCCAAAGAACCCACGTACCGACCGCCCAGTTGGCTACGCTTTCGTCGACCTTTCTACCCCAAGCGAGGCTGAGCGTGCCATTGCTGAGCTCTCAGGCAAGGAGATCCTTGATCGCAAGGTCTCTGTCCAACTTGCTCGCAAGCCTGAGGCCAATGCCGAGAAGACTGAAGGTGCTGCTAGTGGAGGTGAGGGAGCTTCAGGAGGTGAAGGTCGCCGTCGCCCAGCAGGTCGTGGACGAGGCCGTGGACGTGGACGTGGACAACGTGGTGGCCGTGGTGCTCGTGGTGTAAGTTTGACATTCTCATTCCATCTGCCAGTACTAACAGCGAAAAGTCCCGAGGTGAGGAAGGTGCAGAGGTCCCTAACAACGATGTTCTTCCCTTGACCGAGACCACCAACCAATCCACCGAGAACAAGGATACCAAGGAGGCAAAGGACAAGGATGCCAAGCCCAAGGAGCGTGCTCCCCGTGAGCGTCGTGAGCGTGGCCCACCAGCTGATGGCATCCCATCCAAGAACAAGGTCATGGTCGCCAACCTCCCTTATGATCTCTCTGAGGAGAAGGTACGAGGATCTGCTCTTACCCTTTTGGACATGTAACTGACAATCCATAGCTCAAGGAACTCTTCGCCGCCTATGAGCCATCTTCCGCTAAGATTGCCCTTCGCCCTATTCCCCGCTTCATGGTCAAGAAGCTCCAAGCTCGTAACGAGCCTCGCAAGGGTCGTGGATTCGGATTCGTTACACTTGCTTCTGAGGAGCAGCAACAGAAGGCTGTCAACGAGATGAATGGAAAGGAGATTGAGGGTCGCGAGATCGCTGTCAAGGTTGCCATTGATAGCCCAGACAAGACCGACGAGGATGCCAATGCCCCAGCTGCTGAAGGTGCTGAGGCTACCGAGGCTGCCACCACTGAGACTGCTGCTTAAGCGGTCGTGTATTACCATGTACGATCAGAGGTGCTTCATACGCACAGCCAATATCAGATGCATTGCCTTATTTAACTTTTTGGTCGACATCGTTGCGCTATGGAAGCACCGGAGGAGGATTGTTCTATGATCACTCATTGAACAGTTCAACTTCTTACGACTTTCCTTTTTTCAATGGACATGACTCTCACGTTGGTGGAAATAGTGCTGGCGTCAGTTAGATATGCTCTCATAGAACATTTCTTAGGGACACCTGGAACTGCTCTTTCCGCGTGGGTTCATAGTCCTTCGATGATTCTTCAAAAAATGTCTTAACACCATTTCTTCTGCACTCTCAGGGCTGTACACTAGATTTCCTTTTCTGATGTGCTCTTGGGATGGAAAGGAAATGGAAAAGTTCTTCTTTGATGATACCATCATGCGTACTCGTTAATACAATGCTTTCTAAGGAACGATGTAATGTATGCAAAGTGATCTATAACATCAATCATGAGTTCAGTGACTGTACTAAAAGGCAAAATCCCTTGCAGCAAAATTCCAGCATTAACTACATTCTCAGCCCCATATCAAGCTAAGCCTAATCAAGACGGCCACCGTCATGAATTCAAACGTCACGGCTTCTTCCCCCTTTGTAGCGCCCCACTACCAAACGACACCCAGCAACTTGTGAATATTATAGCCTGTCATCTCTTCTAACCTTCAGAACAATCATACACTTCTGCAACTGCTAGCAGTAGCATCTTTCTTGCGAGAACCCTAAAAACTCGGGGGTCTCGTTGTGCGTTTCAAAGGGATCGATTCGTGTGCCAGCGACCTGGAAGAATACAATAGCATAGAGGAAGCGATTGAAGCGCCAAGATGGCGAGTAAAGCTATGTGGGAGGTGGATCCGGAGACAAGGTCAAAGGTACTGCATCCTCTTCTCTTCGTCGTGTCTGTTGTGCTTATCGCCAACTGTCTCGTCTCGGGGCGCCAATCTCTTCCCAACAAGCTTGTGGTGTCAATGTTCTGACAATCGCTGACCTGTTCCCAGCTCCTCGAAATACAAAAGACATCTCAGAACGACCGCTGCTGCGACTGCGGCGCCCCTTCTCCCCAATGGGCCTCCCCGAAATTCGGCATCTTTATCTGCTTGAGTTGTGCCGGCGTACACAGAGGATTGGGAGTGCATATCAGTTTTGTGAGGAGTATTACGATGGATGCTTTCAAGGCCATGGAGATTGAGAGGATGAGGTTGGGTGGAAATGGGCCTTGGAAGGAGTTCTTTGAGAAGGCGGAGTCGAATCAGATGGCTGGCATAACGTGAGTGTCCTTGCAGAAACCCGGAGGAGGCCAGGAAGTGCTGGACTGACAACAATAGTTGGGACGATGCTACTATCGCAGAACGATACTCGGGAGAAGTGGGAGAGGAATGGAAAGAACGCCTATCTGCGAAGGTCGAAGGAAAAGAATACGTCCCTGGCCAGAAATCTGCTCCCTCCCTCTCCTCTCGTTCTCAAACACCTCTTGGCTCCAGCAGCAGAACAGACTCTCCAGCTCGTCCCTCCGGTGCAGCTGGCGTAGGCTCGAAAGCCAAAGTAGATGATAGATACTTTGCCGGCCTCGGCGCCGCCAACGCATCACGACCCGAAGACCTACCACCGAGTCAAGGAGGGAAATACGCTGGTTTTGGAAGCGCCCCCATCGAGCGTCCTGGTCAAGAAAAAGCTCTTCCTGGTTTAGATGATCTGCAGAAAGATCCACTGGCAGCAATAGGAAAAGGATTCGGATGGCTCACGAGCACAGTGGGAAAAACAGCAAAGACGGTTAATGATAGTTATATCCAACCTACAGCACGACAGGTACCTACACCTCCACCCCCAACGTACGCTCCGAGACGGAGTCACAGCTTGCAACCACGTAGGAGCAAGAGGCGTGGACTGGAGGAAGAATGGAGTGCTGATATTCCGTGATATATCTAGGTTGCGGAATCAGATTTTGCGAAACAAGCTAGTCTCACAGCTGCACAGGTTGCGAAAAATGCGCAGACAGGAGCGAAGACCGCTGCGGAGGGGTTTAATCGATTTGTGGAAGGAAGTGATGGGAGGCCGAGTGGATCAGGGGGTGCGTACAGGAGTGCGCCGTTGGATGAGAGTAAGAAGGATTTTTGGGATAGCTTTGCTGAGGCGGGTGCTTCGAGAACGAACGCGGTTGGGACGAGTGCTATTAAGAAGAGCAATGATGGGAGTTCTGCAGGGCTCATGAAAGGGAAGAAGGATGAGGATAATTGGGATAAGTGGTGAAGGAGGGAGGAGCTGGCATACTCCGTATCGTGTGGGGGCTAGGAATGTGCATCTTGTCTGATATGGTGTTTGCATGGAGCGTGGGTGTTAGACAGAGGGTGGAAATACAATTGTGCGTTCATCTTTCAGCCGACCTGGCACACCCTGTTTGGTGGATGTATGTCTGAACATCCTGGAAATATATATACTCGGCCAAGTGGACCTATTGCACCATTTCTCTCGCTCGACTATTGATAACTTTCGTGCACCCTTGAATCCTCCATGAGGTCTCGCCTTTCAAACAGCGAGTGTTCTAGAACGACAGCACCTGTCCATAGTTTCTCGGATTTTTTATTGATCTTGGGGAATACACAGCATACACACCCTCGGTGAGAGAGTAGGGTGACCGATATGTTGGAAATGGGGTGCTTAAACTATTCCCAATCAAGTTACCGACCGCCTGCATGACATAGGTGTGTTTTCTATGTTGGGTTCACATTGACGGCCTCGTTGTAACATTTGATGATCCCTTGTTAAAATTTATGTATTGGTGTTATGATACTTACAATACTTCAAGTCGTAAGCTTGAGTTAGCTTGCAGACTCGTGCGTCCTCCTTAGCTTTACCTGCCTCTTCTCAAGAGTGGTCTCTGGTTGCTGCCCCGTCTCGTTACTTGACTTGAGCTCAAATTCTTTACTTCTTAGCCTTAATTACCATCAATGTCTCGATCCTCACCAGAGACGACGAGGGCACCAGCTATCAATAGGCCAACCCACGCAAACGGAGGCTTAGGTGCATCTCGACAAGATGACCAGTCTTCCAGCCCCTCGCTCCTTGGTCCTGACATCAACACTCTCGATATATCAGATCCATATCAGGAATTCGTAATTGTCACGCCAGATATGTATGCAGAGGATTTCACATCCATCAGCCAGACAGATCCGATCGTCGATCCTGCATCCTCGAACCGAGGTCTACTTCTTCCCACAGTTGATGTTGAAAAACTCGATGTTCAATTTGAATCACCAAGGCATGAAAGTTCTAGCACAATGGATGATCAGAATGTCAGTATTTCACTTACCGGGCCTGGCGACTTTTCTTGGATCATGATCGACTCAAAACCATTATCAAATACCAACTTGAACGTCACGACGAAACAACTCAAGTCCTTGGGGTCCGAATGTGGCGTTGATCCCAGTGCCAATATTGAAGCGCTGAATGACAAGTCATCCAAAGATGAAGCCCCTCATGCTGCTGCCAGCCATGCGGCTTCTGGAGAAGAAAGACTCTTAATGGATCGATTCAAATGCACCCAATGTTTGATCGCGCGGAAGAAGATACGTCTCGGATAATATTCTCACAATACTCTACAGGATATTGATTTATGTTAGTGTTCACCAGTGAATCGCACTTGGCCTGGGCAGAAATGTGATCGATGTGTGCAGCAAGAGCTGGCGTGCTCTGAGCCGCGAGTGAATAATGCACGCAGAGGCCAACCGAGTCGGCCGGTGGGGTGCGCCACTAAGTTGGCACTGAGGACTGCTGGTGCAGTCGGTGAACCTTCTCCGGCCGACTTCCTTTGCAGAAGTGGCTAGTGTCTTCACTGCGGTATCTGGTGGTATGTCACATTCACGTTCCGGCTACCCGGTATGAGCTTCATACTCGGGCTTAGCATTTCTATCGCTGCCTATTGAATGGCCAAAACACGAGAAAATGCCTTTATAAGCAAAGAGGAGAGGTCCTGAGCGTGTTCTGGGTCCACGATAGTATCCCTGGACTTGCCCAGTCTGTGTGCTCGTCTGTTTCTGAAGGTTTTTCAACGAGGATCAGATGTCGTAATTGCCTTTCTGACTAGAACATGCGACCTTGGGGACTACTTCTTGTATCCAGCCGTTTTACTTGACTCTCAAAGCCTTTAGATTGATAATAATACCTGATCCTTCCTCCTATAACTTTTGCCCATTAATCCAGAAACGATACATAAGAGATACCCAAATGCCACTTTTTTCTACCCTAAACAGACTCACGAACCTCATTGTTTTCGAAAGATGTGCGTGCTTTTGACAGCTCAAACCACTCCATATTTGCGTGCGATTTGAGTCTGGCATCGGTCAAGTGGAGCATGGTCGGAGAAGTCTGCAATCATGTCGCGACCAACACTGTGCACTGCCTGAACGCATTTAACGAGATGCTTCAAACCTAAATTCGTTGATCAGCTACGTTCCCACAACGGTCATGAAAAATGAAGCCAACCTACATCTAGTCCACGTCTCTTCATTACCATCGTCATCCAGGTATTCAAGACCAGAGACTGGATATCCAAGGTCCGGAGCTTCCTCGCCGCATATTCTTCCAAGTATCTGAGATTCTGTGACGTCCACGGGCATGACCGTGTTTGGTTTACCGTTAGGGACTCGTGGGAAGCGGACAGGATACCCTAGAGCTTGGCCTACATGATCTTGGTAAGATCTATAATTCTGGACGGAGATGTCGACTTGCTTGGGAGGGAGAAGGATTTCTTGGACTTGAGGCCAGAGGGGAGATCTCGTGTCAGCGAAGAACCATCCTCCTTGCCAGTACTTATCAGGTCTTGGTCCTCCCCTGTTAAGCATGGAAGGATGAATGATTTGAGAAAGCTTGAAGCCGTATGATTCGAGATTGTGTTTTTGCATCAACGGTTGGAGGTGAGTAGTCACTCTAGCAGACTCGGCTCAGCGTCAGTAGGGCTTCGATGGAGAGATCATGGTGCCTGGGGAGGGTAAATGATAAGGGCAAGTAAAGGTAGATACTAACAGCCGGTTCCAGATAGGGACAGATGCAGCATTTCCATAAATCACAAAACAAGGCTTGATCTCCTTCATAGTGAGCAGCATCTCAACGTGATGTCGTGCCTTGCAAGCCACTATCACATTGCGTTCCTCATTTGCGAGCTCGAACGAATCGGGCATTGGAACAAGGATCTGGCAATCAGCTTTTGAAAGCGAGAGTATGAATTCTCTCTCCACTGATTCAGATATTAGCTCAATGTATGCTCAATGACCAAGCTTAGATGGGAAGGGGTAGCAAAGCAGCTCGACCAATTGTCTCGGATGTGTGGAAGTAATACTGACTGTAGGCATATTCTTCGAAGGCATCTTTGAGGACCTGATCGAAAGTTGCATCTCTAGGCCGCGTTGCCAGCGTGTCCGTGTTCGCGGCTGCTCTTGACGGAGTAGGAGGGACGTTGAGGTTATATTTGTCCATGCAGGCTTTCAGACGATTCTCGCTCAATCTGGTATCTTCTAGTCAGCATACAGTCTCGACGGAGTGTTTGCGGGATTATACGTCCAACTGTTCACCTCTTTGAGCTGTTTCAGCACCTTCGCGCGACCGAGTGTTGGCTCCTTGATTCGCAGAGCTTTAATAGCCTCAACGAGCGAGTCTTCACTTGGGGTCGTCATGGTGTGTCTGTATTTTTTTCTGTGGCTTCTAACGATGGTTGTTTTGATTGATGAGAGACAATAGGTTTCCCACACCGCACACGTCGTTGGCGCGATGAAACGTGATAGAGTTTAATGCCTAACGCTATCAAATGTAGGTGACAATGGCAGCCATCTCAAGCAAAGAAAAACAGATACTAGGTTACCCATGCCCCTCAGTAAACTGTATATTTGTGTTGCGGATATATGTATGTGTCTATCTTCGGAAACAGATTGGTTGCTTGACATATATACATACAAATATCACGTGCGAAACGGGAACTTATATCGAAGGTAAAAAGGCTGGGACAACTTGTGCCATTGCTGGTATCATAAAGCTTTGTTGGAAACAATCCAGATACATTGCATTCGCTCTTAGTTAAGAAGATAATCCTCGATTTCCACAATTCGATACTCCCTTGGGAAATTCTAGAAGACTTTGGAGAACTTTATCTTCTCCATGCATTCTCTGGAGATACAGACATATCGATTGGCACTCCATAAAGGCTCTTCTATACATATGCCAATGCTTCGTCTCAGCCACCAATCTGTACCAATATGCCAAGAGTAAGAGAGCTCGAGGATCCTTCTGCACAAGCAGGGCCTTGTACCGAGATTCCATACTCGTAGCGTAGAATATCCAGTTCATCAAGATTGAGAAGACTGATGAGATTTTCCAAGTTTGTGCAAGTGAGTAAACAGACGCGTGGTAAGGATTGTCGATCAGGTCAAACCCATCCACAAGGTTGAAGTATGCGAGAAAGTCTGGAGGAAGAACTCGAAGTCCTTCCTTGCTCCCGTATGTCAGACCTGGCTTGTAATCTCCTTGCAGCTGGATTGCTAATTTGCCGAACTCGCTTTCTTTCGTGAACGCTTTTCCGTCTTTCCAAATTGCCTTCTTTCCTTCACCCATTCTGAGCCAGTTCAGATCAAGTGGAGAGGAAGGCGCAAAGGGCCAGCTCTCGTCTGGCGTTCGAGCATCAACGTGTGCAAAGGCAAGAATGCCAAGAAAAGCCGCAGTGATCCAGAGGGCGTCTCGTGACGAGGGAGCTATTGGTGCAGAAAGCGCTCTGCTGTATAATGCTATACATCGACCCCAGTGGTAACCTTCCGTTGGACTCAGGCATGCCTCGAAAGGTGCACCCGAGTAATGTCGGTCGTGCAGTAGAGTCATTGTCAAAACTGCATGCAGAAGGTATGGATGCTGGAGGAGCCGTTAGCGAGATACTGGTAGATAACAACTTACTAACCCACCGAGCACGAATATTTGAGAATAGAAGACTGATATACAGGAAGGCTCCGGGGCGTAGTAACAGTCAAGATGGTCCTGACCTGAAATCTATGGAGAAGCTCGAAATCTGGATTGCCAAGGTCATGTGACGTAAAGCTTTCCAGAGAAGCTGCCAGGCCTTGCTTCAATGATGGAGCAATTGACTTTGGTATCTTATATTCCGGTGTCGTGGCCGTTGTGTCTGGCGAGGAGGTAGTATTATTGAACATGCTGACATGGAAACCGCCACACGTTGAGAGCTCAAGGTCACGGCCTTTCTTATCATAATTACAGACAACGCTGAATCTTTTACACCTCTTGCATATTGGTCTCGTCTCATCACACTGTGGGAACTGATCAGCCCATGTTTTTTCGTTCCAACGAGCGCCACTCACCTTTACGGCACGGAGCTTGCAATTATCACATCCTCGACGACTCTTCTTGTGTGCTCGGAGCTTGCGGGTCGTCCCTTTGTCGGATACTGAGGTTATTCCTGGCATCTCGACTTGTCATGCGAGTCCGAGTTGCAGTAGAGAAGGAAGAAATAAACTCCATGATGCTCAAGAGCTGACTGTCTTCGACGCGAGTTTGACAGGGGTTAAGCGATACCAATTAGGGGAGAGTGAGCATTACACGCTAACCTTATGTCGGATTCATGACGGCGCTCGGACATTCTTGTCTCGCCTCTTCTTAATTGCCATCGACTCTGAGCTACCGACAGTCTATCTCAGCCTATCAGTCCATGCTTGTGTCATACTCTCAATCAATCAAATGTGATCTCGCATCCGTCAAATTCTCGCTAGCCTGTTGTCGGTTTCTGGGAATGTTCTGGTAAGGATGGGACTGTGATGTGGAGCCTTCTCCATACCTAGCCCCATAGTCATGGACTCGCTCCTTACTATGGACTACTTTTTGTTCCGTTATGATTTTGAACACATCCGGTTTGTAGTATCTGCGAGGTATAAGACTCTCATCGTTTCCTTGATGTATTTCACTTCCCTTTCCCATAGCCATCATCTCACCCAACCTCAATCTCTCGCAAGTTATTCTATTATTTCATCGCGAAGACACTCTCAGATTTTTTAAGACAAACAACAGACTGCTCTCGAGCTCCTTCTTCTGTCATAACGCTTTCGAATAGATATATTTCCACGTTATCATGGGCAAGATGACAACCTCCAACACAGCAGCATACCTCGAGTCGAAGAAATCGCCCAAGCTCATGGTCAGATCCGCTCCCTATACATCTCCAAAGGCCTCTCAAATCGTCGTCCGAAATCATGCAGTAGCAATCAATCCTCTGGATTGGCTTGTCCAAGAACGAGGCGATATCATGTATGGATGGCTAAAATATCCTTTCATCATGGGTACAGATGTCGCAGGAGAGGTGGTCGAGATTGGCTCCGGGGTTTCGAGATTCAAGGTTGGGGATAGGGTCGTTGGAATGAGTGTGGGGAGTAATGAGAATCGTAACGATAGTGCCCAAGGTGGTTTCCAGCTCTATACTGTGCTGCTGGATCATATGTCTGCGAAGATTCCAGATCAGATGAGCTATGAGAAGTAAGTGGTTTCCCTACCATCCAAGACTCTACACGAAAGGCTAACAAGTTGAAAAGAGCATGCACAATCCCCCTTGGCCTCTCGACAGCCGCTTGTGGCCTCTTTCAAGCCGATCAACTAGCCATCCCGCTTCCGACCTCGCCTGCTCGCAAACCTACCGGAAAGACAATCATTATTTGGGGTGGATCCACTTCTGTCGGCGTAAATGCCATTCAGCTTGCAGTAGCAGCTGGATTCGAGGTCTTCACGACATGCTCACCTCGCAATTACGAACTTGTCAAGTCCCTTGGCGCTTCGCGGGTTTGGGACTACAAGTCTCCGACAGTAGTGGATGATATCGTTGCAGCATTCAAGGATGGCAAGAAGAAAACAGCTGGGGCATTGTCGATCGGGCGAGGTGCTGCATCGAAGTGCACCGACATCCTCTCACGTATCGAAGGGAATAAATTCCTGGCAATGGCTAGCTATCCAGTCGTTGATGTCTTTCCCAAACGATTTTCACTCCTATATCAGATGTACTATTTCATGACTAGATTCGCCCACTTGTGGATCAAGAGCAAAGTAAAGGGCGTGAAGTTTGGGATGATCTTTGGAGGAACCTTGGTGGATAATGGTGTTGGCAAGGAAATATATGCTAGCTACCTCGAGAGGGCGTTGGAGAGCGGAGAGTTCAAGGCTGCTTCGGAACCCGAGGTTGTCGGCAAAGGCCTGGAGTGTATACAAGATGCGATGAATGCCCAGAAGAAGGGTGTCAGCGCGAGGAAAATTATTGTTGTTCTGTGAATCAGGTGGCACTGAAATGGTTGTCAAATACTTTGAACCTCCGAGGTGGTGATTGGGGATTCGCAAAGTTTGAATGGCGAAGGGGTCGGGGACAAACCGAGTAGCAATTCAGTCAGTGGTACCGCGCGCTCGTTCGTTTATATTTATCAGTAGAAAGAAACTTGATGGAGAGGAAAAGAGTATGTAGTGATAGAGGTCAAATATGATTCATCCCTTCTTGCGCTATAGATTAAAAGAACTCATTTCTCTAGCAACTTCATCGTTGATACGTTGTCCCCCATCATGGCTGTTTTGTCATTGACCATCCCTCTGACTTCCAAAACCATCGTGAAGTACTCTCATTCCCTAAGCTCATGCTCACTTCTTCGCCAGTCTTCTTGAGCATGCAGCGATGCAAAAGCCTATCCCAACCAGAACTGCAATACCCAGAAGCACGGCAATCGCGATAACGCCTGCTGATGGGTGGCTTCCGCCTTGAGAGTGCGTCGATGAGATAGTGACGTCGTTCTGTCGTCGCTTGTAAGGTTCGAGCTGCGAGGCATTGAAGGACGTCGAGGGAAGGGCGCTTCGTGTGAGTGATGGTTGTGATATCACATTTATGTAATGGTTGGCGTTGGGTAGTCGAACTGAGACTCCCCACGTGACAAGCAGGATGGCAAGAGCGAGGATGTTAGTAAGGTCTCTCATTTCCGGGTTGTCTTCTTCTTTTAATATTGGCTGGGTGTGGGTGTCGATGTTGATGACGGAAAAGGGGAGGGAGGTGGGTGGAGACTGGTTTGAATACAAAATACTTAGACGATCGTTGTAGAAGAATCTCGTTCCATTTATCTCTGTCCATGAGCATGATTTGAGATTGAAGTTCTGTGACGCAACCAGATTTTTGGGAATCATCATTCATTCCATCCGAGGAACCTCCAAAATGTCGAAGCATAACTTCGACGAAGCTTACATGCTTCCGCTCGCTCCATTAGGAGTCGAGCTTCCCTCTCTCCAAATACGTGCTCCAATATTTCTGCAACTGTGGTGTAGTCTCCAGACCGTTCCACTTCGGTGATCACTTCTTGGTACCTGTGAAAACGCGCTGATCGTGCTGTCTTCGATTCTCGAACAGGTAGTGGACCGACGGACTTTCGAACTCGAATGCTCGCATTTGCTCCATTGTCAATCATGGACTCGACAGCTGTATAATACTGATCTTTGTGGATTTTAAGCCCACGAGGAGCTTCCACGTAGATATAGTGAAGAAAAATGGACCAAACAGTATGTTCCTCATGGAATGAGATCTTTTGGTTCGGATCTGCTCCGCGAGTCAGAAGGAACATTACAAGTGAGGTGTCGATCTCATCTTGTGGCTGGCACGGAACTTCTAGTGATTGAGCTCTCCAGCCCCTGAGCGCATAATCAAGCAGCGGACGTCCCTTTTTCTGGTGTAACAATTCTGGCCGATCCTGAAGTTTCCCCTTGACATAAAGCCCCAGCCTCGCTTGAATGGCTACGGCCAAGAATGTGCAGCTTCCTGTTTCTTCGAAAGTTTCTCTCTTCTTGAACCCTCTCAAATTGGCCCAGTGTGTGCTATCTTCCCCCATGAGAATAGTGTTTGCACGATCCAACTCATCCAGAAGCTTTGCAGCGGACATTTCCAGTCTTTGCTCTAAATATCTTGCATAATATAGTAGTTCGTCGACAAACTCAAAAAGATAGACAATTGGAAGTTGTATCTGTTGTCCTAGCAGAGGGGGCAAATCTTCCTTTGCCATTTTGTAGTAGCCGGTATCTTCGCGTATCGATACTTTAATGAGAGCGAGAATACTGTTGCACAGCGCTACTTTCGGGTCAAATCGTTGTCCAATGCGCTGTTGCAGCTCCTTTCGATAGTTGTCTTTCAAAAAGTCTCGTACGGTGCGGTGTAGGAACTCTACCTTATGTTGAAGTAGATAGGAGCCATGGTCGCTGATCTTGTGAACCTCCAAAAGGTCTCTGCAACGGCTGTTCAGCCTCTTTGTCCACTGCATCTTATATTGAGACACTTCATGTTGAGTGAAGGTAATTGGCGCGACTTCCAATTGCTGTGCGTACGAAGGATCCTCGACCTCCATGGTCAAGAATTTTAAAAAGATGAGCGGAATAGGTCTGACAGCATCTATCGCAACCAAGAATATTCTCGCGGTCTCTTCAAGATATATCTTATCGATTCGATTCAAAATATCCTCAAAGTATTTCTCCAGCTCCTCTGGGAAGCTGTCAAGGCGACGTTGCATGTGCCCAAAATCCTCCTCGCTTTTGAGGTCCCTTAA
Organism: Helotiales sp. EF0021; assembly: GCA_000292665.1. Taxonomy (NCBI): domain Eukaryota; kingdom Fungi; phylum Ascomycota; class Leotiomycetes; order Helotiales; species Helotiales sp. EF0021. The sequence continues at coordinate 131,657 of AIET01001176.1, read as the reverse complement.
GAGATCACGAACAACAAGGTAAACCCAGAGCCAAACTCCTTGAGCCTTATCTGCAATCTGTGGGATGAGTGTCTTGCATCGTGGATCCTGTCTACTGACCTCAACGAACACATCGTTCTTGGCGAGCATGTTATGGACGTAGTTCCGCATGTCATCCTTAGTGAGATCTTCTAGGACGAACTTCCATCTCGAATCATCAAATGCTGTTAGGAAGACATTCCACGGGCGACTTGACGTGCATATCTTGATGCTTGGAGAAGAGGCAAGATGTTCAAGCAGGGTGATTATTTCTTCGTGGTCACCTTCATATTCGTCGAGGCCGTCAATGAAAAAGCAGAACTTTGCTTGTAGAAATGTTCGTTTCGAGATGTTGTCCAAAGCGTCGAACAGCTCTTTTCGTGTCCACGGCCTACTGTGATGAGTCGACGAACAAACTTCCTGGATGAGAGTGGGGCAGGCGCGCAAGATTTGATACAGCAAGCTTTGTAGGAGTCCGGTTTGCGATTTCTGCATAGGGGATCCCGAGTTCCAGAAAAAATAATTGGCGGTGATGATTTCCTTAGGGGCAGCCCAGGACTGGAGGGCATCGAGCGTATCTTTGTGTTCACAAACATACTTCATGAGTGTGGACTTTCCACTTCCAGCCTGTTCAATGTCAGTTCGATCCGTTCTTTCCACAACAATGACAACACACAACACACCTTTCCCTTTACCCAGAATATGCCATTCTCCATCTTTAACCAATCTTTGAAATTTGTTCTGTCATCTTCGAAAAGCCAATCAAGAGTTGCGACGTGTGCCTCTTTAATTATATCCTCCCTTTGTCTCATTTCCTCAAATCTCAAACCGTTCAAAGTCATTTGTTGCTGAGTGGCATCCGAGCCTGCTTTTACTAATTCAAGCAGTTGCCTCGAAAGGTCATCTGGGATCACCGTATTCGATGGATTCTTTCGACTACGTTCGTCGAGAGTGTTCACCACGCGTATTCTCAGCTGCTCCAGCTTCAAATCTGTATTTATGTGCATGCGTTCATTGGTTTCGGTGAGGGATCGGATGGCGGAAGTGATACTTGAAGCACTTTTCCTGGGTGTGGCAACAAATATATCAGTGATGGTTCTCTCCTTTGAATTCACCAGCACCTACTTCTGCAGCATCGACGATGCTCTCGCCCTCAGTCGCTCATCGAGACTAGCTAGCCTTCGCTCAAGATCTTGAATCTCCTTCTTCTTTCCCGCACTCCTCATCGATTGGCGAAATGCCTGCAACCCGCGGTACCTCGCATCTTCTGGGATTGCTAAATTGTCCAAGATCTTGAACAGCTTGTCCGCCAAGGGCTCGCATTCCGCTGCCAGTCGCAAGAAGGCCTTTTCGTCGACAGAAGCCTGAGCAGTCGATTGTGCCGGTTTCGACTCCTCTAGGAGAGTTCCGATATCCTCAATGATGACTTTCAGTGCCTGGTGATCATCTCGCGCACCATGTATCGAGTTGTACATCTCCTTTCCTCCTGAAATGAGCTGTCTTGCATAGTCCAGGAACTGGGCAATGTTGGCTGCAATGCTGAGGGCCGCAAAAGCTTCTGCCATGGTTCCGAATGCACGTACGTAAACATTATGAAGAATGAGTGATCTCTCAACTTGTCATAACACAACGAGGCTGTGGAGGAGGCGATGCTGCCAATAGATGTCGGTCGCACAGGGCAAGCGTTCAACCCCCACTTGATCATGAACCCCGCCCCCACAATAAGGTTAAAGTCCAAGCTCCTTCACCACTGAGTACACTCCAGGTGTCAGGAAAAAGCGACACACCAAACATGCGAAAATCGACCAACACCAAAATATCAATCGATTTCAGCAGCACACAGCAACAGCTGCTACGATTCAAATCCTACAAAAGTAATACCAATCTATTAGCACCGCTCTCCTCTTCCATTGCAGCTTGTTCGATTGTTTTATATCGATTTGTTCTTATATCGCAGCGTACTGAACTTGGTGACTTTTTTGGTGTGTCGGTTATTTCGGACACCGGGAGGTACAGTAGAGTCTCAGATCCTTGATACAAACACAACAACTACTGCAATTTGGCGAGCTTCTTATTGTGCAGATACACCATAACCAATCACGTCTATCATAGGGCTTTTCAGGGTTACGCAGAGAATTTAGCAAAAGAGGCATTATCTTCTATTCAAAGACAGAAAGTAACCATTCCCTCACACATTCATCACGTTGTCCTCGTAGGTCCCATCTCTACATTCTCCGCATTCCCCTTCATCGCCTCCTTCCTCTTATCAGCAATACAGACATAGTACACAGCCCACATTAACATGACCCCAGCCAAAGGCATAAAAACTTCCAATACGATCTTCCCTGCGTGGTTCATACCTCCTCCAGTTATTCCACCTGGTCCAGCATTCTCTGGTGCTAAACCTGGGCCAGTATTCACCGGCGTAAGACTTTGTCGAAGATGAAGGTTGGGGTTGTCGTTCTTCATGGGGTGCGCATCAGCTGTGGGGTGCATGATGGTGAGGAGCAAAATAGCGATGAAGCTTGCTTGGAGGCTTCGAAACAGCTTGATGAAGGACATGCTGAGATTGTTCCTGATTCGGAGGTTCTTGATATTGAAGCTGACGGTCTTTGGTGAGGCTATTGAGGGACATCAAGGGGAAGGAAACAGAGCCTGAATATAGGCAAATTTGAATCAAGAATGAGCAAAACTGCGAGAGTGAATCACATTGATTCTCAAAAGTGACTCTATGTGCCGGATGATGGGTCACAAGGTCGACGCCAAACTCCAGCTAATGCTCAAGTTCCCGCGCTGATATCCCAGACCTGTACAACCATAAGAACCTTTTGCAGTCCTTCTATATTTTCCCTTTCCATACTTGCTCTCATCAGGTCACGTGCCAAGACCGCACGTCGACTTCCATGCTCTTACGAAAATGATTCCTCGTCCGTCGTCACCCCACCGAACAAGCCCCATCCCATCTACTTCGCAGCTTCGGCGTCCGCCATCCTCTTCTTCCGGTTGTCGAGGAAAATCCATGACATGGTGCCGACAATCATCACGCCTCCCAAAGAACAGAATACAATCACGACGATCTCTTGGGTCAGAGTCAACGTCGTCATAGTTGGTGTTGTATTTGAATGTTTCGTAGAGACGTGAATGGGATTGATTTGTGGCGAGGTGGTGGTTATGGCTTGGCTTTGTTTGATGTAGAATGAGGTCAGGTGTGGGAATGGTATTGAGTGTTTGCGCCTGCGCTGGGAATGGAGATCGATGTAGGAATAGTTCTTTGTTCCTCGTACGTGTCTGAAATATAGATCGTGAAAGAGATTCGTCTATTCGTGCGTCGTGTTCTTTGTTTCCTGGCAAAGGGTTCGTTGATGGGAGAGAGACTTTTGACAACGGATTATTACGAGTCGCCGTTTCATAGATATTTAGTAGCGATTCGGAAATGATGTCATAAGAATGATTGGCAGAGAGGAAGCGGCAGTGAATCGCCAGCGTTTATCATTGTTGATTAATGGTCCAGGATTCTCACTTTTGGTGGGGTAAATGAAACAGGTTTGCCCCTGGATCCAGGGGCCAAGTTATGCATACAGCCACGATTAGGCGAAGTTTGAGCCGATCTTTGAGATATCAGCGCAACGTGGGTTTGGTAACGACAGTGATCATACGCCTAGTCTTCAGAGAAGATTCCTCCTCGAAATAGATTGCAACATGTTAGATCACGATGGTCACAGACACGGTCGGATAAACCCTCGAAGAGACTCGCTAAAGATGCCCTTCACCCTGAACTCGGCTAGCTGGACCACATGTTTCAAGTAGCACACCACCAGCATTGGCTTAGCACCCTCGTTCCAACATCCATTACAGATGCTTCAGAACAGCTCATACATTTGACCCAACGAAGTTGGATAGCCGTCAGCACCACGCGTACTTCCACTGTACCCAGTCGAACACATGAATCAAGAATATCTGTGAATATATGTTTGCGCATCCATCCATGGCATGGTTTTTTCCAGGAACTAGGTCCGATTACCCATCACAGAGAACTTTCTAAAGTCAGCATTTTTCCTTTTGAATCAAGGTCTCCTCCCAATATACCTCTGTTAACCAAATTGGTTTTCCAGTCTTGTTCGCGACGTTCGCTATATGAGCCCTGAAATATGGCACATTGGTGGCAGTGTTGTAGATGTGGATAGGGACAAAATCTATCGTGCAATTGGAGCACAGTGAAATTGACAGCCACGCAGCACCAACCTATGTGACCGCTGGCGTACCTAGCTTCACCCTCCCTGCAAAAGGTTGGATACAAGTCCTCCATGCCGACCCGGCAGCTTGCGGGGTCATGCAACTCTGTCCCCGACCACAAGCATCCGGGCTCATTAATCCTAATATGGCCGTACTACCTCTGTATATAGCATTGTTGACATTCTTGAACCAGTTTGTGGTATGGGTAGAGGCATTGCCCCACAGTATAGGGACGAATTCGAGAGTGGAGGGGAAGTTGGTGTCCATCAGAGTCCCAATTGTAAGCCCATGAGATTTTGGAGCCCGGTGAGGAGAAGTGTTGGATGCTCAATGCGGGACTGTTATATGGAATTCCTCGCTTGCTTGCTCAAAGAAAGGTTGGTTGGGCAGCTGAATACGATGTGGTGGGTGATTCGGTGCGGAGGAAGTACTCGATTTGAGTTTAGACGATATTTTTGGTGTAAAACTTGCGGATTTGGCTGTGGAAAAAGTTGACTGCAATGTGATTGACGTTTTGACAGTTGAGCTATGTGTTGATCCGGGAACTTCAGAAATGGTGTTACTGGCTCTATGATAATGTGCTTGTGCTGAGGGGTAGGAGTTGACTGAATGTCAACATTGAAAACAGTTAATCATACGAGAGAAAGAAGAGGCAAGCGCATCCTGGCACCCGGATTGCTGTAAAAGGAGGGGCCATGCAAGAAGTAAGGCTACCTTGTATATAGTCGCGGATTGGCATCGGTTTCGATAAATATCCAGGCTTGCGATGGCAACAGTGACGACCCAAGCTAATTCCGAAAGACTTGTGAGATAGAGAAAAAGCCAGGACTCCTCTTCATAAAATGCTTCATGTTTGTTCCCAGAGCTAGATCACAAAGTGCCCATCTGAGAATTGATTTTTTTCATAGACAAAGAAATGCAAAAAGCAGTGTTGTCCTCGACTGAAAGCGGAGGCGTCTAGAACTACTTAGAGCGGGTCCAATCCAATGAGCTTATTTACCCTACTGTGAGCCACAGCGCGTGGTACTAGACTGACCAGGCATGAGGAAGAGAGACCATAATATTCCAGAGCTTCGGGGTCAAATCAGGCAGCGAAGAACAAAGCATGAACCGAAAATGGCTGTAGGTGCTAGAAGTAGCATAGACGACAAAACACTGGGCTCGAATTCACAGGAATTCGTCAATACTACGGCGTCCTATAACTCGTAGTAGAGTAACTGTCTCAAATCATGAGAACCTTTTTAAACGGAGTACAGGCAAGTGTTCTTTAGAGGAGCTGTGACAAGTGTAGTCAGGAGCAGGAGAATAGATGGGTAAAAAGTATTAATTGAAGTCTAAGGAGAAAAGCTCCTGGTTGAGTTTGAGCCCGGCTTATATAGGGCCCAAAGCTCACTAAATCACGTGGGAGGTAAAAAGAGCATGGGGAGTCGTGATCCACAGCTCCTCCAACTGTGACAGGAGCTCACGGTGTAACATTGGTTAGGATGTCATGTGACATAATTCGATGCCAGTTCTTTCGAGAAAGGAGATAGTGTGAGGTTTGGAAAGTGATTTACAGCGCTATTTCAAAAACCATGAATCAATGTCGAATGCATTCTACTTAAATGCAGCTGGAGGTCGGAACCAGTATCAGATCACGTGCATATGTTATGGTTTCATTGCATGGTTTTCGCGACATCCCTCCTCATATCTTTTCCCGCCAAATCCACCTCCGGTTTCCAAGTCGACATCGGTATTGGTATGATCAACTCGGGGATGTTCCATCGTTCTAGAAGAGTTCCTAGTTTGGAAAGTGGCAGATCAAACTGGTGAAACACGCGATTTCTTGCTCGATTTGAGTGTTCTGTCGCTTTCTGTCGCGTCGTCTGATGTCTCAGAAGCAGATGATCGACTCCGTGGATCATCAGTACACAGACAGGAACAGATTGCCTGTTTCGAGTGATCGTGTGATCTGTCTCTATCTTCAATGGGATGGATGGTCCTTGTTGTTGCGTTTCTGAACTTAAAGGCGGTTTTCTGTGCAGAACAAACTCTTTTCTGAGAGCAGTAGCGGGCATCGCCAGATGCGGCTGCACATCATCTACTGATTGGAAGCTTATTATCAGATGTATCGGAGACCCCACACTTGCGAAAAGTTGTCTCGGGTTGAGATGGGAACCTTGACACCCTTCCCAATTCTCTCTGAGAATGTTCCGGAGCCTGGTTCTTTACAGCTCGAGAGAACAAGAACGAGCGTCCAGTGAGGATACCATGAGAGCCAAGTGGTGCAGAAATCTGGTTTTTATTTTTGCAGCAAAATACCTCATCAAGGTTTCCATGATACTCTCCTGTTAATTGTCGCTACTCAATCTTTTCTTGGTCGCAAAGGGTGACAGCTGGTGACAGCTGTTCCTCGTTTCATGTGCCGGAACCTGTGTCGGGCCGGTCTGGGACAGCTGAGGCAACGCGGCCAAGAAGTCAAAATGATTATCCAGTGGACTCTCCTTTATGCATTAATTGATGGGGTGTGGGGCTTGAACCGTGTTGATGGGTGCCGTTTGTTGAATAGATATGCTTCTAGCGTTCAATGCGAAGTCTCTACTTGAAAGTTTCGTCTGTCTGCTAATTTTGCCTTACACTTGTACTTCATGACCGCTGTGCGGTTACACAATCACATAGCCGCATGGCCTATATCTCTGAAGGCAATGGACCTGCGCTGGTCGCCAGCGCAATCATCCCCTTGGTGCTAACATTGGGCTTCTCCTCTGTGAGGATCTATGTACGATGGTTTATGTTAGGGTTATGGAAGGTTGAAGACTGGCTCTTCGCTGCCAGTCAGGTATGATATCTTGTTACTTGCATGTTTTCAGTTACCGACATCTAACTCGAGTAGATTACCTTTACAATGTTAACGCTCGATGCTCTGATGGCCGCAATTTATGGAAATGGTCAGAGATTAGCTGCGATCTCTTTGAAGGATCTTCCTGTCGCTATGCAGGTACAAGTGTTTTCATGACCCAGCCTCATCTATCATACTGATTCTTACTTCAGTACTGGTTTGCAGCTGAACTGTTGTACACCCTGAATACCGTCCTCATCCGTCTCTCCATTGGCTTCTTCTTACTTCGCGTCGTACATTTGAAAAAGCATATCTGGATTATTCGAATCGCTATGATCATCATGACTCTCGTATCAGCCATCTACTTCACCTTCATCATCGCACAATGCCAGCCTGTCAATTATTTCTGGCTTCGATTCTCTCGAGGGGAAGGTAGATGCTTCTCTGGTGGGGATATTGAGATTGTCACGACTGTTTTTAGTGTCTTTGCGGCTTTGACAGATACTATCTTTGGAGTTTTGCCAATCTTCGTTATCTGGAATTTGCAGATGAACCGCAAAGCTAAATTCATCGTTGGGGGTCTGTTAACTCTTGGTATCTTGTAGGTCTTATCTGGTTCAATCGATATCTTCATGCATTGCTAATGACTGATACAGTGCTGGCCTTACCGTGTTGATCCGTATATACTATATTCACATCGTGGATCTCGCCGCTGACTTCCTGTGGGCGACGTCCAAGGTATCAATCTGGTCTATGATTGAACCAGCCATCGGAATATGCTGCATGGCCATGTCTACATATCGACCCCTCTTCAAGTCTCTTCTCGAAAAGTCCTCAATAACAACCTTCGTTCGAACAACCAACAAGCCTCCTTCTGCACATACCAATGAATCCATACCCAGTCGAAGCGACAGTGCAATGGGACGAGTCTCGAGGAGCAAGACTGGGAGCGTAAAGAGTAACCACACGAAGGGATCAGACTCTTTCGATTTTGAGATGAAGACGGAGAGCATGGAGACAACAGCCTTTGGACCAGGGAAGACCAGAAGATGGGGAAGCTTGAAGAGAGAGCGGAAGATTGAGGGAGAAAGGTGGGATCTTAAGGATGGCATTATGCAGAGTACAACGGTGGAAGTGAGTATCACGAGGGAGGGTGATGTGGTTTGAATGAGATTGAAGTTATTTTTCTTCATTTTCGCATTTGCTTGAGGCACTGCATCCTCTCCTTTTGCACACCTTGATGGTGGGGCAAAGGGCAGTTGACCATTGTGACCTCAATTTTATTGCTATAGCAATTCGACAGCCTTCCTTCAATTGACTTATAAAATGGGCCTCTCTGCATCAGAGTACTCGAGATTCATGGTTCACATCAGCCAAGCTTTCCTTTGAAGTATTGGATGCTTGGCATATCCCACGATCCGGATGTGCGGATGAGCAACCTGCCAAGCAAGCATGGTCCACTTTAGCTCTCAACAAGTGCTGATACCTCAAATCATCATCGTACATTATTGTACGCGAAAGATATGACTAGCCTTATCGTCTTTGGTTCTGCTTTTTCGAGCACAGTACTTAGTGATTGGCCGGTCCAGCCCGCGATGGCGGGACGCCATGCACGACGGCGGCGATGTTCACGCGGAGTAAAATTCGCGCCTCATCTAGGGAAGTTTGGTACTTGGACCTGCAGCAGCAAACCCTAAAGTCATCCCCATTCTTGGGACGCTAGAATCTTCAGGTACGCTCGGTGAGTTTATAAGTGATGGGTAGTCCCATATACCTACTTCCTCGCTGTCACTCTTAAATATGCGCTTTAATCTATTCGTCACTGGAGCGATGGCTCTTGCATTCGCCGCCTGTGCTAAAGCATCAATATTCAAAAGTGGCAGCACGGTTGATGTTGATGGGATTTATTACTATATTCCCGCTGCACCAGTATCAACTTTAGGAGTCGGATATGAGCAATTAAAATCCGCCTGTAGTCCAGGTGATGATTACATCCCACTCACGGTTATGGCTGGGGATTTCAGCACTTTTGACTCCGGGGCATTACAATCCTTAGTATCAAAGTATACCGAATCCGACGATGTCTTCAGCACCGGTTTCTTACAAGGTCAGAGACCCAATCACGACTGAATGATTGACTAACTCTCACAGCGATCTACCTCATCTCAACAACTCCGTCAGAGCTTCATGCCACTTTGACACAAGCCCTTGAAGGCTACGGAAATAAAATGTTCATGGTATCATCGCTAAGAAACTCCCCGATAACAGCAACAAGCTGCACCTCGGCCATACCAACTGGACCTTATTTTCTCCATGTCTATACCGGCGAGGTGTTCCAAGCTTACAGGCTGTACTCGGATTACGAGGGTGCTTTCACGGAAGGAACAATTGAAAATCCTGATGGGAACTTCAGTACCTTGTCGTCATCTATCCCTGTAAGTATCCACTTGTCAGTATGTGTTTCGAGCTGAAAGTCCCAGGGCGTGCAGTCACCCACAATTGGAGTTCCATCAAGACTGTACTATACAAAAAGCGACGCCCAGCCGCTTGCTGGAGTAAGTTTGTTAATTCGGTATTTGAATCAGCGTCTGACTGACAATTCTAGGTTCGTCTTGGTATCAAAGACATTTTTAACGTAGCGGGCACCAGGCGTGGCTGCGGAAATCGCGCTTACTATGATCTCTATCCGGAGCGCGCAACCACTGCACCTGCTGTTCAAAAGCTCTTGGACGCCGGAGCGATCATCGTAGGCAAGATGAAAACGTCTCAATTCGCCAATGGTGAGATGGCCACCGCCGACTGGGTCGATTATCACTCTCCGTTCAACGCTCGTGGTGATGGGTATCAAGACCCTTCTTCCTCATCTTCAGGACCTGGTGCTGGTATTGGAGCATATAAATGGCTTGATCTGGCGCTTGGATCGGATACAGGTGGAAGTATTCGAAATCCAGCTCAAGTGAATGGAGCTTTTGGAAACCGACCAACCCATGCTCTGGTGACGCTTGACGACGTAGTACGTAAACTTTGGGATTTCCGTGCTCCAAAAATCTACTGACTCGTAATTAGATGCCTCTATCGCCACTGATGGACACTGCCGGCTTCTTGACTAGAGATGCATCGCTTTGGAAGACAGCTGGTCACGTACTCTACAGCAGCAATCTCTCGACCTTCACCTCCTTCCCAAAGAAGCTATATACATACGACTTCCCACCAAATGTCACATCGGAAGCCGATGCTATCTTATTCGACTTTCTTTCCCAGCTTGAATCCTTCCTTGGAGTCAACTCTTCCGTGCTCGACTACGACTCTATGTGGGCTGCTTCACCACAGGCGGTCTCAACGAATGCCAGTACCCTCGACGAACTTCTCTACCTCACCTACCCCACCCTCATCGGTAAACAACAATACACTCTCTTCGGTGCTCCATTTATTACCGACTACGAAGCTGCTCACGATGGACGTCATCCCTTCCTCGACCCGAATCCACTTGTTCGCTGGACCTGGGCACAGACCAACGCTACCACACTTGAAGAAGGTATCAACAACAAAACCATATTTATGGATTGGTGGAATAGTGAGGTGATCAAGAAAGATCCGGAGACGTGCTCAGATAGTTTGTTGTTATATCCTGGCACATTAGGAACGCCGAATTATCGGAACGTGTATTTGGACCCTCCAGAGATTCCAGCAGGTTGGAGCGTGCAAAACGTGGCGATTATGGCAGGTGTGCCTGATATGGTCCTCCCTTGTAAGTTCTCTCACTTTCCCATCTCGGTATCCGGATTCTCCTCCGTCAATACAGACACGGCTCATAACAGGGGGACGATATGCTGACGATGAAAATAGTGGGTCAAGCACCTTACAACTCAACCATAACACTCCATGAAGAAATGCTGCCAGTCGCAGTAGACATCATTGCAGCCCCAGGATGCGATGCGGTCATATTTGAGCTTGCAGAACAGCTGCAAAATGCAGGTACTCTTACTGCACCAAAAGCAGGAAGCACGATGTACCGTCGCGAAATCGGGGCTCGCTTAGAATAGGGGTGATACCCCGCGCATGTCAAAGAAATACTTTAATCAGCACAGCAAATATCGCATCCGGTACATCCCATCCTTATTTCTTTAATATTTGCGTTTCTTCAAGAAATAGAAATAGAGTTCTCGGTCTGTCTATTCCCATTCCAAAACCACAGAGTCCCACATGAAGCCATGCCAAAGCGTCGTTCTCTCACACCGGAAGCTTAGCTTATTTCTACCATCCTTCACTATCCCAGCCGGGACGACGAACTCAAAGAAGTGCCACTCTCCCGCCGTCGTGGCACTTCTATAGAGACCTGGATCAGTCGGTATACTCGCGCTTGTCAAGTTCCCAACCACGTTGCCATTCATCAAGATGCTATCTGTGACACCATTCGAGGACCCAGCTAGGCTGACACTCAAGATTGCGCTTGAGTTACTCTTCGAAGCAGTAGAGTTATTGGGAAGGTCGAAAACAATATCCCAAGATCCAAGAGCAGATTGACCGAAGCACCAATCGTTTTCTTTGCTCGAACCAATTGTGTATGTTAAGCTCCCAGGACATTCCGCAACAAGAGCGTGCTGGTATGGAGCTCCACCATATTTGAAACCAAGTGATTTCCTATCCATCCATCCTATTTGCCATATTTGCTTCCTGTTTTGCGTCGTCCACACAATCGTCCCGAGGTCCAAAGCATTGCCGCCAGTGACGGTCACATCATTCTGCGCGAGCGTGGTAGCCACATCTCCGATACTGCCACCATTTGCCCACGCTTGCAATCCGTAGGTGCTAGAACGAACATTGCTGAAGTTGAATGATCCGTGTGAGTCGGCGTAAGTGGTATAGTAGTTATATCGACCCATATCGAGGGATGTCTCGTTAGGGTGATTGTCACCAAGGAAAACCGCCGCGCCCGATGCAGGTCTACCGTCGGAGAGGATAAGGGTTCCGGACACAGAGCCACGTGAGTGGTAGTTTGTGGATGTTTGGAACCAGGTATAGGGCCATTTCGATTCTTCTTCGTCTGCTTGCTTGGAGACATCCTCGGTTGAGCCGTCATTCTTAAGTGAAAATCAGCACTATGCTGTAAATTTAGTGGTAAAATACGACTCACCAGATACCATAGCCAAGGCCCCCATGTTTTTCCAACCTCAAACGCATCGCTGCTGCTCGCCATGAAATGCGTGCCATGCAACATATTCAATTGCACCACATCACCCGTCGAACTCTCTCGATGCACCAACAGCTCTTGTTTGAGGTGATCACCATTATACTCATCCTTCCCAGGATATATATACCAACTACCATACCCAGGCCCGTAAACGCCATAATACTTCTGGTTGCGAATAAAGTCTGCCCAATCATATTTAGTGACATAAGTCCCATCTGATCGTTGCCAAGTTTCATCCTGGACTTTGGCTGCATTCGCGATCTCAGCAAGAGTCGGCAAGGGTCCTTCTTTGATATTCGTCTTTCCATTTAAGAATGTGGTGTTGTCAAGTCTAAACAAGGTTCTGAATTCACCAAGAACTGGCAAAGCCCGATTGACAAAGTACTGATAAGCACCTGCTTGATCCGTATAGATGACCCAGTGAAAGTCTCCTTCTTTTGCGGTGCAAGAAATATCCAGATAAGTATCTGTTTGTTCAAATACTGCGACCGACGTCCAGTTTAAGTCCGATACTGCACCATCTAGTGAAGTCAGATATAGGTTTCTCCAAATGCTGTGGGGAATAACCTACTATAGCTGACATAATGTCCCACAGCATTTCCAATAATGTCTTTGCCTCCATAATAGAGCTTCGTCCCGTACGTCCGACCAATAGTAATATTCCAAATCGAGTTCCCAATCACGTGCGTAGTCTCGTTGATAGTGATGAGAAATGGGGCACTGGTCGAAGTAGCAGCGGCTTGCCACTGAAATCCAACGAACAAGGCAATAATGACGACGAAATTCATGATTGGTGTTCGCCTGAAGAGTTCTCGAAGATTCCTTTTCAATCCAAGTCTTGCACCATTCAGATATAGCTTTCGTCCACTGTGCAGATACCCATGTACTATTGCTCCGGAAGATGGTTGCATGCTAATCAGGAACGTAAAGTCTTGCATGTGGGGTAAATTCAGAGATCTGCGGTGATGGAAATGTATAGTTTTCGGTTGAAGTGTCACCGAAGGCCGAAACTCAAAAGTAGCCTAACATTCGGCAACTTACCCGGATCAGCTTCCACAAGGATAATCAGTTCCGTTTCTCTAGTAAGCTCTAAAGAATGAAGACTCTAACTTGGTTGCTTTCGCATTGAATATTACTTGGAGGAGAATATCTTCAAGGTCACTTAAGAAATTACAAGCATAGCACCAGCTGTTTACATGTAATCTTTAGATCTAACATTAATTTCTCAGATTTGACAGAGCTCTACTTTCACATATACTATGCTCTATACAATGCTCCATGTCTAATTATGTGCACAAGCCCTAGAATACATATCGGAAGTTCGGATTCTCTCTGTCTGTCAAGTCCTCAAAAGCATGCACATACTGCTGATCCTGAGCTTCCTGGATTCCCGCCAGAGCCATCTCATCTTTCTTCGAATTCTGCTTCTTCAGATACCATCGAAGAAAGACAATTACAAACACCAGAATACTGTAGCAGACAAGATGTACAGTGAAGGCGATCAAGTAACGAGGCGCGTTCCACTTCAGGAAGACCTGAGGACCGATAGCGTTTCCAACAGCCCAGGCGACAAAGTTAGTAGCCACGACTGTTGCTTTCTTCGTCTGGCCAGCGATATTCCTTGAGATCATGGATAGAGCCAAGGTTTGGGCCGACCAAAAGGAAAGTGTCAAGTAATAGCTGATTAGCAACCCAATCTGGTTCGCCTTGTTCGTGTCCCGTACTGTCATGAGCACAGTCGTTCCCGCAAATGATCTAGAAAGCAATCAGTAAAGCTCAACTCCAAAACATACATTCGACTCACGGGACGAGGAATGCAAGCATGACAAGCAAGTTCTGTCCAGTCTTCTTCACCAACCAGGCTGAAGTAAGTAGCACAATGATGATATAGAATCCCAACACCATAGCCAACAACTGAGTTTGCAGGATGGTGAATTTGAACCCGGTAATGATGATATTGGCAAAAGCTCCAAGTCCGCTAGTTGGTAGTGTTGTCGTGATTGCGATTCCACAATAACACCATGTCTGTGGGTCCTTGAAAGCTTCAATCATTTGCTCCCTCTTGAAAGTCTTGTTTTGCATGCCGGTTTGGTTTACACGAACTCGTTCGACCATGAGTCTTTTGTCCTCTTCGCTAAAGCACTTAGCTCTCATGGGCGAGTCGGGCATCCAAAACATGACAAACACGCCCCAGAGTATGGCCACCCCACCATATGATATAAAGAGTGCTTGCCATGATTTGAGAGGACCGGAGTGCAAGAGGGTGAAGCAGTATGCGAGAAGACCTCCGACAACCTGCTGGGCACCATTCATCATGTACCTGACACATATTTAGTCACTACTCGCCAATTTCAAAAGAAGTGCCTACCAGTATGAGACTGTTGCAGCTTGCTCATCTCTCAAGTACCACATACTTGACAAGATGACGAATGAGGGCTGGCAGCAGGCTTCGAAGATACCCAATAGAGTTCTCACGGCAACAAGAGAAGCAAAATCCTTGCACGCTGCATGAGCCATCAGAGTCGCACCCCAAAGAATGATGTTGATCGAGAGATATTTGGCGATGGGAACTCGTTGTATGATCCAATTGGTCGGGTACTCTACAATGAGAACTGCGATATAGATACAGGTGGTCAACCACGAGTACTGGATCCGATATCAGTCCAAATTCATACAATCAGGGATCTGTGGCTCCTACCTGTTGCCCAACAAGGTGCGTATCTTTTTGAATCCCCATGATTGAAGCGAAAGACAAAGTTCCTTTGTCTAATGCTTGTAAGAAGTAGGTGAGGATCATGATAGCCAATACTCGGCGGTCGATCAGTTTCTTCAAGCGTTTGTTGGTTGCCTCGTCAATAGTGATGCGGACGTCACTTGTATACTTTGCGACTTCATCGTCGACGGCATCGAAATCAGTGGTGTCTTTACCAGCGTACTCCATGCGCTCGACGTGAACGCTTTCTACATCATCGCCTTTCAAGTTGCTATGTTTCTTCTGCTCATGTATCTCTGGAGGAGTCGTGGCATTGATTTCGGTCGCCATGTTGCAAAGGCTGTAGTGGTGACTAACCTTGAAGTCAATGTCCTGATGGTCGAAGGGAGTTGAGAGAATGTCAACTTGGATTGATCGAAAAGCTGGTCGGATATATGATATTCTAGCTGTTACCAACAAACTCAAACGGGATTCTTTCCACGGTAAACCGCGCCTTGATTACTCGGTCCTGGCCAGGTGAAAACGGATACATCCCACATTTCAACGCCAAGCACAACCGCAGTTGGTGGAATAACAACAAAAGCCAAGAGAATTCGTACTCAGTCCCCACCGAGCCGCTGTTGCCAACTGCGGGACAAATGCGGGAGACCGGGGACTTTCTTTTGATGTCTCAACAGAGTTGGCATACAACGTAAAATCATTGCCAAGGCAGGGATGATCGGCAATCTGACGGCGCTTTCCCGCGAGTCGTGCTCGGCTCCGACCCCTATTTGGTGGGGTAAGTCTGGAGCCCCCAATCTTGGCACTCGGGGGAGAGCTCACCGAGGAGTGGGATGATGGAGAAGTCCAAAATTATTTTCTCAGCCTCGTGTTGAATTGTTTCGAGAACGCGAATGGGTGTAAGGAAAGAAGGTCAGTCAATCTTTTTTCTCGATATTCAAAGTCTCTTCCTCCTGTCCGAGCTCAGCTGGCTACAGCAGCAGTATCAAAAGACTACAGCTCAAATTCAAGATGCCGAAAACGGTCGACGGCATCGAGGCTGCCAGCGTGCACGATGCGATCAAGCTTCTTACCAGCAACCTCATCAATATCAAGGACACCACTTGCGAATTCCTTATGACAATTCCCGACGGCAGAGTGATAGATACCAAGGGCTGGAACGAAAACAATTGGGAGTGGACGCATGGAATTGGTCTCTATGGACTCTATAAATACTATGCCTTGACTGGCGATACCTCAACTCTCAAGATCGTGGAAGATTGGTTTCGGGACAGATTCGCTGCGGGTGGAACAACGAAGAACATAAATACAATGGCTCCATTTTTGACATTGGCATACTTATACGAGGAGACGAACAACGCAACGTTTCTACCATGGTTAGATGCTTGGGCGGAATGGGCAATGTACGATTTGGGAAGGACGGAATATGGTGGGATGCAGCATATCACATACCTCACCGAAAACAAGCAACAGCTGTGGGATGATACATTGATGATGACCGTTCTGCCACTTGCGAAGATTGGAAAGGTGCTCGGAAGACCACATTACATCGAGGAAGCCAAAAGACAGTTCTTACTGCATATCAAATATCTCTTCGATTCGCAGACTGGGCTGTGGTTCCACGGTTTTTCATTCGAGGACGGTGGCCATAACTTCGCCAGAGCGAGGTGGGCACGAGGAAATTCGTGGATCACAATTGTGATTCCTGAGTTCATTGAGCTTCTGGATTTACCTCAGGGAGATCCTATCAGACAACATCTTGTTGATACCTTGGAAGCACAATGTCGAGCGCTGAAGAAATACCAGGATGCTTCAGGACTATGGCGTACCCTTCTGGATCATGATGATGAGGGGTCTTATGTAGAGGCTTCTGCTACTGCCGGCTTCGCTTATGGCATACTGAAAGCGCAACGGAAGAGATATATTGGGAAAGAGTATGAGGAAGTTGCAGTAAAAGCAATCAAGGCTGTGATGGGACAAATCGATGCACAAGGCGAGCTCCAGAACACAAGTTTTGGAACAGGAATGGGAGACTCGCTGCAGTTTTACAAAGACATTCCAAGGACGAGCATGCCATACGGTCAATCGATGGCGATCATGGCGCTGGGAGAGTTCTTGAGAAGATTCATATAGACACATGAAATATTTTGTCTAAATCAAAAGCAACGAAAGAAACCATCATCGTGAAATGTGCAGCATTTATTAGGCATGAATTGTGATATCAGACCTCCTCCATACATGTTTGCCATAACTCAGAGCTTGAAGCCCCCCGGGACACCTAGCTGGAACAGCTGCATCGGGTCATACACCTGACTGATCCGTCGGAACTCCTCCCTATTACTTTCCCCGACACCTGCGTAAACATCTTGCCACGGCGCAGCATAATTCTGGAAAATATAGTCATCTGTAGCATCCAAGCTCTGAGCCTCAGCTTGCCCAGCTTCAATAAGAGACCGAATCTCCGAATCCATGAATTCATCATCTGCTTTATCGCTCCATGATACAGTCAAGCAAACTAATACCCTATCCCCATCCTCGGCATCGAGACCGAGTAGATTGCCTCCGTATGTGGCAGCTTTGGAAGTGACAACTTGACCGACAACTTGATAACTGACTATCAATTGCACCCCCGCTACGTCGCGGATGTTTTCCATCGTAGCGTTCGACAAGTCTTTAAAGCGCTGTAACATTTCCTCGTTGTTGGCATACGTAGCAGTGGCGAATGCTTTGCGAACTGGGTTTCCGTCTGACTTTGACTCCAGCTCAATAGTGAAGTTCTTGAGAGAATCGATACGGAATGTGTTTGAACTCTGTAGAGGGTTGAAATCATTGAAAAGATCGGCAGGAGGTCCCTCGAGCTTCGTGTAATGTTGGTGTGTCATGACAATACTTGTACCTTGGGTGATACCCCAAAGCAGCGACAGCTGGGCGTATTCATCGTAGCCATCACTGTTAGCCCATTTCGAGAAGGAAGAAACGAGAGATGGAAGGACGGAAGCGTTGTAAGTAGCCATGCCGCCCCAGAATGATCCCTGGTCAATAGCGCGTAGATCCAGACGTGTGATGACTCCGAAGTTGTTGGAACCACCCTTGAGGGCTTTATACAAGTCAGGATTGGAGGTTGCATTCGCGTTGACGATACAGCCGTCTGATAGAACAACCTGATTTGAGTGTCAATATAAGCACACACACGGGAAATGAATTGAAAGGCTTCACCTCGTAGTTGACAACATTATCGCATGCCATACCGTATCGAGGAGAGAAGAAAGACATCCCCGCTAGCCTAACGTCAGGAATTTGAAGCAACGCCTTTAGTTGTATGTACTTACCGCTCATAACCAATCCGCCTACACCAACGGTACGCGAACGGCCCCCAACCACGGTCAAATTCATAGGATCTAGCACCGTATACACATCCTCCCAGCGATTTCCAGGACCGACTTTCACCACACTTCTATCTTCGGCTGGTTCAACAACATTGAGGTTTGCCAGGTCTATAGTAACGCCATCGTTGATGTTGTTGATGTTTGCTCCAGGGGAGTGACTAGTATCGTTGTCATCAAACGTACGTTATGCACAGAGATCCATATAACCACTTACCCGCCACTTCGAAGCGCAAATTCACACGACGGTAATCCCTCCTCAAACCCTTTGCTGAGCACTTGGATAGCCGTTGATACATCGGCGGCAGAAGACGGAAGCACTTGACATGCTGGCGTCTGATCTTGAACTTGGCCAGCCCAGTACGGTTCTATGGCTGAAGTGGTATTCGCACTGTCTCGCAGATAAACCTTTCCTGGAAGCTGTTCTTGCAGCTGCGTGCACTGTCTGGATGTCAACAGATATATTCGTAGGGGTCCCCAGAGTGGGTTCAAAGACAGATGAACATGGTTTAGAGAAGGGTATTCATACACAATCAGTTGTTGCCTGACGTTTCGATATAGGAGATGATTTAGGGCCTCCAGGAAAAGCGAGCACATGATGGATGAAAAGAAGGACGAGAACTCGGGAGAAAGCCATCCTCACAGTTTAATTCTTGATGCGCGATGTTTGACTCCTGAGGGAGGAGTAAACTCTTTTATTGCTCGCAGGGCATGCACTTTAACTCCTGCATCCTATAACCGGCCTCGGGGGGCAGACTGGAAAAGCCTATTCCAATTCTTCGGTAGCGAACCAATCCCCTAGTCTACATAGAAGGCACTCGCCATTGTGTCGTTCAAGAGCCAATCGAACTGGTTGAATCCTCGGATTTAATAGTTGATTTAAAACCGAAAACCTCGGAGGTCCATTCCAGCATGCAGGAGTGAAGGCTGTGCCTAAAAAGGGGTGCTTTCTTGGTATGCTTGTCTTTGCCCCTGTACACGTCATGAATTGTCCAAGAGCCGATTTGCTCGCAGATAATCTGAGTTCAGAAAACCCTCCAATTGCCAAGTTCTGCGTCGATCCAATTACAATTAGAGAGAACAAGAAGGCTAAGCTTTCTCGATAGTAAAAGCGTATTCGTTTAGACTTCGAGAGAAGAGCTCTAATTAAGGGGCGCAGCTTAGCATACAGCTTGAAGGTGTATTTAGCCTACTTTAATTACTCGAGATACTGCCCTCGAGCACCATCTCCATTTCACCGTCTAGGAGCTTTCTAAGTCGAAAGTACGTATACTCCAACTGAGAGAGATGTTAAGAAGGACACTGAAAATGCAGTTGGAGAGAGCTGAGCGCCAAGATCCTCTTTAATTGCAACCAGAAATTAGAATATTCGCGAGCGAATAGGTAAACAAACCGACAAGCTTTGTATTCGGGTCTGATCGCGTCGTATTCGCCATCTGGTCCCAAGCTCGTATTGTGGTGGGGACCCCACCCTCTTAATGGAAAAACGGGGAAAAGACACCTGAAGGCTGAGCCTCAAATCTCTCCAGCATGGCAGCAGCACTCTGAGCGAGACTTCGTAACTTTCCCAGCGGAATGACCAGAAATTGAGTACGAAAATGCTTCGGTCGTCTCCCTGGCATTCCCGGGCACCAGGGGGTGCGCTAATTCCCGCACCAGCTAGCCGAAAACAGCGAAAACACCACCAAAAGTCAAGGTTTTGACAACAGTACCTTTTCTCAGATCTCTTATAGATTTGATTTAAACTTATAATAATGACAGAGGTTTACACGTATAGATATTCTGAAGAGCAATAGATATTTGATCTGACTGATAGTTATATAAACTTGAAAATCTAGTTTTATATAGTAAATTTTGTATGTGTTTGGATTTCAACTAGATTTATTTAATATTGCATAGGTACTTTAAGGCAAGCTTCTGTAAGCCTAGTCTATAAGTAACTCTCTTGCATACTCTTGAGTTCTAAGTAGTTTTATAAGAGGTCAGTTATACTACGAGCTCTTGAAGTTGGAGACTTTTGGTGAGGATTTGACGTTCTCGGCTAGCTGGTGCGGGAATTAACGCACCCCCTGGTGCGGGGATAACAATGGTTACAATATCTTTGTACCAATCCTGTATTGCGAGCCTGTTAACATCACTCTTCAATCAAGCTCCATGCTGGATTCTCCGATCATCAGCTCGAATTGGCTTACTGCTCAAACGGTTGCACTGAGTAATTTGAACAGAGGAAAGGATACCCATCTCATCAGTTGCAGTACAACTGATCCTCATCGGCGATGAATGCGCACCAGGACGAAGTATCATACAGACGATGATCTGAACGAGTATATCCGCAACAATTTCTTCATGAACTGTCCTGCGGCTTGTACTTATCAGATGGGAAGGGCGAGTGATACTATAGCAGTGGTGGATCCGAAAACGAGAGTTGTTGTGGTGAATGTCTCAAGGGTCGGGCAACTAACAATCTGAGCTCCCACGATGCCAAAGTGTGGGGTAACTTCACCTTGAATCACGATATCTGGAGTGCATCATCCTTGATGAACTATGATGAAACGACATTACATTCTTACTCTATTTCCAATCTCAAAGCATCGTACTGTACATACGTACTCTGCGGTAACAAAGCACTCTCATAATCCGTCGCATTTGCTGGGAGATGCAACACAATCTCATTCGTCCCTTCCACCATCAGCTCAGGGTCGAAGGTGAACTTATTCGCAATGTTATAGCAAATGACAGCTGATCGAACAGCACAAGAGCTGCTGTGGTAGTATCTATTCCAACCGTTAGCAAACACCTTCATCTCATCATACTCTGGGCGGAAAAATGCTAAACTCACGGAATGACCCAAGGCTCCAACTCCTTCCCATTAACCACCACCGTATACGGTAGATTGGAATACGGTTCACTCGCATTATACACATCCGTATTCCCCGCAGCCGTTTTCGCACCCGCAAGCTGAACCGTGAAAGTAACTTCCCTCTTCCCCTCAAACTGATCCTTCTCCATATCCCAGAGAATCGTCCAATTATTCACATTCTCATAATACGGTTCCGTTCTGAGACTATTCGCATACCCACCAAACACACTCCAATGCACATAATTCAAGTCTTGAGCTGGATCAGATTTCCCAACATGGTAGACGACACCATTAGGAAACTCGGTGGGGAAATCGTAGACAGCCCAGTAGATACGGTATTGTTCTGGATGATTTGGATGCGTAAGATCTGGTGCGTATCCATGTCGGTATTCTCCTGATGATTTATCTGGTGTGCCTATTCTCCAGATCTCAGTGCCGGCGTTTTCTTCCCGCCATCGAGCGTGCGTGGTGTGGATTTCGCCTGCTATGACTTGGATGTCGTCTTTGATGTATTGTCCGAATATACCCTCAGCGTAGACGGTAAGTCGGTAGGTCCCTGCTTTCACGGCTGGGATCTCAACGTCGCCTGTTGAGGGGTCGATGTCTGCCCAGTATTGGTAGGCTGTTGTGTCTTGGACGTTATCTTGGAAGTCGACACCATTTTGAGCGAGGACGGCGATAGGTTTGATAGCATTAGTGGGAAGATCAATGTGGCATTTCCAAGTTGTGCGCTTTGATGAGGGAACATAGTTCGGGACGTGTACCGAGATGCTGTCGTAGAATTGTTGGTTCCAAGTAGGTGAGTAGAATCGGAGGGCTTCTTGGCGAAGGTTCTCCATGGGTGTGCCTGGAGTACCTTTGTTGAAGAAATAGAATTGAGGTCCAAAGGTACGATCGAATCCATCAGTAATGTTTGGTGTGCCATCGCCATGATGATTTGAGACTGATTTCTGTTAGTTACCTAAACAATCAAGAGAGAGACGGTCTCTCTTCGCTTACCAATATAATTATACACGATGCCATCAACAATTAGATCCGAATGTAGAGGTCCTCCAAAATATGTATCTTTAGTATTCATCACCAACCACGATCCGAATGTTGAATTATCATCACTCGTGGTACCATCAGAGTACATTCCATGTACATCATGATCTCTCCACGTGTCTTGAAAAGTATACTTCGTAAAATAGTCCGACTCTTGCCGAACATATGGATCCTCAGGGGTATTCCCCAAATACCATGTTGCATCCTGAACTGTGACCTCTTCATCCGTCGCATTCTTCGATGGCAACGGAGCATATTGTTCAGCGTTGGTAATGAGGTGAGTCCAGAGCGGGGTATTGGGTCTGAATAATGTTCGAAACTCCTGTAGGTTCCTCAGGAATGGAGTCGTCTTGTTATAGTACGCCAGTCGGCTGAAAGTATGCAGACCTGTTTCTCCTTCACGAAGGAACCAGTATTGCTCCAGTGTTTGGCCTGTGGGTGGGTAGGTCTCACTCATAACAATTCCTCCGTAAGGGGTCTTAGTTGAGTCAATGCCCTGGATGAGTTGGTATTTTGGGGCAATAGAGCCTGGAGTATAGCTTCCGGATGGGATACAGTAGCAGTCTAGATATGGTCCAATACCACTGTTGCCTGAGCCGGTGGCACCTCCGGGAGTAGGCGTGACATAGTTCAATGTCCCAAGAAGATCTTGGCCATCGAGGAATAGATAGTTGATGGCACCGGTTGATTTATTGACAGCAGCCGAGAAGCGATCATTGGCGAGGATCTATTTCTTGTCAGGTATTGAGGTCCTCCAGAGCGTGGTGCCATCACATACCAAAGAAGCATTTGTCTCAGTCGCATTCAGAATTGCAGCAGATTTTGCAATGAAGAGTATCGCGAAAAGAAAGAATGGCAAGACTCTATGTCCTTGCAGCATTGAAGTGAGTGACACCATATTGTCAAATGGTCATCCCAGTCCTTCGTGAAACCCAAAGACTGGGAACGGAATATGTACCTGCACCAGGAGGTTCTGCCAAGTCGAAAGTACACCAATACACTCTTGGTTGATATGCATGTCAGTCTCGGAGTATCAATTGTCCACACCCGTTCATCTGAATTCTGGCTGTTTGACAGCCCACCCGAAGGCAATCGGACAGCACTGAACCGAGAATGCGGGGCTCCACAATGACCCCGCCAACGCAAGCTCCAGGGTCTTATGGCGGACAAGCCCAGTAATGCAGGGCACAGCGCAGGCTATTTTGGACACTGCAGCCCGAAATAATACTTCCGGTTCCTTGCTTCCGATCTCACTTTGTGGGAATCGGTCCAGGAGATGAGATAAGGTAGGTGGAATTTCTTGCACCGAGATCAACATCGAGACTTGGCAGGCACAACTTGCATCGGGGTAGCGGCAGGCTTTTCAACGGACATCATTTTCACGGAAACTTCGAAAAAAGCATTTTATGAGAATTGGCCAACTTCAACACCGGTCGTCGCTCGCTCGTTTGTCAAGATACAAATACAAATCGCGGGACGCTGGTTGCTTTTCAGAAAATCTTACAGAGTGATAGACATATCCAAGAGCATCGGTAATCTCCAACACACCTGATGACTGTCAACATATGAGACATTCGCAATGAGAAAAAGTTCCATCACAAGCATGTGCATTGCACTTGCAAGTTTCGCAACTGCTGCCACACTGCCGACTACTCGTGATGCAACCCCCGCCACAACGAAACCAGCAGCATTCTTCCTCGCAGGGGACTCAACGACAGCAGCTCAATCAGGTTCAGGCGGAGGTAAGTTCTCAACCACCCTTCTCAGAGAATATCATTAACAAACTTGTTAGGATGGGGAGTCGGCTTTCTCAAAACTCTTGTCAACGGAGCAATTGGCACAGACTTAGGATACAACGGCGCAACAACAGTATCCTATGTTACTGGTGGTGCTTGGGCGGATGTGATAGACTCAGTTAGCAGGACGAAAGATGCTTTTACACCTTATGTCACTATACAGGTATGAGAAAATCTCCAGGATTGCGAGGAAATGGATCTTAAGAAGGAATGCTGACAAGAATGAAGTTTGGACATAATGATCAGAAACCAACGGCCAATATCAGTCTCGCTCAGTACTCTGCAAACTTGAAAGAACTTGGGTTGGAGGTGATCGAAGCCGGAGGAACTCCTGTTGGTGCCACACTTTTCAACTCTAATACCATTGCTGACCTTTTCAAGATATTCGTAACTCCACTCAGTCGTCGAAAGTTCAACTCCTCAGGTCTCGTGACCGAGGACCTTGCGCAACAACGAGACGCCACAATTTCAGTAGCAGAGTCCATTAAAGCTTCATACATCGATCTCAACAAAGCTTCGATAAAATATCTGGACAATATCGGGTCCACAAACTCGGCGACGTACAATAGGGTTCCGACGGACTTTACACATTTGAACCCTGTGGGGAGTGTTGTATTTGGAGATATGGTGAGTTGGTTGATGACGACAACTACTGAGTTGGGGAGGGACATTGAGAAGTATACCAGTCCAGATAGGAGGGTGATTGAAGCTATTGAGAATGGGGTGTATATATACCCCTCGTTGTAGAGTTCGTACAGATTTAGACCAGAACTACATGCAGAAATAGGACCTATCACTCGAGCTATGGAACGACGATATGGGGCAGAAGTAGTTTGCTTTCGTTGTCTGGATATTGCTCCGTGATTGTTGGCCTGGGAAGTGGTGTAGGCATCCTTTGAGACCCATGACTGCGTAAAATGTGGGCCAGGACGGCACTGGACTACTATCAGGCCATGTTGCGAGTCGTTGTAGTAACCATAATATCCCTCTTCATATCTTTCAACTAGCCATCATCCTCTTCCTCCTCATCTTCGTCCTCATGTCCATCATTCCAAGCATGAATAGCTTGCTCCATATTCAAGTCCGGATAGTTCTCCATACCTCCAGCCTTCTCGATAAGTCGTCTGACCAGCCTGATAAGCGAAGTCTCATCATCCTCATTGATGCTCCACAAACACGTCGTATCCTCGTATAATCTCCCATTCCAGGCTCGCAAGTGGAACGATTCACCACCTTTGGCATGTGAACAATTGGAGGGGTTGAGATACTCTAGTTTGTCGCATGGCTGGAGATGGTCAAACACCTCAGCCCAGGTCCCTGAGGTGAGCTCAAGCCCTTCGAAACCAACTTTGCGTATTGTCGACGGGGGCAGTAACTCGCATAGCTTTGAAGAGCTTATAGTCATGCGGTGAAGGAACAAAGACTGCAAACGTGTGGTTCTTAGCGTTGAAAGGTCAAGGTCGAGTCGATGAGTGCCTTCTAGTCCTAGTGATTCTAGATTCGGACACCGGGACACTAAATCAAACATGGCAGATGTGTGTGCTCTGTTTGGATATTGTTGTTGAAGATTTGATAGCATGAACCTCTCATCGCCGTCACCATACTCATCGGTATATGTTGTGTATTGCGTTGAGCCGCCGGGTCCTGTGGCATCCGTCACTGCTAGAAAGAGGGCTTTCAGTTGATACAGCAGCTGGTCAGGGAGCGCTTTTCCGAGAAGAAGGAAGTCGTGGGTACATGCAAGTGACAATCTCAAGTCTGCAAGACGTTTGAAGCGGGAGATCGTGAAAGCGGTGCAAAGCTGACCCAGGAAGTGGGTGTATCGAGGGATATCAACGTTATCTGCATCATCACCGGGCCATCCCGTGTGTCGGCTTGCCCACGAGCCCGTATATACGTCCAGGTGGCTGAGTTCCGAAAGCGCGCCGAGCTTTTCAGAGAAGTTTTGCGTTAAGGCTGCGGCATACAATTTGCTGAGAGCCGTGTTTTTGTTTAGAGGCTGTTGAAGCAACTTTAAATCATATCCTCCAAAACTGATTTTGAGGTGCCTGATCGCTTTCGGCAATCGACTAGTTGGAGACAGGATTGAACTTTGTATTAGTTCCTTAAAAGCCTTCACACTTTCGTTCGACGCTCTGTACCAGGGGCTTGGGATCCAAAGAGTACTTGTGCAGCGGAACAAAACCACCGTGGCAGCACTGTGAAAATGTCTCGACACCAAACGGAGAGTTCGGAGACTCTCAATGTCGGGCTTCGGCTTTTGTTCAAGCCACTCTTGGGCGCCATCAAAAGTACGAAAAGGCATCACGAGGCGTGGACCGCCTCTGCATGAGCGAATATATGGGAACGAGGTTTCAAACTGAGATGCAATCTGTGTCACGGGTCACGACGATGTACGTGAAACTCGAGAATTTCCAGTATTTGCAACCACGTACCTCATTGTAGATTTCTTGTGGTATTTCGTGCATGATGAACAGGAATACCGCGATCAAAAGAGTCAAGTATTGCTTAGATTGATAGGTTCGTTGGACTCTCACTAAGGACATGCAGTTTGATGGATGGCAGAATTCAAAAGGAGAGCCCTGGAGAAGTCGAGGTTCACGAAAGTGATGTCGCTTGATGGTTCGTGCTACCGCGTTGAATTAGGCAGACGATCACATGATTCTCGGAGGAAGTACCTGCAATCACTGCTTGTGTAAGCTTCTTTCTGATCTCTTCAAACAAATACGTTTATGTTGATGTTGCGCCTGTCAATGACTACGTTGCTGGAGAGCTATAACTCACTAGGTAAAGCCTGGTAAAAAAAAGTTTGTATGAGCGGACCGTCTAATCTCAAGGTAGAGCTGTTTACCAGAACCTTTTCTACCACCACTTCGGCCCGAATTATGGGTTGAACTTCGGGGTCACTCATGGGAATCAGAGGGCTGGAACCCACACTCGCTCGATTGAAGTACGCAAAACATCTGTGGGGTAGGATGGTAAACGACGAGATGACAGCAAAAACTCGGGGGAATGATTGAACTCCAAAATTTGTGAACATGACTGTGGAGCCACTGTATTAAATGGTATATGCAGCGCACGCTTTCTACAATATTGATACAAGAAACAAATCAACAACCGATGCGTTGAGCGGTGGGTAGAACCTAGCTCTATCCTGCAACCAAGACCCAGAGTCTATCATGAGTTAGCTATGATGATAATACTGGAATCCAAAGCCTAGAATTTATCTGGAGGTCGTCGAGGAGGGGAATACTTACAAAAAGAAAATCATGAGAACACCAAACATCTTGGCAACCAACCAGCGGTTCCCAGATACCCTCGACCAGTATTTCAGCAATTCCCTTTGAGCACCTTGTACGTTGTCCACCACGTCCTCTGTATTGGCGTCTATTCTTTGAATCATCTCACTCTGTTCCGAAACCATAGATGCCAGTTGTCCAAAGATGCCTCCCAATTCGCTGATAGTCCTTTCTATGGCTTCGATGGCCTCGCCTCTCTGTTGTATGTATGTATTTTGCGGTTGTGCTTCTTCCATCATCAGGAGCTGCTGATCCCCTACGGGATTTAGGGATAGCGAGTCCTGACCAGGTCCCGGAGACCCTCGAGCAGGTGTGCTGTATAATGGCGATGCAGACTGTGATATCGCAGGTGCGACATGTGCTGACACTGATGATACAAAGTTTTCTGTTCTCGCTCTAGAAGCCTGGATATTTTTTGTCCGGACTTCGAGTACATCTTTGAAGTTTGCGGATACGTCTGTAAGTTTTCCTTGGAGGAGGAATACCACGTTCTTGTTGTGTTCTCCTTCCTGGTCGGCTTTGGGGTGTTGTGCTCGTGTCAAGGCTTGTAGTTGACCGATTTGAGCATTCAAGGCTGAAAGATCTTGTTTGATGATAGATGTGAGCTCGTTGATCTCGACCGGCCGATCATCGAAGAGCGTTTTCCTTTTGGCCACTGTATCCTGTCAGCATTTAATGTATGCCAATTGTCCAGATGTCCTACATTGTGCCAGCTTTTCTAATTTCCCCATTGTCCCTGATATGCCCCTTCCAATCTCTGCAGCCCTCCTGGCAAAGTCTGATCTTTTGGGCTTCACATCTCCGTTTGCAGCAGCCTTCTGGGAGTCGCTGAGTAGAGATTGCCTCTGCGCGCCAACCTTTGATGATGCTTGTCGTTTCTGAACCTGGACGAGAACCGACCTGAACTCATTCGTCCGGTCCTGGATCGAAGCCACTGCCATCGTATTGTATTGCGCAAAAGTCGTTGGCGCAACGTTTGTAATTTATTGGGGTTGTTGAGCGCTCGTTGCGCGGGTTGTACTCCTTGTTCGCCCCCTGGTACTGCCTTCCGGAGGCTCGGATCGCGATTCGGATTGTTATTACGAGTGAGGGCAAGAAAATGGCGAAAGAATGTGTGAATGAGGTTTCGTATTAGGAAGAGTCGTAGTCGAAAAGCGGAAGAGGTGAAGTCGAAGTTTGCAATCACGATGCGGTGGTTGATGTTAGGACAGCTGGTGTTTCGCTGAGCCTCGCAGTCAAAGAGGCCTCATGCGGCAGCCTTCAGATGCAGGCCCTAATTCAGGCCACAAGTCGCGCCTTCCTCCTACTGCTTTAGACCTATTCCTGGTGGTGCTTGAGCCAAATGTGGAGTAGCTGGAGGATCGGAGAGACGGAGCCAATGAGCGACCCGAGTGCGACCACTGAGCCACAATGATGCGGTGCTGGGCGGACAATCAGCTTGCAGAACCCTGTTCTTCACCAACAAGCTGGAGGCTGCTCATCACATCACATCCTCGCATCACCGTTTCTTTCAGCCACGCCGCCCACCTCCATCGCCGCGTGGAGCATCTACAGCTTCAGTTTAATTCTTCTTAATTGTAATATTGTCATTGTCGCCTCTGCGCTGCCAGCATTGTAGACATTCTTCCGCCTGCCACTTGCCAGCCCGACGTTAGCTGGGCACATAATACAGCAAGATCGGCACTTCAGACGCGCCATTTGCCTCGCTGCCACTTTTCATCCGCACAACCAATGTACGCATGGGCACAGAGGTAGTTGTCTCGTAGAATACGAGTCACAGCACATTGCCATCATGGCGCCGACGTTTCCAAATACCTTCGACCAAGGCTCGCCGATGTGAGAGCCTGATACTCCCCATCCTTCGCTATGCTAATAAATGTTTAGGTCCCCTCAATCCGCGTCAAGTATATCGTACCAAACGAACGTCAACCGGCAGAAGACGAGGAAATGGACACAGGCGCCAGCGGTCAATTATGGAGGAGATGATTGGGGAGACGAGGACGACTATGATGATGAACCTCCTCCGCCGATTTCGAAGCCAACTGGTTTTCGTCAGCAAGGGCAGGGAATGCAGAGTACTTCAAAGGCAGAGTCACCTGCGTCCGATAACAGCAAAAAATACGGAGACTTGCCACCGCTTCCGGGTGCTGGCGATCCTCGAGGCAGAAGCAATTCTTTTGATGCCGACGATGAGAAGCGGAACTTCTCGAGTGGTACCATGCGACAACCGTCACCATCAATAGCAACACCCACGTCTGCTACGCCAACATCTGCTGGGCCTGCTACCAGATTCTCGCAGATCACAGGTCAACAATCCCCTCGAAATACCAGCAGTCCACCTGCTCTTCAGATTCAAACACAACCTCAAAATTCCGCCCCCATCGGCCTTCGAAAGGCAAGTCAAGGAGTATCTCCTGTATCTGGATCGCCTCATCACGATGTTCAACCCCCAAGAAGAATAAATACAGGTGAAAGCTCGGTTATTTCCCCCGCATCTGTAGCTCCCTCCTCTGCTAGTGATTTCCAGGCTCGTCGGGACTTCTCTCCTTCTGCTGTCCCACCACCTCTCACAACCAAGGCCTCACCAGCTCCACAGTCAGCAACGGACTCACCATCCACGAGATTTCCTGCTAGAAAGAGCAGTCTGAGTCAGGTTTCTGGGCCACAATCGATGGATAGCAACAGACAATCTGGAGCAGACGTTACGCCTAAACCATGGGTTTCGGGTCGTTCAGCCTCGCCTGGATCTGCTACAAAATCGCCTTCGACACCCACCGGCAAAGCTCTTCCATTTATCAGACCGGCAGACATCTACAGACGTGCCGAGGAAGAACGACGACAATCTATGGACTCTAGTAGACCTAGCATGGATTCTATTACCAGTCCTATTGGTGGTAGGGCAAGTGATAGGTCGGAGTCTCCCGCAATCTCCCAGCTGAGAGAGAAACCAAGCTCGGACAGTCTAGGAGGCAGTGGAAGACGGCGAATTAGTTTCGAAGGTGACGATGGCCCGGAATCTGGTCGTCGATTAATGCCCATGCTGGAGCCGGTGAGGGAAAGGAAGAGTGAGTACGGATTCGAGGGAGTGAACGTCCACGATCAATTCGGCCCGGTCCATAGTAGCCAAACCGGAGAGTCGACAGAACAGTCAAATGCCAACGACTTTAACGAACAGGAGCTCCGGAGATTGTCTACCAGTCCCAAACTGCCAGATCTAAATCGCATATCTGGCTTTGGCGTAGACATGTTTTCTCCGTCAACTTCTGGGGCTTCAGATCCTACGGCCGCAAGGGCTTCGGAAAGTATGCCAACAGCATCGACAGCAAATATGCCTCGAGCCGACGAGGACCTTACACTCCGCTCCCATCCATCCTTCGGCTTCAAGTCTGTGGTGAATCAGGCATTCGATAGATCGGATGACAATTCCGTGCCCCCTACACCAGCATCAAACGCCGATAGTGGTATGAGGAGAACGGACAGTGAAAGCACCGGTACCACTGGCATCAGTCCCATTATGAGTAGAGCCCCAAGTGGTGCTACCTTCGATGCACGAAATAGAGACGTGTCGAACTCATCTATCCTTGAGGTAGTCAAGGAGGCCCACTCACCTGAGCTCGACTCTCACCACGAGGACGAGGATACACAACGTGGCCGAGAGCTGCCAGGATTCCGGCCTGGATATCGTCGTGATATCAGCACACCTAGAAGCGACAACAGCCCCGCGAGGACACCGGATCTTGCAAAGACGAAGATTATTACAAGCGGACAGCATGCAGTTGTCTCGGAAGCATCTCCCGAGATTGATTCCTCCGACAACGAGCCTGTACATCCTCTACAACCTCCACGCCCTATTGCTGCTGAACGTGAAGGAAGCTTTCGTCCAGCGCTACCAGGTGGGTGGACCTCTTACGCAACCACAGCTCAAAGCGAGGTTCCTTCTCAAGCCCCATCGGTCGGAATTCAGACACCTGTTCGTGATCTTTCGCCAGCGAAGCAGGCAAGCAACGCCGATGATATGGATATTACTCCGACCACGACGAAGCACGCCTTGCCGCACTCTGCTTCTGCTCTTGGCGTCGCTGTTGCTGGTGGAGCACTCGCTGGTGCCACAGGAGCAGCCTTAGGAACGCATGCCCCGTCTCGCTCCCCAAGTCGAAGACCTGTCTCGGCCAATCATGATCTGCCCACTCCGGATCCTGCTATGGCTCCTGGGGGCAATTTGTATTCCACCTCACATCTTGACCCGAGACTTGCCCCGAAACTCGAGCAGGCACCACAAGAGACCCAATTACGTCCTGATGTTGTCAACAGGAATGTTTCTGCAGAACCCAGCTTGGCACCTACCCCGCCGACCAAAGACACTCCTGAAACTGATGATTCTCAGTACTTTGACAAGCCAACGGTGCCATTAAAGATGCGAAGTCCAGATCGGACCAATGACGGCTTATTGCCTCCAGTGCGACCTCAAGTGTTACCAGCACTTAGCACTGACACTTATCCCCATGATGGGGAGAATGATAAACTTCGCAAGGAAATTGTGAAGAGCCTGAGTCCTCGCACATCTGACGCAAAAGCTCATCATGATAATACTGCCCCTCATGATTCAGATGAAGGAGACTATGCAAAACCTGGTCGCGAAAGTAGCTATACGCTTCGTGACTACGATAATTATTGGACGTCTTCTTCTGAAGAACCAGTTCCTGTGCCTATTAGACAGGAGGTGGAGGTTTCGGAGCCCACTCAAAGGGATGGACCGGCAGCAGAGGGTCAGCATGACCATGAATCTCCTACCGTCGCCCCTCTTAGCACACGTCGGCCGGAGCTAACAACACTTGAACCTCCACGTCCACCACTTGCGAGTCGCTTCTCGTGGGAAGAGAGTCTTGAGAAGGTCAATGCTGTACCCAATGACGAAATATCGGAAGTCAGTGCTGTAAGCACTCCAGTGCATGCGCCGCAAACTACTGAAGACGCTTCGGTTGTTCCAACCGGAGCTTTATCTGAAGGTCACTCAACAGCCAAAGACGTGACAGACTCCAATGAATTTGCGGACCAAGCAGGCGAGCCAGCGGAAGATCATAACAAATACCGAAATACCCTACTGGCTGCAGCAGGGGCAGCTACTCTCGGTGCTGCCACTGTTGGTGCTGCAAACTATTCACCCACACACCAGGAAAGCAATAGTCGGCGTTTCTCACTTGCAGAAGAGAAAGACCCACGAGTTTCGTCTCATCCTGTCTCCCCTACCCCGCCGGAGGATGAGCATCCAGCTCGATCATCACAAAACTACTTTTCTCCATCGCCAGACCAACACTCGCCTGTTCCTGCTCCAAGCACAGTTTCTCCTGTTGCGTCACCCGTGCTTCAACAACAGCTTCCTCCACCTACAGGCGAGCTTCTGAAGTTCAAGGATATTATCGCCTTACCTACTCCTCGCGAGAGGATTGAGAAGTTTGACCTTACCAGGCAACGCTTTGCAATTATGGATTCCGGCTTGAGTGATTGGATGGCAACACTCCAGGCCCAGCATCCTGAACATGCAGATGCAGGCGCATCATTTGGTGGATCAAGAATTAGTGTTCCTAGCGGCACTGCGAGATCCAAATTTGGTAAGGCGACTGGAGGAACAGCACCAGGCTTACAACAGCCTTACTACCAACAATACCTGAATGCGAGCTCGCCAACAACTCCTACTGCACCAGCATCACGCCCTGGTCCTGCGCCTGGTCCCAATACTGCATCTGGCTCGCAACAAGGTTTCTCCTCCAACAGTGGTAAAATCACTACACAACAGGTCCAGGCTAAAGGGAAAGAGTTGCTTCACACTGCCGGTATTTTTGGTGGTAAGGCGGGCAAGGCGGGGAAGGGCTTACTTGCAAAGGGCAAAAGCAGGTTTCGCGGTGGTGGAGACAAGGTAGATTGAGACATCTCCTTCAGATCCGGCACATAAATGGCATTGGGGCGTTCTCATTTACTTTCAAGTACGCTGCGTGCATTTCCAGGACTAATGATTGTGGAGGGTATAATTTCTTGTCAGATGGCCTCCTGCTTAGCAGGTTGTGTACGACTAGGGGAAATTGCAGCCTTTCAATTGTTTTCTCCTTACTACCATGATGTATCTGCCTTTGATTGAACCCATTACTAAGTTTTATGCCCATCACAGACAAGCCCAGATCCCAAGCCCAAAAGTGAGCGTCCGAAAGAAGATCGTCGAACTTCCTGGGGCCTTCCTCTCAACCTCACACGCTCCTCCGGACGACCAGACTCATCAGCACGTCAGTCCAGTGAGTTATCGCAGTCACAGCGCCCACGAGCAGCAACAACAACATCTGATCAAAGTCTCACCGCCCCACAACTTCCCAGAATACCCACCAGCGATTCGCTCGGCATCATGAGTGGAGCATTAACTTCCATGAATGGGGCGTCAAGCGGAGAACGTCAAGGCCCCTCCACTATCCGACAAGTACAGCACCCAGAGCAAGAGCAAAAGCCAGAACTCGAGGACGAAGCTCGAGATTCGTTAGGCAAGCCGGCACCGATTGGTAAGTATCAACCAAGTTGGGACCCTTACAACGCAACTCCCATCGCCGAGGAGGAAGGGTTTCAGTATGAAGATCGACCAAAACAACGGCAACTATCTTCAGATGTCGCTAACCGACATGGATCATTGGCAGTACCTGTCGGCGTACATTCGAGTAGCGAGCGGTCCAATAGCGATGACTCTCACTTTTACAGTGCACAAGAAGACGTGTCTGATATTCCTAATGACTGGGTAATGGTACCTGCAAACCCGGAGAACAGGCAAGCGCGCACCACGTCATCTGTGAGAGAAGTCCAGCCAGAGGAGGATTTAGAACGGGAAACAAGCAAGAGCCCGGAACCTGTGACGAGCATTCTCAATCGGCCACGTGGAAGCAGCTACGAAATGCCATCTCCTCCAACTTCAGCAAGAGCTCAAACATTTGCAAAGTCCCCAGAGCGTCCCCTGTTTGCGGCTGCGTCCGCGCAATCAAACCCATCCGGCCCCAAACCTGTCCAAGTCGAGCCGGAAAGACAAACTGGAGCGTCTTCGTTCTTGCCTCCAATCCGTCGAACATCGACCTTTGGTCTAGGATTCGGTTCTCGTCATGCGCGGCCAAGGTTTCCAATTGAGGACGAGGACGAGCAAGAACCGACCCCCGCTGCACAAACTGTGCATCCCGCACCAGCTCCGATGAAGCCAATTGAAGAGGCTGGACGATCACCACCACGACAGACGACCATCCAGCAACAAGCGCCGGGTATCAGAGCGGTAACCAACAGCCCGGCCGCGAACCTGGATAGTTCGGCTCAGATGCAGTCTCAGCCTTCCGTCATGCAACAGCCACCACAGATAGATCACGCTGCCCAGAATCCAAGACCACTTTCTTTCATCCAGACACCAGGGGCAGCAGAGGTTCTTCATACACCACGAAGAACTTCTGAACAACCCACGACCGTGAATGCCCCAGCATACCGAGAGCCACCATCTTATCAGGAGCCCGAGCAATATAGAAATGAACCACCAACCGAGAAGGAAGAAGAGGCGGCTTTTGAGCAAGACCCTTCACAGGTCCCTGCGCCAAGACCAGCATTGATTCCAGCTGGATCTTCCGAATATTCTCAATACTCTGCTGGGAGCCAGCAGACTGTTATACCTCCGCAGGCCCAGCCGCCACAAATGAATGACCCGAGAGCACCGGACATGCTGCAGCGTAGGGAGCCACACCACGGCCCAACCGGCCCACCGCCACTTTCACAACAACCTCATCTACCACAGATGGTCTCCCCTAGAGCGACAGATGTGCTACAGCGCCCAGAATTTCAAGAGTCTCAAGTTGAATGGAAACCCAATCAGCCAAAGGCGGCTCAACCTAAGCAACCTGTTCAACCATCACCGACCTGGAAAGAAATGGACATGCCACCTCCAAGAAGCTCAAATTCATGGGAGCCTCAACCTCCACGTGGGCGAGGCAACTCGGGATCAAGTGGAAGTCATCCGCCACGCCCAGACAATGAACGTGGCTGGACTGGACCTGTTCAGCAAATGCCGTATCAACAACCTCCGTCTGCTGCACAAAGGTACCCTGATCTCTTCAGACCAGGACAAGTGGGTCAAGAATCACCACGGGATAGCGTTGACTTACCGGCTCACCACTACCAAGCACCCATCAGTCGAGCTGAAGCTTTCTTGCCGCGGCAACAGACCAACGAGTATCAGATATCGGGCGTCGGGCCACCTATTGACGATC
The DNA here is from genome assembly GCA_000292665.1 of Helotiales sp. EF0021. NCBI lineage: Eukaryota > Fungi > Ascomycota > Leotiomycetes > Helotiales > Helotiales sp. EF0021. The sequence goes on along the minus strand of AIET01001176.1, from coordinate 96,032 downwards.
CACGGTATGGAGGAGTACCAAAGCGAAACTCTGGCTCGTTTCTCAAAGAGATTGGGGGCAGGCTATCGCGCGCGTCTTCGAGGGAAAGACGTACTTCGCTTTCCCGGGACGGCGAGGGAGTGCCATCATCTCCAGTTAGGCAGTTTGAAACCCGTGGAGATTATGCAGAGTCGAGTGTTGCCTCAGAGCATGAGCAGGAACAGAGAAAACGTCGCTCAAGCTTCTTTGGCAACCTCAGCCGTAACTCCACATCTGGTCTCGGTCCACCACAGAGCCGAGAAAGTGTGATTGCACACAACTCTGCTTCGAGGACTGACCTAATGGACTCCCCTCAACCCTCTCCAAACCAACAAGACAAGAAGCGATCATTCTTTGGCAGTACCTCTAAGGACCTCAAAGGAAAGTCGGCAACAGGCAATCTTGCCAGGACTTCTACTGGATCGCTTGAACCTGCTGGTGGGAAGAAGAATAGATTTTCCGGGTGGAGCAGTATGTTCGGCAAGAATGCTCAGGGCTCTCGGGGACCTGCTCAGGATAGGCTAGAAACCACGAGGGAGGTGTCGTTTCATGAACGACAACCAATTGAGTCTCCGCAGAACGGCTCTCCAGGTCCTGCCTTGAATACACCGACACCACCTCCCAGTCAGGGTCGTGCTCCAAGTCAGACTCGACAGGTACTTCAGAAGTTGACATCCAGCAATTCTCCTCGATCATCCCCTCGTCCTGAGACTAAGACACGTCGGTCTTCTGGAGCAAATTTACTCGGCGGATTGATGGGCCGCAAGTCGAACCAGCATGATCGAGGAAGTGATGATTCTCGCTCGCAGGGCAGCAGTCAAGCGACTGTACAGCGATTCGTTCCTTCTGCGCAAACGTACACAGACATACACGAAGACCAGCCACCACCTCAGCAGACTCGTCAACGCGAAATTCCTTTCCAAGACCCGTCTATCCGTGTGGACAATCGAGGGCGTCAAGCAAGTCGTGAACCTCAATATGATAACGTTCCAATTCCTGGCGGATACTCACTTGTCCGTGGTCAAGGTGCCATGGCTGTACCAACTCAGTACGATCCTCGAGGCTTGGCGCAAATGCAGCAGCACTCACCGCAACAGCCGCAGCAAGAGCAATTTGATTATCGTTTTGCGCAACCACAGCGAACTCCCAATGGACAGTACCTTCCCAATGGCGTTCCAACGCAAGCACAAGCACAAGCACAAGCACAACGACAGGGGGTCTCTGAGCCCCGTTTGTCACAGCTGCAAGTTCCACAGGAAGGCCACCATCTCCACCACACTAAGCCCGACCTCGGTGCCGTCGAGACATACGAAACCTTCGTAGCTCGTACCGCACCCCGTCGTCTAAGCCGCGAAGATCTACTTGCTCGATCACCACCAAAGCCATTGGTAGGTCAACAAAGGCCTTATGAAATCACTCTGCCAAGCGGGGAAGAGGGAGAACGTCCCACACCCATAAGCAAGGATCCCATCTCGCGACCTTCCACGCACACACAGCGAACCCCACAGCCTGATACCATTCAGCGCCTTCAGCAGCCAATCCTTAGACATCCAGAGTCTCCTGCTGGTTATCCTTTGCCGGACGATACTGTTCTTTCACCTGTCGAACAAGGTGTCAATGACATCCCAGCTCCTCCACCACCTGATTGGCCTGGTCGCAGTGCCTCTGATTCCTCGCAACATCTTCAGAATGACAGACAGGCGAGCTTGACTGTGGATGGGGATCTTAATAGGTCGAGTACAAGGAGGACTGCTGTTTCTGCCGTGTCTGGTATGAGTGGTGGGCTGAATGTTCCAGCGAGACAGATTAGTGATGCAACAGAGAGGGGAGAGACAGATAGGAATGGTTTGAATCCCAGTCCATCGCCGCCGAGCCCGATGCTAACTACGCCAGAACCTGGGATGGATTTGAGACATCAATTCATTGACCAAGAGCAACAACCCCAATCACGGGCTCAACAGCATGGAAATGATATTCGAACAACACAAGTCGCGGTCCGTCAAAGAAGCAGAGAAGATCTTTACGATGCAAGTCCAAGACTACCAAAACCAGGACATTTGTTACCGAAAGAACTCACGCAGTCAAACAACCAAGGTCCATCAATTTCTAACGGAAACGGAAACGCGAATATGATGCCTCAGGCTAGGACACATCACCAGCCCTCAACTGGCCAAGAAAATCTACATCCATACCCAATGCCAAACGTAGGTAGAAGCGCAAGCGAAGCCGTCAAACCACCCAGCAGCTTCCGCTCGGACGGAAACGTAGACACAGGCCACGGAATCGCTCGAGCTGCGTCGGCATCTGTTTCTCCGCCTCCAGCATCTTACGGCATCCCAGCTTACGGGAACGAAAAATCGGCTGCTGGCCAAGGAAGGAGGGAACTGGATGGCTTTCAGGAAGAGAAAATTCCGTATCATGATCAGACGGAGGGGAGGGCGGAGTTGCCGGTTAGACATGAGGGGGATGAGGAGCCGGAGATGGTTGCTACTAGTTATCCTGGGCAGGAGTGTGAGTTTTTCTCTTCTTCTTGTTCCTAGTCCTGAGTTGTATGGGGTGATGTGAAGTGAGACTAATGAGAAATAGGGAATCCTTATGGTGCCGGGGCTTGGGATGATGGTTTTGATTAAGCCTCTCGGAGCGGAGAGATTCAGGGTTACGAACTTTCGACCACCGACATTCTTTTCCATGGCGCACTTTTATCAAACGGAGCTATGGACGAGGACAGGGTCGAGCCACAGTAATGATATACGATACGAGCGATGAGAAGGGGGAAAGGGGATGGTTTGGTGTACATGCTTTTTGTGTTTGTTCTGTTGAAGTGGACTTGAATACCCAGCCGTGTTTGATGTCTATAGCGTAGCGTGTTTCTACGATACGATTGATACCTGTAAAGATTGATTGCCGTCCTCCAGGGATGTCGCTAGCGAAATGCATTTTTGTACGGAACTCCTGGTGCTCATTGGAAATTTGCTGACCTTCGGAGTTGTCTGTATTTGATGATGCAAGTGCCTGTGTGGTGGATTTTGCTCGAGATGTGATAATTATGTACGAGATGTCATTCTTGCACTTCCTTGATTATTAAGTCTGACAGTGGGCCCACCATACTCCGAGATTCCAACAATCAGTTCTTGTAGATGACGGTCAGGCCTCAAAGGATCGTGCGTTCGTCCTCTTCAATGCTTCTCGAATCCACTTCGTAGTCTAGTCTCTCGGGTTCAAGACGTAATCTGAGCTATTTGACTGGTCGAAAGATACGAGTTAGCCTCCGCTGTCAGTCTCAAGGAGGAAGTATGTACCCTAAGTCACCAGGTAACCCCTCTATTGATCGTTGAATTATACCCCACATCTGTACACCGAGCCCTTAGCATCGCGCAAACTCGCCTTTTCTCCGACCTTGCATATATTAACCGTTGACGCTAGTCCAGACACAGATATTGCTGCGATGCAACTTTCCCATCTGTCAGCATACCATATTTGCCGGTATGTGGCCAAGCTTGAGTAACTTCCCAATCCGAGTAGGATCTCCGGGTTGCAAGTACCGGAGAGTTCTGTTTTCGAGTGTTAACGGTTTTTCAACCCCAGTATTTGGCTGGTGTAGTAAGTGGCGTGCATAACCATGGGTATATGCAAATGTTGGGGGCCACACCGCTGAGCGATACATCGGGATGCATGTGCTCATCTGGAACAAGTGGGCTCTTATAAAGACCTGGTAAGACCTTCCCAGTCGTTAGGTCGAGATTCTCTCCAAGACTGCAAGAATCATATGAAGTAGGAAACAGTCATCATGATCTTCTCAAGTTCTGATCAGTTGTCGGCGACTCGAATTTTGGTAGGTACAGCATTAGCCTGGATCTTGTATTGCTTCGGAGTCGCCATCCATCGACTTTACTTTAGCAAGTATGCCAAGTTTCCAGGTCCAAAGTTGGCAGCTCTCACATATGGGTATATGTTCTACTTTGATGTGATATCTGGAAGCGGTCAGTACATGTACAAGATCAAAGAACTTCACGAGGAATATGGCAAGTTTTCCTCATCAGCGTATCACATCACCAGACTAACAAAAACGCAGGCAGCCCCATCATCAGAATCTCCCCTCATGAACTTCATGTTATAGATCCAGATTTCTACGACGTCCTCTTCGCCAATTACCCAGCAAGACGTGACAAACCACCTACCTGGTCTCACGCATTCTCCAACATAGACTCAGTTTTTGGCACCATCCACCATGACACGCACCGTCTCCGACGCAATGCCCTCGCACCATTCTTCTCCTTCTCCTCCTTGCGAAAACTTGAACCTCTCATCTATGACAAGATCTCCCGCCTCATCTCCGTGTTCCGTCGCTATCAAAGTACAGGCGAACCCATTCCTCTCCGTCCAGCTTTTGGAGGTTTGACGAGTGATATTATCGGGGAATATTGTTTTGGTATAAGTGAGAATTATATCGAGGCGCCGGGGTTCAATGCGATGGTTATGGAGGCTACGGATGCGTTGACGGATAATACGCATATTACTGTCAATGCGCAATGGTTGCCGAAGGTGTTAAATATGTTGCCAGATTCGGTTATGGAGGGGGTGATGGGATCGGGGATGGCGAAATTTAATGTGATGAAGAGGGTATGTTGAAATTCAAGTTCTATGATCGAAGCCTAGATTGCTGATGATAGAACAGCATTCTATCAGAAAGATTCAAGAAACCATGTCGACGCGTGGAGACTTCTCGGGTGTCAAGCACCGCACAATCTTTCATGATATCTTGGATGATATGTCACTGCCGGAACAAGATAAGAGTGTCGATAGACTTTGGCAAGAGGCACAATTGCTTCTTGCTGCTGGTACGGTGACTACTGCGAATGCAATTGCGTCTGCGTTTGTGTACCTCCTGCTTGATCATCAAAGACTGGCTGTTTTGCTCGAAGAGCTCGAGTATGCTATGCCGAATCTTAATAAGTCGATTACAGCAGCTGAATTGGAGCATCTTCCTTATCTGGTACGCATTTGTCTTCCTTTCTGTTTCTTGTGCTGACATAGATCAAAGAATGGAGTCGTCCAAGAAACACTTCGCCTAGTGTCAGGGGTCTCATATCGTCTTACCCGTTCAGCACCAACAGAGATCTTTCAAGTCGGAAAATATACCATACCACCAAATGTAAGAACTCCCTTCATCTTTTCGGACTCATCTCACAATCCCTCAGACAGCACTCAGCATGCACTACCCACTAATCCACCATTCCGCAACCGTCTACCCCGAACCATGGTCATTCATCCCCGAACGCTGGATCCCCTCTCCACCACCCAAAACTCCCTACCCTCTCCCCTCTCGCCCCGAAGGAATCCCACAAGCAAATCCAAAACACCTAATGCCCTTCTCAAAAGGCACGAGGAATTGTTTAGGCTGGCCTCTTGCACATATGGAACTTTACCTCACGATAGCAAATGTTGCGAGGACTTTTTTGAGAGTTGAGAAAGGAGAGGATGGGAAGGTGATTAGTGTAAAGGGAGCGAGATTGTACGAGACTGATAGGAGGGATACGGATTTGAAGAGAGATTTGGGGTTTCCTTCTCCCGAGGAGGGGAGGGGAAATATGAGGATTGTTTTGGAGGGGTAGGGGTTGGTCATTTGTAGGTGTGCTGCAGAAGGAGAGAATGGTGCGGTGAAATCAAGTGGAAATGCTTGAATCCTCGGAATGCAAGCAGGTAATGCCTAAATTGATCTTTTATGGAAATTCCAATTACCCCTCTTTCTAGCCTCCACCTCATTTGCTAAACCGGTGCCTAAGCGAGTCTGAGAAGTTCTGTATCTATAAGGGGGAACTACCTATCACCCATATTCAGTTCTAGCGAATCAATAATTGTCTAATGGTTCACAGCAAGAGGGCAATTCTAGGCGCCGTGTGAGATACACACTTCCATGGTTCTCACAGGTCGAAGCTTTTCTTGTCTTAGTACTTGAGCGCAACCGCCACTTTCTTCCATCTGTTCAGGTCCCACGAAAGGCTTCATCTCAAAACTGAACATGAGCTACAACAGTCTAATTTCACAGGTCGCCTCTTCGCATGCTGTCCATGGGGCCAGATGCTATTAGTATTAGCGACCTGAACCTCGTCCGCGCTATTTATGCTACAAAGAGTACTTGGTCGAAGGTAGAGCTTACCTCCACCTTCCAGTTGCTGTCTTTGAAAATTTGCTGATAACAAACACATATAGTGAAATTTTGAAACATATCAATCAAATGATATTCTGACCAATGCAGGGGGTTCAAAATCTTTTTAATACACAGGACAATGCTTGACACAATAAATACATCAAGCCTATCAGACGGTTGTAGTTGGCGACCGAGGTCTTGGAGCTGGACCCTACTATCCATGAAATATTATGCAAGTTTATTAACAACCTAGATGCAAAGTTTGCGAATGTTTCACATAGGTTCAATAGCTAGCATACTGGAAGAACCCATTTCAAGAAAACAGAGCAGTCATTCTGGCGTAGTTCTTGTTACAGTTGCAGGGGACGAGACAGCCAACCTCAGTTTCTCACAGCGTTATGGCTTTGTTGATAATGAAAGGCCGTTGAAGATCTCATTGTGGACTCCAAGAAGGAACTTTGCTACTCTGCACCAGTCGGTCACAATTCTTTCACAATTCTTTCACATCATACTTTCGTCACTGGTGTCATCCCAGATGTCCCAGATGCCATGGCTCGATTATCCCCTTGATAAGAGTCCCGTTGTGCGTATTGGACCCAAGCCAAAACTGGTGATTTGAATGCTTTGATCATTGTACCTAAATACCTGGATGGGCTTGCGTTCAAGGATCGTCCTCAGGCAGCTGCGTATGGTTTAGTCTCGTCGGCAACCGTCGAAAGCTCACTGCACCGTAGAGCTCGTGTATATTAAAAACCACCACAAAGAGGTATAGTCTGACTATTGAAAAGAAAGGAAAAAGGTATCCCTTCTAAGCAACCTATCTGCTTAAAAAGATAAAAAGAAAATTTGTCCCACAGAGAATCGAACTCTGATTTTTCACTAGCTAATAATATCCCACCCCGCCCTTGGATAATAATATTAGTGGCAAATGTTCTACCATTAAACTATAGGACAGGATTGCTTTTTTGAGTGGCAGAAACTTGCTTGTTAGAATTTATAAAAACATGTTGGAGGCGGGTTTTGTAATGTCTTTTTCATGTTTCGGTCGCGTTACTTCACTACAGCCTGGGAAGAAGGTAAATGTTCTTGTTAGTGGAAATACTACTTCAGCCACCATGCGAGCAGCAGTATGATACCTATCAAGAATGCCATGGCGGTAACAGTACAAAGACTATAGGAACATGTTTGCTGCAGCGTAGTTCTCTCGACATATATTGAAGCTATGTCATCTGGCTACAAAACTTCATTTTCGTCAGGCTTCATTGCTCCAGGTTTCCCAAAAACAACGCAACATGATACCCGAACCAATTCTTCATACGCTTACCCAAGCTCACTGCTCACCAAGGAGAGATCCCGTACTCGCCACACACCCTACCAACATCTGCATCCCTATCTCCTTTGACAACTGTTGCAATCCTCTCACCACCAACCGGTGGCTCAGCACCACCTCTCTTTCTCACCGAGTCTGGATCCACGAAATTCGTAGCCACCGGTCCTGGGTCTGCACCAAAGACTTTGAAACCCTCCTTTCCAAGCTTCGCCCAGTATTGTGTCATGAGCATATTGACAGCTGCCTTGCTGCAACGGTACTCATTGGCCATAGGACGGTAGTATTTAGAAGTAGGATCGGCTGCCTGACTGACAGACCCAAGACTGGAGCTGACGAAAATTAATCGTGGCTCCTTGGACTTCCGTAAAAGTGGCAAGAATGCTTCGGTAACCGAGACCACACCGACGACATTTACAGCAAGAATGGCACGGAGTGCATCGCGGGGATTTGGATTGGTATCGTAGACGCCGGCATTGTTGACAAGAATATCGAGTCGACCGTGCTTTTCACCAACAGTGGTCGTGGCATCGTCGACAGACTTGTCGTCAGTCACATCAAGCTGGATGGACTCACAAGTGCCCTTGACGTCGGGTATGGATCTGAGAACGTTTACGGCTTCTGTTCCCTTTGCAGAATCGCGGCTTCCAATCATGATGTGGTACTTGGCAGATTGAAGAAGTAGGTTCTTGGCTGTCTCGAAGCCAAGGCCCTGATTTGCGCCCATATGTAACATCAGTACTTATGAGGTACTCGAGTGTGTATCCTTGAATGGCTTAGCCTACCTGTGATGAGGACTTTTGTAAGTTCAGCAGTCATAATGTTGTTTAGTTGTTATTGCAATTGCTTAGGACAAGGTGGGATAGAGAAACTCCAATTCTCGCAGGTGAAATGGGAGCACCATTTCGAGGCACTCAGTTGTTTGAAATGATAAGGTTGAAGAATGGGCAAGTGATTGGCTGAAGGGTCAAATGTAAATCCCTTCGTAGCGAGAACGGAGTTAGTGAAAATACAGGAGATGAAGAATTGTGCCTCGGCATCGCGATTTAACTATCCCGATATTGTGGAGCATATCAGTTCAGGAAATGATTTGCTTTGCCATAGTTACGATCTTAGGCTTCATTAGATTGGTTGGTCGGAGATTTTGAGAGATTTTGCTGTCCGTGATGAATTATTCTATAGTGACACGCAAACCCTTCTCACTATCTGGGAAAGCCGAGAAAAAGTCATGAACTTGCTTTACATCATCCTCATCCGTGCCGAAAAGCTTCAAATCCAAGGTTCCAAACAATTTCGCTATTGCAACATAGAGTTCAGAAGACGCGAGACTGTACATCTCTAGTTAGTGCGACAGTTGTTGGGTCTTGGAAGAGAACGTACTGGAGTCCAATACATGCTCGACTCCCCTTTCCAAAGGGTTGCATATATTTCTCCAATCTTTTTCGTTCTTTAGGGTCCAGCCAACGCTCGGGGACGAAGGAAGTAGGGTTGGGAAAGATGGTTGAATTATAGTGGGTAAGTCTTTGGGTCATGGAGACTGGTGTCTAGGATTGAATTAGCAATTGCAAACAGAGCAAAGTGGGAGAAGGAGATGTACATTTATAGGTATGACTTGGTTCTTGTACTTGATTGTTTCGCGAGTGTTGATGCGGGGAAGCCGACCTGAGACGCTGGACGAGATACTGATAGCTCGCGTGATTAGCCAAAGATCCGGAGCATACAATGCGAAGTACTGACCGAAGACCTTCGAGGATGACAGAGGACTGTTTTGATATTAGTAAGAGAAGAGTGTACCAAAGGGGGAGGTTGTACCAGATATGGAAGCTGCGCGAGCTGCTGATACGTCAATGGGGTAGAGATTTTCTTCTGAGCAGTATTAATCTCCTCTTTCAGCCGCTGTGTTTTCCCAGAATCTGCCAACAAATGGAACACTGTAACGCTCAAAGTATTTCCTGTCGTCTCGGTGCCTGCACCGACGAAGGTCCGAACTTCCAAAGCAAGTCGTGACTCAGCCTTGTCTTTGGCAGGCAGATCCGGAGAATCTAGCATCTGATGGATGACATTAGGTCTATCATACTTGCTCGACTTGATGCCATGCGATGCAACAAGCTCTTTGGTCTGGACGCCTATATCCTATAAAGTTGTCAGTTCGGTATCACGTGAGATAATTGGATCACTAACGTTAAAGAAGTCCAGCACAGCAACTCCAGCCGGATTCATGAGTTTGACAAACCATTGAGGGATCATATCCATTACATCCAAAACAACCCCAAAATGCCGATGCCAAAGTCCAATTTCTGGAAAGTCTCGTACGTTCTTTTGGAAGGCCGCAGCAAAATCTGGTTCATCAAGCAAACCATATGACTTTTGGAAAGAGAACTCTGTCACTACATCTGTGGCCAGTGATCGAAATGCGTTGGATAGATTGACTGGCTGGCCAGTCCCTCTGAACTCTTCCAATCGTTTGCATAGTTTCGAAGTAATACTTCCGAGGACAGGATCGAAACGTGCGACAGCATCTTGAGTAAAGTATGCTTGCTGAGCTTTTCGACGCAGTCGATGTAATTCGTGATCCGAAGTCCCAAATGCAGCATCCGAGCTACCTACAAAACGATAATACCAATGGTACTTGTTAACCCGAGATGTGATTTTATACGGCTCGCTCCAGTCGGGATCATTCACGTGCAACTCCCAAGGACTGATCCGTACAATAGGTCCTATTTTCATCAGACCATACTTGAAATCTTGATGCTAATGTACTTACCATAAACTTCGTGCATTCGCTCAATCTCAACCCAGTATGTCCCTCTCTTGAAGCAGTCGAAATAAGTCTCGTACCATCCAGTCAATGCTGCTAATTTTGGACCGGGGAATGCGGATAAAGGTCCGAGCCACAGCCGGTACACGGTCGTGTAAACCACCCACAGCAGTGACAGCAGGGCCAGGAACCAGACGCTTATTGCCCCATTATCCAACATCGAGGATATCGACATCTTGTGGCTGACCCAGCAGTTTGGATGCTAAAAAGGAGTCGAAGGAGATGCATGAGATCGAGGTCGTGTCGTCTTCTTAGCGTCATGCTCTTGGATGTCGCTATCCGGAAAGAAGCTTAACTCAACCCAGCATATGCACCGGTACAAGCTCCGGCAGCATACCTCCATTCAGGCAGGTTATTAAGTCAACTGTAATTGGTTGATAATAATCTTCGTCAAAATTACTACTGAATCCTCATTCATCTAATCATGGGGTACCCCAAGAATCAGTCCAGCGCATCTGTGCAACCCCAGCCGCGATACAAGAATATTGGCAAGCAATCACAGTTCTTTCCTCATGATCTCTCTTGACCAGGCGCATGATAAGTCATCGGATATATTTGAAGGGATTGGTAATTGCTGCTACTAATGATAAGTCGGTGCGGGAAGCTGAAGTGTGGCCAATGATTGGTGGACTTGTACTCTGACCTTATTTAGCTGCTTTTTAGGACGCGCTCGAGGCGCATCCATCAATCCGACGTCTTGCGGCTTCTGCCGTCATCTTTTTGAATCATTGCCGAATCTTGCGACGTCCACATCACGAAGCAGGAAGGATATACACCTTCAAGGCCCTGTAATCGACAATGCATAACACAATGGAGCTTGGACCAACCCCCACGGAGACACCCATGGACAAGCATGCGGGTACATCGTCCTTAGAAGCAGAGCCCCACACAGAGTCAGAGGCGCCGCTCTCGAGTCTGGATAAAGATGAAGCATCACCTCCTGCTATTCCTCAACAACCTGTTCTCAACGACGAAGATTCGGCTTTGGGATCTCTTGCGGAGACCCCTGAACTTGCTGGGCCGTCTTCACAGCCTCCACAGCTTCCACCGGCCCAGCTTGTCCCAGCGACGATTTCAGATACCGATTCTGCTTTTGGAGACGATGACCAATCGACGACATATACGAGTTCGGTGACCTCAAGTGTCTGGAACTACCAGTATGAAAATGGGAGACGATACCACGCTTTCCGAGCAGGACAATATGTCATTGTCAGTCGCTTCTATGCGGCTAAACAGCACTGGATGTATAGTCAGCTGACTGAATGCCTCTAGCCAAATGATGAGAAAGAACAAGATCGATTAGACTTAGTAAGTGTTCGAGCTCGTGGGAAAAATGCTAGGTTATCCATGCTAATCTTCTCGAAGATGCAGTAGGTTATCTCCAAGGATATATTCCCCTGTTGTTCTTCAGGAGGAAGAAGTTGGATTCAGCTGCCGAAACATAGCCCACCCTCCTAGAACCATTCGCAAGACATTGTACTGACTAAATTCGAGTCATATTTTTTATATGAGCCTTCAAGGTAAATTGCATCTGGCCCCAATCGGAGATAATCCACAACGTGTACTTGACGTTGGGACTGGGACCGGTATGACCCCTCTTCTCCATTAAACATCAGACATGAGCCATCCCGACTGACTAGAGACATTATCTAGGCATCTGGGCCATTGACTTTGCAGAGTAAGCACCACCACATCCCCATGACCACTAGGTCTGACAGTCATCAAGTCAATATCCGTCAGCAGAAGTCATTGGACTTGATCTGAGCCCTATCCAACCACGATGGTACTGCACCCCATTCATCATTTCGAGTGCCACCTCTCATCTCATATATTATAGGGTGCCACCCAACCTCAAATTCGAAATAGATGACTGTGAGGAGCCTTGGACATTTCCGCGCTCAAAACCTTTCGATTTCATCAAAATGCGGGCCATGGGCGGCTCCATAGCCAATTGGCCTGAGCTGCTCCGCCAAGCTTACGATCATCTATGTCCTGGCGGCTGGATTGAGCTCATGGATTTTGATGCATGGGCGAGTACTGATGACAACAGTCTACCCGTGGAGAGTGCCTATCACCAATTCCAAACGAGTTTGGAGGAGGCTGCGACAAAATTCGGGCGGAGAATGAATGTTGGGCCTCATCATAAAGATGCCTTAATAAATACGGGATTCATGGATGTTGTGTACGATAAGCGGAAGGTGAGCATTATCATGAGCAGACTTCGGAGTGGCGTTCGACTGCTGATAATTGTGAACAGGTGCCGTTGTCGCCATGGCCAGCAGATCCGAAACAGAGGGAGCTTGGTAGATATATGCAAGTTCAAATGCTTGATGCCGTTGAGTCGTATGGTCTCGCGCCACTCACTCGTGTGCTAGGATGGGACGGAGTCAAGGCCCAGGTTCTGATCGCTGGGGCAAGGCAGGATTTGAAGAATCGAAACTATCATATGTATTCTGTTTGGTGAGTCCGATATGTAGTACGTGGTAAAAGTAGAAGTGCTAATATAGTGGGTTAGTCATAGTGTATATGGTCGAAAGCCCTGAATTGAGAGGTAAATGTTGGTATTGATGTTGGTAGTGATGTTGTGGTGCTGTCACGTGGCGACTTGTGAGATTGAGTGTTGGGACGTCCCGTCGGTCTTGTATGTATGTATTGATGAAGGAAATTTAATCAGGAGCCTCTTTACTGATGCAGGTGCGAGCTATTAGCTTCTGTTCATGTATGAGCCCCAGGTGGCAATTGATAAATTTAATATTTCCGAGGCTTACCGGACTGAGGAGTTGGAACGGCTACTTGCATTTATCGATATTGCCAAACACGACCTATTCCTGCAGAATACCCAATGGTATTTTCGAACATACAAATCATCCCAAGTATGTGCGTTGTTGTTCAGGGGGCTAGAGGCGCGCGCATAACTACTTGCAGAGAAACACCGATGTCAGCTGCTAGCCTTGTGATCTTAGTATTATTCTCGATTCTACTGAGCTCACCAAGGTCGCTTTGGACGCCCTTTCAGCATGCATTCTCAGTCCACTTCAAATCTCAAGATTGTGGCACAATAACAACCCTGCCTGAATCAAGCCAACTGTGAGTCCTCAGAGGTTCCATTTAGATTCAAAGTTCTCTCCAATGCTTGAATAACCTTCAAGCACTGTGTATGATCCGACCATATTTATAATCACCACAATCTGGACCCGTAGACTTTCGGGCATAAAAAATTTGGCCCTCTCGTTCTTCATGTCAAGATTGATCATCCTTCAACATCTTGTCAAATAATAACACACTTTCCTGAGGGAATCTTCCAAACACAGACTTTCAATCAAAAACGATCTCGAGCAAACTCCCTCATACTTCGAAGCACGTCAAACGTCACAAGCTTGTATCCTTCCCACCGAAGGTCTCATTGTGAGCGTTAAGAAAGACGACACAACGTGTGGATTTCAAGCAATAATATCTCCTCGCCCTCGAAATGCTTTCCACCAACTCTGAGGTTATCACCTACCTGGCTTTTGGGCTCCTGGCAACACTCACATTGGCCACGACCATGGCCCGCTCAGACAACTCGCCTTTATTCTTCCCGGATAGCAACAAATGCAAAATGCTGAACATTAGCACAGTTTCTGTGTTGGCATGTTGTCCAAGTGAAGATCAGCACCGATGCACTATCACTTCGACGGATCACCATGATGGTAAAAAAGGAACAACGGGGCAAAAGAATGCTTCGATCATACTTGAGCCCTTCGCGGCTATGCTCCTGCCGTCGACAAATCCTTATTGGATACAACGGAAGGCTGGGCCTTCAAAACTCAACTGCCTTACGATGTCATCATTCACGTCGACATCAAGTATTGGGGAAGATTCGAAGGCGATGGGTCACTGATCGGCGTGTGGTACAACTCCAACTTCAGTCAGCCACTCGCCGATCGAAACAAATTCGAGTGGCCTGAAAGAGTGTTTGGACTGAGTGAACAGGGCCATAAAGATCTAGAACGTGTGAGTGGCTTCACGGCCAATTTTTGGTGCTGAGAAAAAAAGACGTAATTCATTGGGGTCGACAAACGCAGGGCAGTCACTCAATAATATCTGGGATTTGGGCAGTGTTGCGTGTTGCAAAGTAGAAATGTATGTTTTTATCACATCCACCGTCTGACTCACTGACAAACTACCAACAACAGATTTGGTAATCCATACACAAAGGTCGTCGAGCCCTACCTACACCCCAACTACTCATCTGGAGTCTCCATATTCGAGTCCCCTTCAATCTTGCAAACAGCACAAGCTACCTCCATGCCTTTGATAATGATTCGATTCCGGTAAGGACATGCATTTTCTTTCTTCTCCAAGTTCCCCAGACACCACATCAGGATTCGTTTTCTCCCCCAGCAGCCACAAGAGTGTTTTTCTCGCTCGAAGGTACACATGATGCAAGAGACAGTCGGATATCTTCGATGAACGTTTGTGTTTGTTGATGGTTTAGGGCGGGCGGTGAAGGTTTGTGTCGTTTCCGGTGAAGCATGGTACTATAGAACTCGAAGCCTCTTGTCGAAGGCATCTTGTACCGGCACACGATTATTCAAACCATCCAGGTTAGGTTGTTAGCTGATTTTCACGATTCACTAAGAGAGGCATGCAACGCAATGACAAATTTCGCTCAAGCATGACTTTTATTCACTGTTTCTTAGACAAGCACATGACACAAAGTTTCCTCTTATTCAGGTATGGCTTTTCGGTGCTATAGAGAATGAACTTGATTTCACGTTGAAAACCATGCTATTTCATATTGATACCTCTCTCGATTGAAAATGCAATCGATAAGATATGAAGAATGAAAGGAAGGAAGACGTGCTCAGCAAGCGAAGTTCGGCTAAGTGATGCGTTGAACTCGTGATCGACAAGTACTGGACCAAAGAGAATCCAGCGAACCTTGAACTTGGCGGATTATATGTACTTCCAGAGTGTCAGCATCTTGGAATTGGCTCGAAATTAGTCAAGTAGGGAATGGATATCGCGCAAAAGGCAGGTGTGGTCATAGGCTTGGAAGTTGTGGATGGGCCAAAGGGCTCAGCATCTTCATCCGTAGCATACAGCAAACTTATGGTAAGCGTCCTGATGCACACTCAGACTCCATCTGATGTTTGGCTAGCGCCGTCCTGTATAATCATCCTCCTCAGTCTTATAGCAGTCCATTGGATTCGAACCACTGTCCATAAAGCAACGCCTGAAGAAGATGGCCATGAGCGTCAGAATGAGACGCACGATGACTGAGGGTTTCACAAAATGTGCCACATTGACAGGTGTGCTCAGTATTTAACGAATCTGTTATCTGTAAGTATTACTCATCATGTTAAAAACTTTTTGGTAATCATGATTCGTATTCTGCGTACTCATTCAGCAACAACTAAGAATCGATCATTGCATTTGCCGACTGTCAATCCATGCAATATTCAGGATCTCACTGGCATAGATTCACAATTATTGACAATGGTGAATGATGTCGAGATCTCTAAGGCGATTATCTGCTTGATATATCATGAAATATAATTGTCATTTAGTCCGCGTTGGAACTATGGAGTGACCTGGAATGAGATTGATGAAATCCAAGACAAATCACACGTCGTGCAAATTAGTGCACAGAAGTAAGTTCTTCTTTCCGTAATCGGTGAACAATCATGTGACCAGTTGTCCATCAAAGGAGGAAGGGGCTGGTGGGGTCTAAACAATATTGTTTCTCCCATTACCACACCCTTTCAATATCACTATCCAGCCCGGATTCAACAACAATAAATACCCTGCTCTCTCAAGTATGCACATCAGGCTAGCAACCATTCGGGACCTGCACAGGATAACGGACGTCACCGTGAGCTCATTACCGGACGATCCTACTTTCGATTTCATGTGGCCACACCGCGATAAATACCCCGAGGACAATTTCTTCTTCTGGCAACTGCATCTCGAAAAACTTCTGTATGACAAGGAAACGGTCTTTCTTGTTATGGTCCTCGATGAAGGCGACAAGGGTCCAGACGCACTCTCTATTTCAGTGCCAGACACGATTATCTCCTATGCCATCTGGGCAAGGGAAGGGTCTTCCAGGGAAGCTCGGCATCAGTGGAACAAGAAAGACACTTGGATGAACGTCCTCGATAGTGAGTACCGTCAAATAAGGGTCTGCACCCAGATAGTTGACGAACCAGGGCTGACATGTCAAAGGATTGACTTGCCAGGTGACCGCGTGGTCAGTATCTCGCAAGTATTCTCGTCGAGATGCGGATCCTCTGCGTCTGAAAAGCTTGGATGAGGCCACAGAAGTAGCAGAGAAGCAACACTTCTCGAAATTTCCCGAGAAATGGACTATGGAGTTGCTCGTTACAGACAAACGGTTTCGACGTCGGGGAGCAGCATCCGCCCTTGTTGCATGGGCACTAATATGGCTGATAACGAGGGTCTTGTGTGCAAGGTAGAAGTTAGTTGGATGGGCGTAATCATTTACAAAGCTGCTGGGTTTAAGGTCTTGAGCGACTGGACGGTGCAGGTTCCGGGTCAGAAGGAGAAGTTACATTACTGGATCATGTTCCGAGAGGCCACTCCCAAAAGTCAATTGTGAGGGGCTCAATTGAAAGAGGCAATGATAATCCGGCGGGCGTGCTAAGAACTCCTTTATGGCCGGTAATCAAGCTTTGCTATACAAAGGAATTCGTATCGCGAAGACAACCACTGCGGAAGAAGACGAAATCAAGAAGCTAGCTTATAGTTCATAAAGGATGAAAAATGCAATGTCCAAAAGCTGGACCGTACAATGACCTCGAAGCAAAGCATAACACCTACGACCTTTTCGAGTCCATACTCAAGTATACCAAGTAGGCTCCGGAACCTACAGTCCAATCAGTAAAACTCATGTGAAACGATCAAAAGAGGATTCACCTTATCAAGCAACACGAACTCCCCCAACTCCCTATTCTTATACGCCACCGGATCATGCAACGTATGCGTCCTAATATCCCTCCAAAACCTATCCAACCCCACCTTCTTCCCCGTAGCTCTGGAACCCGTAACCTCAAACACCCCCGCCGTAACCCTCAACCCCGTATCCGTAGTAACAACCTTCGCGCTCGCAACCCATTCTGCAGCCTCACCTCTCTCTCGTTCACTTACCTGTCTATTCTCCCCGTATTTGGTGTAGATAGAAACGATAGCTTCACCAGCACGATCTGCCAACGTTTCGGCGGCGCGGAGGTGAGCGAAGAAGTTACCGTAGCGTTCGAGGATGTAGAATTCTTCTGTGGGGGAGGATTTGTTGTCTCCTCCGTAGGGCCAGGCGCGGGTTGATGTGGCTGTGTATTTACTTGCAAACTCCAAAGAGCCTTGGGCGATGCCGAGGTAGAAGTTTGAGAAGACTAATTGGATGGTTGGCAGAAGGAGGGTTGCGAAGGGGATGGTGAGGATTGAAGGGTCGGGAAGGCGGGTGTTGGTGTCCCAGCCTAGGGCGTCTTTCCATGGCACTTTGATTTCGGAGATCTTGACGGAGCCGGATTCGGTGAGGCGGAGACCGATGTTGTTCCAGTTGTGCTTGTAGTTTGTGAGTGATGTGAAGCCCAATTCAAGGTTGAGACTTACTGCGAACTGCATCCCTGGTTGATTGGTCGGCACGAAAGAAAATATGTGATGCTCAGTTCCTGTCAAGACGCCCTCAAGAACTGTCAGATCTGATACCACTCCTCCGGTGTTGAAGTTCTTGAAACCATCGAATTGAAGATAGTCTCCATGATCGGTGATATGGAGATCATTATCTCTAGGGTTTACAGCACCTAATCTCCTGTCAGGTTTCGATAAACATGCGAAGAGGAGCGCTGACGAACCTCCCACGAAGTAATTGTTCTCAATAATCTCTCTCTGCCATCTCGCCTTCTGCTCCTCATTGCCAACCACATTCGCAGTCGTACTCCAAAGCAAATGATACCCCAACAACATCCCCAAACTCCCATCTCCTTTTGCAACCTCCCTAATGACCTTATATCCTATCTCCCATGTCTGTCCACCTCCACCAAGCTCTTTCGGCCCAAGGGTCTTGAGTAAGCCAGAGGATTTGAGTAATGCGATCTCTGCCTTAGGAGACTTATTCTCAATGTCCCTCGCTGCAGCATCAACAGCGAAGACTTGTGCTACCGCGCGAGCTCGTCCAATCCATTCTTCCGAGGTGGTGGGTAAGCCATCAGAGATGAATTTCTGGTGGTGAAGCTCATAGATTGTCGGGTCGGTGGTGGGGTTTGGCTTGATTTTCTTCGCGATAGGTTCATGAGCAACATCATGACCATTAGAAGACAAAAGATCACTGACTGAGGGAGCCATATTGCTTGATTTAACGGGCATGGAGAAGAGTTGGTGCAAAGGAAAGCGAGATTCTGCAAATTGAGCTGTTGGTGAAGACCCTGAAGCTTAGAGCTCAGAGAGCTCCTTGACCCCGCCATTTCGTTAGGGTCCTGCACCATGAGCTAAATAATTGGTTTGCGTAATACAGCATTACGTGCTATTCGTACCAGATGTTGAACTCGGTGAGGGGACGACCCGAATTCGTGGGAGAAGTATTGGACAATTGCGAGTGCAGATCCTCGATCACGTCAGTTTTGGCTGCATCACGATTTGCGGGACCTGCTCCGTCGGTAGAAAATAAGGTTCTCGGCCTTCCGACACAGCGTGGGGGATCTAGTCTAGAACTATGAATTGGGACATGCAACATGCAAGCAGAAGCAGGGAAGGATGGAGATAGGAACGATAATTTCATCTGATGTTGAAAGCGGAAGAGGGGCAGACGTTGTGATAGAGAAGAGACGCTAGTGCCAATGCAGCTGCGGGATCGTCATGAAAGCGACACTGCAGAGGCGACAAGATATATCTCTGGAGCAATGTACAAGTAGACTCTTGGTAAATTCATGGATTGAAGGGTTGGAGTGGCAATTGCACGTCTCTTACTTAAATCTGTCTTGCATTGTCCGCGACCGACATCCAGATACTGATTTCCTGCTACAAAAATGCTCACTCGTGCTTCACCACGCTCTTCCCCTCCCTTACAAAAAGCTTAATGATGTCCGTTATCGAATATACGAAGAGCACTGCTGTCTGCCACATCAGATGTCCGAATCCTGCAAGGTGCGTAGGAGTGCGAAAGCTAGCTACACAAGCTCTTTTCAATGCCACATTGCTTGCCGGCTTGCCGTGTACAACATTGGAATAACTCGACACGATCCAAGGCAAAGCATATCTTCATATCAAGAAAAATAAGACAATACCGTTGTAGAAGACCTTGATGCTCATAAGGTCGCTAGACAGGAAGGATACGTCGTGTCGGCCGGCCCACGTGAGAGCGAAGTAGCCTAGAACATTGATGTATTCCGCTGTCTTTTTGCTCTATGCACCAGTCACATCAGTGAAAGGCTGCGAGACTAATTCTGTTTCTTAGAGCACTAACATACTGATTGCTTGAATTATAGGTCGTGTCACTTATACACTGCTAGAGATTCGTGGTGCAGCTTTTGAATAAGAAGTGTTTGCGATAGGATGAAATGCTAGACTCCACATCAATCTTATATTGAAAGGTTATTCGACTTGGAGAGGATGCGGGCAGGTGGATGCATGTGAAGGGCTACGATGAATCTTATCTTAGCCTCTGAGCACGCAATTCATCGCTTGGTTTGCTCACTACCACATTGCAAATCAACACCAAAAGTGGGATGGATAAGTAGTAAGAAAACGAGCGAACTCATACCCTCAGGCTAGGAAAGCCATTCGAACTTAACCACATGTTCGACGATGACATGAGGTTTTATTGACCTGTACAAGGCTGGAATGATTCGCATTGGGATAGACTTTTGAGTGCCCTAGACTTTATTTTTTATTATAGTTCAAGATGACTTCAAGGGCAAAAAGATCGATTGCGAGTATAACGAAAGATGAAATATACAGATCCCAATCACTCGAGCAATCGATAACACCGCCAGAGACTCCTCCGCAGCAGGAAAGCCATGCAAAACTTGTACACAAATGGCCAGAACCAGATGGCGAACCAGAAGACCCGGCATCGAAGCGAAGAAAGGTTGGACGGAGTAAAGAAGAAGCATTAGCAGAGGCCGCAGACTTCGACATCACAGAGCAGGCTGTTCTCCTCCTCCATGCGCCAAAGCAAAGATATGCACACACTCGAAAACATCCAGTCCCAAAAGTAGAGAACGATAGGGAGATGCTGGTAGCCGTGGATGTGGTGGGATTGAACCCAATCGATTGGAAAGCGCCGTAAGGAAGTGAAGCACATTGGATGGGCTTTGCTAATAGTGCTCCCAGAGACTTTGGATGGGGACTTCCAGCTCTACCCTGTATCAGTGGACGAGACCTTGCCGGTAGAGTTGTCAAAGCGCCCATCGCAGACTCAAGATTTCGCAGAGGAGATATTGTTCGTTCTCTAGATTCTGTAAGCGCTACTTTCTGACTCCTCATAGGTCATGGCAATATCGACGGACTATCGAGACAATCGAAAAGCAGCATATCAACAATACGCTGTTGTATCCGACTTCAACGCCTGCAGACTTCCACAACATCTCTCTGCAGAGAAGGCGGCCCCTCTAGGTGTCGCATTTGTTGCTGCAGCTCTATCTCTTGGAATATGTATGGGTATAAATTTCGGACTTTCGAAGAGTGGTGTTCGAGGACCAAATGTACTTCGTACTATACAAGGTTTGGCTCGAGATTCGCTACCGAAGGACATCCAAGCGGAGTGTTTTGACAGCATCATGGCAGGCGAAGGTGCGGGGTCGGGGGATTGGGTTGCGATATGGGGAGGTAAGGACTTGTTGCAAGCTCTCGAGGTGTGTCGACTAATGGTGTCTATAGGATCGTCCGCATCTGGGTGCTGTGCCGTTCAGCTTGCAAAACTGGCAGGCCTCAAGGTGGTAGCCATAATAGACGTAGCAAAGAATGGGGAGCGTATGCTCAAGCTCGGAGCAGATCTGTTGGTCGACCGATGGAATGAAGACCGAGCTGTTGAGATTGTTAAGGGTGTCACCAAAGGCAAATTGCGCTTTGCACTTGATACAAGAGGAAAAGAAAGCTCAAAACTGCTGGCACACATTATGAAAGCAGAAAGAGTTGAAGGAGAACCCAAAGCGCATCTCGTCGGTTTGGTTGGCGTGCCCAAAGAGCCTACTGAAGGCGTTGTATATCATTCCGTGCCTATCAAGGCCTTCCATGAGGCTCCCGAGGTCGGAGAAGGTTTGATGATCTGGTTAGAAAGACTGTTGAACCAGAACTTGCTGACAACGCCGGATATTGAGGTCGCGGAAGGAGGGTTGGAGGGCATCAACGCAGCCTTGGACAGACTTCGAGATGGGTCTGTAAACGGTCCCCGAATTGTCGTACCTCTCTCCGCGTGAGTCCAGAGCTCGGAGTGTACACCGCACATTTTCCATAGACTGTGAATAGAAAAGACATGCACGGCTATTCTGGTTGACGCGTCGTTGGTGGTGATGTTTGATCTACAATGTTTTTCGCGTTCAGCCCCACGAAAGAGAGGTAGATACGCTAAAGCAAAAGTTGATTAGCGCTTTCGGCTGTTGAACCTCGGCCTCCCTTTTCCACCTTGCTCCTCCTCATACATTCTTAGGTTTCTGAAAAGCTTAAGGTCGTTAGCAGATTTTACTTTACCAATACTTACGGCTAGGTGTATTTGTAGCTAAGAGTCCAGCTATGAATAATATCCTTCAATCCGAGAAGATCAACAAGTGTTCTTCCTCATTAGCAATTCTTGCTCATCGCAGGCTCCAATTGCACCATCCGCTTGAGCAACTCAAAGCATAATATCCCCGCCATTTTCATGTACCATGACCTACAATGCAGAAGCTTCCACCAGAAATGGAAAGCTCCAACAAACTATCATAACTATAATTTTCTATCCGTGGGGAACCTTGGCATTGGGCCCTTGATCTCGGTATCTGGTTCTAGCTCCAATGGATGCCCATAGCCCTGGGAGCTCAGCTGCAAGCTGACTTCTGATTCTTCTTGCTGTCCAGAATCTACAAATCTCTCGAAGTCCCTTATCTGGATTTTCGTGGTCTCGCCTATATCATATACCAATCAACCTCCGGAATGCCAGCAAAAAAGCGAAGAGCGGCGAATGGTGACGCTGCTGTCGCTTCCAATGAAAGTGCGAACGGTGTCCTCAATGGCCAAACAAGCGTCACCAATGGACAACACTTTGAAGCAGCTCCAGATGTGAATGATGATCCAGAAAGAGTGAAGTTCGCATACTGGGTTCCCAATGTCTCAGGAGGTCTAGTCATCTCGAAAATTCCCCAGAAAACATCGTATGATCCTCTTAAATTTCGAAAACTATACTGATTCATGCTCAGATGGGATTACCTCTCGAATGTGAGGTATGCACAGACAGCCGAGAATTCTGGCTTCGAGTTCGCGCTCAGCCAGATCCGATTCATGTCCGGATATGGTGCTGTACGTTTGACTTCTTCTTCCCATGTATGCATCAGAGCTGATATCCACTAGGAGAATCAACACGAATCGGTTTCATTCTCGCAAGCTCTCCTCCATGCAACCAAGAAGCTCAATGTTATTGCTGCACTTCTTCCAGGTCCATGGAATCCAGCAATAGCAGCCAAGCAAATCGCAAGTATTGATCACTACTCAAACGGACGCATCTCCGTCAATGTAGTATCAGGATGGTTCAAGGCAGAGTTCACCAGCATCGGGCAATGGTGGCTCGAGCATGCTGAGCGATACCGGTACGTCTCACTCCCAAGTACCCCGCTTCCAAATCACTGACAAGCCTCCTCCAGACGCAGCAGAGAATTCATCGAGTGCCTTAAAGGGATCTGGACCACCGATAAATTCACCTACAAAGGCGACTTCTACCAATTCCACGACTACCCTCTGTCACCCAAGCCCCTCGTTCTCCCCAATCGTCCCCACCCCCTCATTTTCCAGGGCGGCAACTCTCTCGATGCACGTGACAACGGCGCCAACGTCTCAGACTACTACTTCATGAATGGCAACACGCTTGAAGGATTCCAGGAACAAATAGCTGATGTCAAAGAACGAGCTCGTGCTGTAGGAAGGGAGAATGAGATCAAATTCGCCGTCAACGGCTTCGTTATCGTTCGTGATACCGAAGAAGAAGCCATCGTCGTACTTCAAGAAATTCAAGGAAAAGCCGATAAAGAAGCAGTAGCCGCATTCGGCGACGCAGTCAAACAAGCAGGATCCTCTACCGAGGGCAAGAAGGGGATGTGGGCAGACAGTAAATTTGAGGATTTGGTACAGTATAATGATGGGTTTAAAACGAAGCTTATCGGGACGAAGGAACAGATTGCTGATCGTATTTTGTTGTTGAAGAGTTTGGGGATTGATATTGTGTTGTGTGCGTTTTTGCATTATGAGGATGATATTGAGGAGTTTGGGAGGACTGTTTTGCCGTTGGTAAGGCAGTTGGAGAAGGAGGGGAGGGGGAAGGATGTTGAGGATGAGATTAGGAGGACGGGAGATGTTTATCGGAAGAAAGTTGCTGCGTAGGTGTGAAGTTTTAGGCATGAA
Source organism: Helotiales sp. EF0021 (assembly GCA_000292665.1). Classification (NCBI taxonomy): domain Eukaryota; kingdom Fungi; phylum Ascomycota; class Leotiomycetes; order Helotiales; species Helotiales sp. EF0021. Next base: position 72,134 of record AIET01001176.1, on the reverse strand, counting down.
GTTCTATGGTTGTCCGATTTCATGTCCCTGGATTAAACCGTGTCTCTTTACTTTCTTGTTTGATCGAGGTGTTCACTTTCGAGAGTCTCGGTCTCGTTCGCTAGGTTCAAGTTGTTCGTCGTCAACCATCTCCTTCCACCTCTCTCACATCTCTTCACTCAACCCAATCTCAATCAATCAATCATGTCTTCGCCACTCGCAGTAGCCTCTTGCGCACACTGCAAGAAACCAGCTTCACAAATATGCAGCGGCTGCAGCAAAGACTTCGAATCTCTCCTCCAAGTTCCTCACGACCAAGTCTCAAAGACAACTTACTGCTCAACTTCATGCCAGAAGTCAGATTGGTCCAATCACAAAAGGCTATGCAAGAAAATCCAAACCCGCAAACAACTCCAACGACTCGGTCTTATCCTACAGGATATGTTCTACGAGTATCGAAGAATACTCTTTGACAAGCTCATTGTCAAAGTTGAAGAGCAGGATGGTGTTTTGTTCTTGTACGAAGGAAGATATGCGGCGCGGGAGTTTATGATGGATCATAATATCCTCGAGCCTTTTCCCGATCATCTTTTCCAAGAACTCGAGGAAGTGGATAAGAAGGCTACGTTGGTTCATCTTTCGTGTGATGACTGGGTCGGTCACATGCATGAGGCCATGAAGTATTTGCTCACTGGTAAATCACCTTCATCCTTCTGGTTGCCTTCATGACTTACTATTATTTGCTAACCTTCAAGTAGATGTCGCTACCAACATACAAGAGGTCACTACCACGTTCAAGAACCCCCTGCGAAGTGTTATGGCAGTCGACGTCGATGGCAAACACGATCAAAACAATTACGGTCACGAAATTGTAGTTGTAACTCTCAAACACAGCACCCACGAATTCGTCATCGACCTTGCCGGCGCTCAATATGGTTATTATGACCCAGTAATACCCTTCGCCGCCTATTATGCAACTCGATTCCAAAGTCTCCTTCAGAAAAGTCCTGAAGGCTCCTTTGGAGAAGAGAGAGCGAGGTTACAGAAGGGTTCTGGTACGCCAGATGTTGGAGGAGCTGCTGCGAGGATCAATCTTCGATGTGCGGAGGTTGTCCTAGCTGCAATTAAGGAGTTCGAGGAGAGAAAACAAATGAAGATGACGGACGTTGGGCGTTTTGAGAAAGATAATCTTGAGATATAGAAGAAAGAGATTGTAGAATTTGTTAGCAACCGAATAAGGGAGGAACTCGAGGTCATCCGACAATGCTTCGAGAAGGTGAGGCAGATGTTGACGAGAGACAAGGCGGCGAGAGGCGTTGGGCAGCTGCTGCTGACAGTGCATTGTGATTGGTCCCAAAGTCTTTCAAACTCGGATTTTGGTGGTGGGATGTGGTTGGAAAGCGTCAAAATTCTCCGGCCAGGCTGCCTCACAATATAATCCAGCTTCTTCATTTCCAACTTCACAGCCATGGTGGGGTGGGACCGTGGCCAAAAAGACCGTGAATGATTTGATCAATTGGCCAGCTCTATGTTTCAAGCATGCTATGCAAATGTAGCTTGCATATCATGCCATGCATCGTCTTTTTGTTCGGCAAGCTCTCCAATCAGCAGCTGCATGACAAAAGGACCTCAGCCGCAGCCTCAATTTATGTCACCCATACCGTTCCATCCTCATAGTATATCAACCTGTCAGGCATCCCTCCCTTCTTGAGGTTCTCTCCTCTCTGCCACACGTCTTCTCCCCAAGCTCAGCAAGTGCCAACATATATCAACCTCGCACGCTCCCACGTCCCAACCTTGCCGCTTCTTCTCCAATCCAACTTGAAGCTCAGCTACAGCCTTATTTACCACATCACTAGTGCCGTCTTTCTTGATTATACATCAGCGTCGCATCGTTTCTTCCACTTTCTTCAAATCTTCTACATTAGCACCAAGCGCACGTCGAGGTACAGACACAGACCAACACCTTCGATTACCACGCAATAGTGACAACTGCAAGCCATGTCTTACATGTCTCCGTTCGGTCCTGCCTTTCCTACGGCTGTTGTTCATGGATCAATTTCAGCCGTACCAAGTAGAGTCGATCCTACCCCGGATGAATGGGAACGCCATCGACCTCTCATCAAGCGACTCTATGTGGACGAAAACCAGAAACTCAAGGAAGTTGTCCAAATCATGGCTTCACAACACAGACACTACGCAACGTCAGCACACTTCCTCCATCTGGACTTTTTCATGTTTACTAATGTATACTCCAGACTCAAAATGTTTAAAGACCGAATCCACAAATGGGGCTACGACAAGAAACACAAGGAAGAAAATATGCTGGCAATCCTTCGCAAACATACCCAACGAGCAGCGGTCGGAAAACAAACAGTATCACGAGTTCGAGGTCGACTTGTTACCATAGATGAAGTCGTGCAATACCTGAAAAGGAAACGAAGATTGCGAGATCAGGAGGCTTATGATGCTCCCACCCCTCCGGACGTATCGTGTCGGACGCCGTCACCAGCTCCATGGGGCCAGCCTGGCCGGGGAAGCATGCAGCTAGCTGCGAGTCCGCCCTCTTCATTGAACCCTGGATCCTGGGTCACAGCAACCTTGAAGGTCGAGAACACGATGATGATTGATGAAGACTGGTCAATGGCACCAACCTTCTATGAAGACACAGATATAACACACTTTCTTCTCAACAACGGTCAAAACTGCCCTGATCCCAGCGTCCCTCGCTCTCCCTCAGTTCCACAGACCCTACTCCTACCAGAACACCTCCTATTCAGCATCAAAGCATACGTGGATAGCTCCTTTGAGAGCCGCTTGTGGATTACTGATGAAGAAGGCAATTGCATTGCTGCTCGAGAATCGAATTTGGAGGACAGAGATGCCCCGTTTGACTTTGACAGTCACTGTCGCTCGGCTCTCTCATTTCTCAACATGGGGATGTTGAAGGAATTTCGCCGCACCCTTTCAAGAGCATTCGGGCTCGTCAAAACTCTTGTTCAAAATGAACATCCACAAGCCGTAACGTACTTCATTGACATAATATTGCTGTTACAACAGCAAGGGTATCCTCAAATCTGCAACATGCTACGAAAACATGCGTGCGAAATTGCAAGAAATCTGTGTGTGGGTGGGCACCCACGAACTGAATTCTACCGTCTGCTAGGAATGCTCGAGGCAAGTTCGCTTGAACAAGCACTTGTCCAGGTCTGGAGATGTAATAATGATAGGTTTGATGCCGTTCTTGGAAAATTCCATCAAGCTAGTCTGGGGGGGGAAGCTTGACTTCATGTACCGCGTGGGGTCACACGGTCTGCCTGAGAGAGAACAGCAACTTCGAAGACTTCTTATTCAGTGTGAAAAAGCAACGGGGGTCCGTAGTGTACAGACCTTGATTATTGTGAATGATTTGGGATGGAATCTGATACATCAAGGTCGTGGGACAGAAGCTGAGGAGATGGGACTAGAATCCTTATCCCGACTTGGAGAACAAGAAATTCTTGGGCACAAACGGCAATGCTTGCAATTGCTGTCATACAGCCAGTACAAACAGGACAAAAGAGAGTTGGCAGAAAGCAATCAGTGGCATGCTATCACGTTGATTACTGATGCGTGGGGAGTAGATGATCCTTGGGTGATAGATCTCATGGTTGACTTGCAAGGCTGGCTTCAAGAGTGGGGTCGTGAGGAGGAAGCTGAAATGTTGAAGGCGGAAATTGACGAGCTGATTGGAAAAGATGAGACGGATCTGGAGCTGGAGGGACAATGATGTAGCAGGCGGGGAAACTTTGCTCTTTAATATAGATTCAGTACTTGCATGAACCCAACGATCTCGTAGATAAGTGCAGGGATTCCTATGTCGATTTGACAACTGAGACCAAGTCTCGTAAAACTCTCCAGCTGCAGCTCATGTCCGGTCGATTCTTCGGTATTCGTATATATACATATACACGGATCATCTCCGCAAGGCAGCGGATACCCTTTGGGGAAAGGCGGGCGGTACCTTAAAGACATATTGATCGCAAATGAGAATTGTTAAAAGCACAGTGAAGGAATAGGCGAAGTAGCTTGGACTTGATCTGGGGAAGGGAGGGATCGAGGGGATGGTTGATGATCTGAAGCAGAATTAAAGAATGTAAAGCAAGGAACGATTTTGTGAAGCTGAGTACTGCGGAAGATTAGGTGATGAAACATGATGAAAGCCAAGTGTTGGTCTCTCATAATATCTACATCTTAGAGCTGGAAAGAGGAAGCTCCTGGTGAGACGATTTCCGCGGATTGACCTTAATTTAAGCATAATCACCCCTACGATCAAAGTTCGACTTTTCGGTCTATCCTTTAGGTTTACCATCTACTCAAATTATGCTTTGACGTCAACTTTGTGGCTCCTGATTTCCACATAAAGAGGCTTTCACCCCACCTAAACCTCGATCTCAACACTGCTTACAACTTACCATCCTATTTCAAACATTGCTCACAGCAGCTCCAAACATGGACGATATCACTCAACTCGAAGGCCCAGCATGCGCCTCTTGCCAGAAGCCAGCCACTCTCCAATGTGGCGCATGCAAAGATGCACCGACCTCGAACGACAACCACCGATCCCCTCATTATTGCAGCAGGGAATGCCAAGTCGCAGCATGGCCAACCCACAAGTCAGCTTGCAAGAACATGAAGAAGCGCAAGATGCTGTTCCGCTCTGCCGACTTCCTACAAGAAGTGTTCTATGTTTTTGAAGAGATCAACTTCCAACAGAATGTGGAGAAGATTGAGCATAAGGATGGGAAGATGTACATCTATTTGGGAGAGGGTGCTGATCAATGCGGAAGAAGTGCGAAGGTGGAAACGGAGGGAGATATTCCATCTGATTATATTCACCCTTTCCCTTCTCACTTGGTTCCTGAGAAAGAGGACAAAGAAGCTCTTCTAAGTCAGCATGGTTGTGATGACGCTGTGGGATGGATGAGCGAGGTTGTTTGCTATGTTCTCAAGAGTATATCAAATTACACAGTTGGAGCTTACAGCCGAGGGCTAACGCAACGTCAGACATTGTCTCAAGCATTCAAGAACATCGGCACGAGATCATAAACACAAGACTGGAGCTCGTTCATGTCGTTCCCGATGGAACCGAGCACCCTTCGCCACAACTTCATGATGTATAGTTCCTTGATCTCAAGGGCTCCACAGAATCATATTTCCTTGATCTCGCCGGTGCTCAATACGGATATTACTCCCCGCTTACTCCATATGCTGAGTATGCTACTACTCGAATTAAGGTGATTCGTGACATGTCGCCACGGAGTAACGAGGTGGTGAAGAATTATGTCAAGGAGGGTTTGATGCCTATCGGTTCCCTGATGTACATGAATGCTACGCTATGGAAGACAGAGGAGCATTGGCGGTGGGAGGATCCATGTCCTGCTGCTGGATTACATTATGTCAAAGACACTACGATTAGGGCTCTGAAGAAGGAAGTTGAGAAGTAGGAGAAGGACATGGGAGTGAGCGTAGAGCATATGTTGGCGGCAACAAAGGACAGCTTCGAGAACTTCAAACGAGAGTTGGTTGGCGTCATCCGAATTGCTGTCGCCAAGAGCCTGATTTGCTTAAAGGAGGACGAGGATGATATCCAAGAAAACAGGCGGGACATTCGTGACTAAATTCCTGGACCCTCCAGGTGTATACGAGCAGTGGACCGAGTCACGCGTCGTCTGAACGAAAGGCGGGAAACTTGATTCGGGGTGCATGGATGTCGCCGGGTAGATAATCACAGGGATAGAGCCAAAGGGATATTTTGCATTTGTATATCCAAACGAAGTTGAAGTGACTGCTGGAACTTTCTGACTGCTGGAAATTTCTGACTGTGGGACATACGGAGGACACTTCGCTGACTTGCGCCCCCAGTAATTGATCTTTCCCTAACATACCATCGCAAACTCTTTCTAAGACTAGGTGCATGGCACTAAACTTAGGAAGAATTGACTGTATATGAGTAGAAGGTGTCGTAGTGTAGTTGAAGAATAGAAACTGATTGGGGCACATGATGTTGATGGACATGAAGAGCCAATGCGTTTCTGACATTTGGTAAGAGTACAAGTCTCACCATCAGCTTCGATGGAGAGTGGGCTCGCTTCGGTCCCATATCCTCATTTTGTTTCTCCGTGCAGCGTATCTTCCATCTCCGACTACGGTTCATTTGTTTCGCAGCAGATCCCGACACATCTTCAACCCGCCAAACTTTGGTCCTTCTCGCAATGGAAGAACACACCTGCGCACATTGCCAGAAGGCAGCCAAGTTTCAATGCGATGAATGCATACATGCCCCATTGCTGAACGATGGTGTGAAGTCTGCTCACTATTGCAGCAAAGCTGTGAGTTTCTGCTTATGGACTAATCCAATTCTATATATCATACTGATGCTCCCCAGTGCCAGTATGCCTCATGGCCTTCGCACAAGACCTCCTGCGAGCTCCTCAAGGCGCGTAGGTCACTGTACCGAGCGGGCGATCTATTGCAAGATATGTTTTACATGCATCGCAATGCCGTTTTCGATAAACAGGTGGAAAGAGTCGAACATCGAGATGGGAAGATGTATATCTATGAAGGCAAACACGAACCAACAACGGACTCGGTAGACTTTCTCATCGTGCCGTTTCCTTCTCACCTTCAAGTGAACGACGATGACAAGAAGGCGTTGCTGGTGTACACGGCTTCCAGTGATGCTGTCGCATGGATGAGCGAGGTAGTCGAGTATGTGCTCAAAGGTACGAGTCGTCTAACATCGGCTCCGAATAGTTGCCCAAGACTGACATCATGTAGGTCTTGTTACTGATATCAAGGAGGACAATGTCATCTACAAGAACACCAAACGTCACCTGATTTCCGTTGCCCTCGAAGGCCAGGTCGTCGACACCGTGTCCGAACATGAGTTCTTTTCCTTGACAACCAAGGACAACCCGGAAGAGCAGTACGTTCTTGACCTTAGCAGTGCACAGTACGGGTACTACCAGCGGCTAACGCCATGTTCTGATTACATGGCTTCGCGTGTCGACCGTGTTCTGTCCGTCAATGAGATTGGATCTAGAAGAAAGCGCAAAATAGACGTATTGCAGGGGCAAGACGTAGACGAAACGGAGGATCCATGGGTGGCAACGGTGTTTTTGGTATCAGAAATAAGCCGAGTTCCCAAGGGCATGACGAAGGCCTGGGAAGCTGATCGGGATATGAGTGTGGATGACATGTTGGCAAGCTCGCGTGAGGAGTACCCCTGGCACAAGGTTGAGCTCTTGACCTTGCTCGAAGACTGTATGGTCGATTACCTCCATTACAGAATGACGCTCGACGACGACGATTCCACTAGGAATGTAGAGCTGCATACCGTAGACACTGCAGCATGAATCAAGGCTTGGAGTATTCGCAGATCTTCATTGTGCGAAGAATGATTTGTGATTTTGAGGGAGTACCTAAGCACCTATCATGTACTTACATCTGAGCGCAGACAAATCTTGACTCACTTGGAGAAAAGCGCTATGGTGCTTGCTTTCATAGATGTCCTTGCCCTGCTTGCACATGCAGCTTCTTCAATGCAAGCTCTCGCGTTGCTCGCATGCTGGTACGATGGCATCCCCAACGGCATTCCCAATTCCACCCAAGGCCTGCGCCGAGGTCCTTTTCGATCAACCCAGGCCTAGGAGGTATAAAGTATTGGCAGGTATTGTGTATCAAGATCCTATCGAGGATTCGTATATATCTTGCGATCGAGGAGGAAAGGCTAGACGGAATGCGAGGACACCGAATGGAGGATTCGAGTTGGCATTCAGGCTCGTCGCCCCCGTGGACATTGAATTTCCTGTTTATACGGTCAATTAATTAGCATGACTGAATCCTAAGGGGTATTGTTTGCCGAAAGCTCTGGTACGATGTCCTTATGTGATGTCGAAGATGTTGGAAGTCGATGTACTAAGCAGTCCATGATAAGGTTATGCCACCGGGTGTACATTGTATCATGGGTACCAAAGTGCTTACCTCCGACGACCACACCATAACCTCTGCTCTTATGGGCTTCGACCACTTTAGTCGCATCTGCCCTCCTCCTTGCTAGAAGGCCTCTCGATTCCCACTCCACGATGCTTCATGCTATACCTTCTCGCGGTCCCTCCACCCTACTCGAATACCTACATCGCTCGGTCTCGCAACCCTTTATTTAGCAGGTTCCCACTTGAGCCACTCTCTGCCAGCCTGCGAGCTGTTGTGACATCAGCACGACCCTCCTTGCTTTGCCGGATCCCAGAATGGAGTGGCTTTGAGTGAGGGGAAGACTGGTGACGCACAAGGGTGATTCTAGGCAGAGCCTCGGAAGGAGAGCTCGAACTCCAGGTACAAACAGCAGCGACTTCGAAGGATACAACCGTACTCCCAATGGGGATGATACAAAGCATACAGACGATAGGCTTACATGGGCATAATGATGAGGGTGATTTTGAGTGGCAGACATTCGCCAAGGTGCAAAGTCTTCATCCTTGACATGATTGCCACTGGGAAGACGAAAGCCGCAGATCCGGACAGGCATACATGATACAACGACATGGATCTCTGGGGCTCTCATTCCCAGCTGTCTGGACGCACAGCAATACATGTCTTAGGCATCATTCCTACGCTGTCACCACTACATCCCGCCCGAGGATTTGAACATCGAATACTGGCACAAAACTTGGCGAGGAACTTGAAGACCGAGTGTCTACATAAGATGAGGAGACATACAATGTTGTGCGGGCTCTGCAAAGAATGAGGCTCAGGCATCCCACGAAATTCTGTCTTTTGTCATATTTCGGGTGAGCTTCCTCCCGATGTACCATACCGTTTCCCAAGGCTCTGGAGGCTTTCCACACTCTTGCTACACATCGCTCGTATTTGTTGTTGCTATTTTCACTTGGGTCTTGTTCTTCAGAAGTGAGATCTTGCGTGACACCTCAATGCCCAACAGTACATCCATACCATGTGTATCTGGTCATTGAATTTCATCTTTCCAAGAAAGAAGTGTATTATTGAAGGAATGTGGATAATTTCGCAAATTTACAGTTTCCAGCTTTCCTCCATCCTCCATTTCTTCGACCCATAGCTATTCTACCTTTGTACAATTTATCAACCCTTCTAATCCTCCACCATCTCGCCGACTCGAATAATCTAGTTGTGGGGAACCTCTGCGGCGGCGGCAGCATCTATTGGCAAATCAGTGTTATGCTCGGCATGAATGTTGGGCACGAAGGTTAATAAGACTGTCGAAGTGTGCTCGGGCTCTCAAATTCAAGATGACAAGGGTGGAGTGGACGTACCCTCTGGACTGTTGGCTTGGAGTGCTGCGAGGATAGAGGTAAGGTCATCTGCTTGGCGTTTGGTGGCTGAGGCAACGGATCCATCCTCCTATTTGAGTATCAGTATTTTCAAACATTCCCAATGATGTGAGTTCCAAGGCTTACAGGATCATTAGCAGAAAGTGCTGCCAAGATGCTTGCGAGATCATCCTGTCTCTTCTGTTGTGCACCGGCGACTGATCCATCCTCCTATTTGATTGTCAGTATTCTCGGATCTGACAATATAATATCCAAGACTTACAGGATCATTGGCAGAGAGTGCTGCCAAGATGCTGGCGAGGTCATCTTGTCTCTTCTGTTGAGCAGCGGCGACGGCTCCATCTTCGGGGTCGTTGCTATGTTCCATCAGTAAAGCTCCATTTCTCAGTTGCTCCGCTCTCGGACTCCATAGCAAGAGCATCATTTAACATACCTGTTGAGGGCAGCACTGCGAAGGGATGTTAGTACATTGTATATGGGTTGCCGAGTGGAATCTTACAGAATGCTGGCCAAGTCATCTTGTCTCTTGCTTACTGCACCCTTGGCTACACGAAGATGCTTGTCAGTATGTTACTTCCAAATGGTCTGGGTATCTCCGGAGGGAGATCTCACCAGCTTCAGCGTCCTAGAATCAAGTCTTCGGGTCAGCAATATTCTTTTGAAAATTTCAGATATACAATTGGTGTTCTGGAATCATCGAGCTTGCAGGATCCAGACTCACGATCTTCAGGAGAATGTGACACTTACCTCTGGGCTGTTAGCGGACAAGTCCGCAAGGATCGAGGCCAAATCCTCGGATTCTTGACGAGCAGCCAAAGAGGCAGCGGCTGAGGCATCCTACGTAATGATTAGTATCGCCTTTCATCGAAACACTGAAGAGAAGAGATGTCTCACTTCTGGGCTGTTCTGGCCGAGGGCTAGGAAAGTTTTAGCATCAGATTTCGAGCTTTGGTTTGGGATCCCTTGTCGTCCAGCAAGGAGCAGAATTCAACGTACCGGCAAGAATCGAGGCAACTACACAACAGTCAGTAAATCAGGCATGATGAGTAAAGAAGGTTTCTACTTGCCATCATCTTGAGGGGCGGGGGCAGCAACGGCAAGGGCCGCAAGGGAGAGGATAACTGCGTAACGCATATTGAAGGATTATTAAAAGGTTATAAGGTAAAGCTCAGCTTTAAGATTGAGAGAAAAAAGAAGACGAAAAGCGAAAAGTGCACAGCACGAAGCAGATGAGAAGAATTAATCGAGAGAAGTTTGCAGGAAGAAGAGAGGGAAGACTTTGGAGGTGGAGCAACTCTTTGTATCCAGTACGCGGTCAGCATTAAAATCATGCCTTACCAATAAACATCTTCTGACGACACAACAGATTCAGATTGCGGTGCTTGTCTGGATATAATTTTCAGATGATATCGGGCAGCGCCTTTCCCGTGTAACAAGCTTGGCCATGGATACAGTCGATGTTTCGTTTCCGTAGCAGGAACATAAGCTTTCCACTGGAACAGGGGTGCACGGTCGCAAGGCGAAGAGCCTCAAACGACTGAAGCAACACGATTCGCGGGTTTGACCTCAATATTGTACCGGGCTAAGATGATCCGGAGATCCCATGTAGATCTGGAGATCAACGATACTGGATTGGGGAATGTTGGTGAAGGTGAGATGCATGGTGTTCCCAGGATATTTGAAACCCCTATCGCTAAGCGACAAGCGACTTCTGGCCCCACTGATGTGTCGTAGCGAGCTTCTCGGTTCACGACCCGACGCGACCTTTAACCTGCTTCCTGTATCTTTCAGTGTCCCGACTGAATGTACATATTCTAAAAGAAGGTTGAATCGATTGGTATCTCAATTTCCAATGGATCCGACTTCTAGAGGATGAATTCAGTCTTCTTGTGCGCTCAGCACCAGGAGAGGTAGCTGGTGGGTAGGAGTTACGAGTAGCCTTATGATGGATCGCATCTTTGCAATCCAACAAGTGCAGACATCAGAAAGGTGGAGGCTTGGATTCTTGTCTATCTTGCCTAGTATCAGACTAAATGCCTACAAAGAAGCTCATTTCCAACAAGACCTAAAGCTTGTTCTTTACATTCGTCATGTCTTACGGCATCAGATTATCCAAGAGGCTCAGAACATGTCTATCATTCAGTCGGTCACAAAGTGGATTATGCTATCTCTCACAAACGGTGCAGTGCAAGAATCTAGATAACACCATGTGACAGCAACAAAATGCAATTTAAAATCTCATCTAATCAAGTGCTTCTTCCATCTAGTAATGGGTTCTGAAACGGAAGCTAGCTTACATATTGAGATTACTTGCATAGATTTGTGGTCTCAGCTTTATATTTACAGATCTGCGCTGCAGGATCTCTTTCTCAAGTTACACTACAGATGCCTCATCACATGGGTCGTCATGTAACCTAAAAACGTGTGGTCTTTCACCACCGCGGGCAATCAGCGTGAATGTTTGTTTCAAGCATTGTTCTCAAGAGAGCGCTCAGTAAAGACTACATCTCCGCCTTATTCATTTTATCAGGTGTAGGAGGAGGGCAAACGAAAGATGGTCCTTGAAAGTGTGTCAACGCTTTCTAAATCGTAGTCACAAAGCAAACATCAAAAATTCTCATTATCACGGACTCTAAAGCACAAATAATCGATGGATGTTCTCTCTGGAGAGATACTGAGAGGACTGTAAGATCATATGTTTGGCGGATGAGGGAAATTACCAACTTTCCGCTCAGAAGCGACGCAACCAATTCGCCATCCTCTAGTACATGTTCAGAATCATAAGTAGAACGTTTACCTGATCCCACAAGTGGAGCATTAAGAAATGTGTTTTCGTATTCCTCACTTCCTGACAATGAGACCTTGGTAGGGTTGAGGGCGTGACGTTGGATACCTGAAATCGGGGTATTGCGTGGGTTGTTATGAGTTGTACTTTGTGTGACAGAAGACGCAAGCACAAATATGTGCCATTAACGGCCCTTCTGGAGGAAACCACAAGGTAAACAAAGTATATGCTGGACTGAGAAAATGCTCAAGTTCAACTGTAACAAAGCGTCTGGACTCGGGGATACAGCTTGTGGGAAATGAAGAGTCCATAGTAAGCTTTCCAGTACCAATGCAGTACATTACCCAAGGTTAGAAAGTGAGTGGGTGAGCTTTTGCAGCCTAGCGCCTTTCAAGGAGAGTGCAAAAGTCAAAGGATACAAAATATTTCCCAACCGCTTTCTCTCCTTCTCCAACACACAAACTTCACCCCAAATCAAACACAACCACACGATCAACAACACTTCCAAACCTTCTTATAACTAGGGGGAAGCCCGCAAAACCTTCTTTAAGCTATCATTCCCACAAAATGCTCCTGGCATTCTTCCTCCTCTGCAGCTGCTTCTTGGCAGTTGCTCTCTTCGGTATCATCAAGGCCATCTTTGCCTGCTTCTCCTTGCGTGCCAATATCAAGGAAGCACAAAAGATTGGTGTAAGTCCAACCAGATCGCTTTGGGAAAACCCTATGGCTGACCGCATCCAGCTTCCTTATGTTGTGGTTCCTGTCTTGACAGCATCCTCTCTATGGTTTGTGGTTGCCTCATGGGTCATCGCGGTTTTCAAATGCCTTCCATCCACCTGGACACGCAATTGGATCGAGTAAGCTTTCATTTCTCAGATTCGATTTTCTTACATCCCAAGAGACTGATAAATGAAGCTTCGTCGAGCCTTTCTGGTGCTGGAACCTTGGGCACCGCCCCTTTGACGAACGCCGAAATGACAACATCATCACAGTGTCTCCTGGAGGACTCGCTCTCAACACATGTTCGCCACCAGTCATTGCCCAAATTGGAGGTCAACGCAGCAACTTCGTCAAACCAGTTCATATGTACAAAGTATTGGAGCTGTAAGTCGCTTTCTTATTCTCCATTCGTGAAGTGAAAAGGTTGTGCTAAGACCCACTGTGAAGGTTCGGCCCCAATCTCGTCACCACGGATGGTCCTCATTGGCGTCACCAACGAAAAATCATCCAGCCAGCCTTCAACGAAGCTACCAATGAGCTTTCTTTCATGGAAACTGTCTTCCAGACTACAACTCTCCTTCAGAAATGGGAGGACGACACAAAGCAAGGTACACTTATCAAATTTCACAACGATCTACGGATGCTGGCATTGCATGTGGTTGTCCGTGGTTCCTTTGGCTGGCGATTCTTTTGGGATCGTGTGGAACATCGCGCCCAATACCCAAGCTATCCGATTTTGCAAGATGATAAGGATAAGATGTCACTTGGAGTATCCACTTTGGCAGTTGTCAATGATCTTAGGTTCTTGTTCGCCATCCCTTCTTGGATCTTGAGTAAGTTAGATCAAAATTCCTCGACTTGCTTCGCTGACATGATCGACAGAATGGGCTCCCTCGAAGCGTCTGAATCGAATCTGGCTCGGATACCACGAGATGGGAAGACATATGGTACAACACATTCGCTGGCGTCAAGAAGCTTACAAGGCCGGAGGTACTCAGAAGTTCAGCTCGGATCTACTTGGTAGTCCTGCCTTCCACGGTCAAGTCGATCTAGTCGTAAATAAAAACTGACTTCTAGTAGATACTCTGATATCTGCCAATCAAGAGGCATTAGAAAACAACACAGCTCGTCTCTCGCAACCAGAGATTGTCTCCAACGTGGTAAGTGCACTACACTCCGAGAAATCTACAGAGACCTGACTATTGAAGTTCAACAATCTCACTGCCGGACATGAAACTACTGGAGCCACTTTGTTTTACACACTGATCAATCTGGCGATGTATCCGATATGGCAAGTTGAGATCCAAGCTGAGCTTGATACCTGGTTCGGTTCCCGCGATCCTTCAACTTGGGAGTATGCATCCGACTTCTTGAAGCTGGTTCGCTCCAAGATTGATGCCGCTATTCTGGAAAGTAAGTATTAATATCCACTTCAGCATTAACCATCCGCTCTCCAATCATTGCCCACAAGCAGCATCCTGACAATACTCACAGCTCTTCGACTCTTCCCTCCCAACAACCTCATTCCAAAAGTATCTGCGACGGGTCATCCTGTGGATATCAACTGCTACGGTCGTACCATTGCGCTCCCTTCGGACACCTCTGTTCTCGTGATGATATCCACCGTGCACCGAAATCCCTCCTATTGGCCAATGCCCAACAACACCATTCCAGACCCCGACGTCAAGTCTGTTGAACGTAACGATCTGGCAGATTTTCGACCTGAGCGATGGTTCGTCACTGATGATGTTGCTGTTGGATATAATGGAAAGAAGTCAACGGCCTCCTTCGCCTCTACCTCACCCGCAGTTCCCGAAACTGTGGGCGATGATGAAGATGAAGGCGTCGGATTCTTTCAGCCAGCGCCTGGTGCATTCATTCCTGTAAGTAAAAAGACTCCCTAGCTTTCCTTTTCCATTCCGCTGTCCAGCAGCTTCCAAGTGTGTTTCCACGAAGAAACACTTTCCTAATCTCATGTAGTGGTCTATCGGTGTTCGCCAATGTATCGGTCAAAAGTTCGCTCGCATCGAACTCCTCGTTGCTATCTCGATCATCATGAGAGAGTACAACGTCGAGCTGATCAAGATCGATGGTGACTGGGACAAGGCTTATGCCAGTGCCAAGCACCATCTCAAGCACGGCATGAATCATTATATAACTATGCAACTAGGCCAAAGCTTGATTCCTCTCCGCCTGGTCAAGCGTGATGAGAAACACACTTGAAAGATGGCGGTATGGTAAATGACTGTACATGACAGTACGGTACATTGCGAACGTGGTCATGACATGGACGTTGATTTGCATGGATATAAAAAATGGTTGAAACCCCCACTCTGGTACCCGGAGTCAAAGGCGTTTGCGATTAAATACCTATTTAATTAGATATGATCAAATTGAATCCCTCCGATCAGCACAAATTGACCAATCGCCTGAATCAGTAACTACAAGCCCAGAGAAATGTCAGCTCACGGTTTTGAGTCTGCCATTGAGTGCAATTTCTCCCTTGTATTGACCCCACCGTTGGGGTCCGGTCGAGTCGTGATTCATTCCTAGCTTACCTTTACCCAGGAGACATAGCTTGAAGTTGTCACGCAAAGAGTCTGGATCTGTAGTTAATGTCGAAGGGATCCAAGTACTTGCTAGATATACATAGCTGATTCGTTTCTTTCTGATTACACGTGGTAACCATTTCACATAACCA
Source organism: Helotiales sp. EF0021 (assembly GCA_000292665.1). Classification (NCBI taxonomy): domain Eukaryota; kingdom Fungi; phylum Ascomycota; class Leotiomycetes; order Helotiales; species Helotiales sp. EF0021. The sequence goes on along the minus strand of AIET01001176.1, from coordinate 56,599 downwards.
TGACCCAGAGTCCATCGAAAACTCCTGTGGAAGCTTTCTATTCCACCCCTTCTACTTTGATTGTACGGCAGCCCCAATGACAGACCGATGCGCCCAACATTGCTAGCAATAACAGGAGCCAAGGCTCTCATGTTTGGCCTCTGTGGAGCGGGACGTCCTCCACTAATTACTCTGAACATGTCAAAGACATTTGAGAAGGATAAAAGAAAACTTGTGCACAAAACAAAACAGTTGTCTATCCGATACTTATACCATCAATATAAATCGTGTTCACATTGCCCGCCGTATTCATCGGACACATGATCAACACTTCCAATCGAATCTGAGTCTGCGTCTTAGATGTCTTGCAAGTCGTCGATACGGTGGTAAACTCCGAATCATCAAGTGCCGCAGACCTAGACCCTCTTCTACTGATAGCATCGTATACCTCGAACTTACATGTCTCGGGTCGATGATGGTTGACTGTTGGTGGGACAGCTTTGAGGTAGGCAGATGCTTGGATCGCGTATGATGTTTCAGGGCAGATGTTCACTGTCTGGGAGAGCATGGCTTCGTCTCCGTCTTTCACTGTGGAGACCCTAGCTTATGTTAGTGTGTAGTCAGAAATCTGGGGGGAAATATGGACAGCTCACAGATAGTAATGTCCCATGGCTTTGGAAGAAGCTTCGACGGCTAAGGACGGGAAGCCACCAAGGTTGGACCAAGGCTCGATTGCACCCGATTCAAAGCCTCCATTTATTACATTTGCGGCACAAGTACGGGTCGAAGGAGAAGGCTTTACTGTATTCGTTGTAAGACTGCGCTTGGTACTGCTGGAAAGTTTTGCAACGACTGTGCTCGTTGCAAATGTTGTCACGGTATTTATGTTGCAAGTTGCTGGAACGGGCATGAGACAAGAACAGGCTGCAGAGATTCTGGCCGGAGAATCATGACACTGAGAAACATAGGGAGGCAGGCCAGTAGTTGCAGTGTTTACAGCTATGGGACGTCAGTAATGTCTTTTGCCGAAGCTAATACAAAAAGAGACAGATGGAGGTCGTAGTCAGTCGCCAGAACTGAGATTCTAGATATAACGAAAAAATCGCTTATTTGTTGTATATGTGGCACAAAATAGTTCTGCTACATCAGAAGATCTGATCAGTTGTCAATCGCAATTGTTCTTGTTTTTACAAGCTGGCCAGGCTGTTCCCGAAGCTATACAAGCTCCTTTGGACGGTGACCGTGCCAAACGAGTGGACGTGACTTCTATCCTCTTCTGGGACGAGCCATGTAAAGTCGAGGAAGACGAGGATACCTGTACCGCTTTCGTCGATAGCGGATGAAGAGAGCTTGAGATTGTATCTTTCGAAACTTCACTCCGTGAGGATGAAAGACTGTGAGAAGAGCTCGATGAGGGAAGCTTTGACGATATTCTTGAGATCACTTGACTTGCGAGTGGTGAATGAACGGAGCTCGTGGTTGCGGGTGGTGATTGTCTATTAAACGTGGATGTGGTAGTGTGGGAGGAGCTGCTCGATGGGAATGCTTCTGCTGGCGTACTTAAAATGGTTTGCTTCAAATGCGTAGAAGTGTGAGACCTCGAAACTGAAGGGACTGGACTGCCACTGGACTTGGAGGCAAAATTGCGGGAATAACTCGACGAAAGAAGCTTGGACGGTGCGTTTGACAAGATCTTGATTGACGAAGTTGATGCGAGAATTCTCGCAGTCGCAGATCCTAGATTTGAAGAATAACTTGATGTGAATTTCTGGGAAGAAGATGTTGAGAGCGTACGACTTGTTGAAGGTCCATGAAGGGTCGAAGATGGTGAGCTCAATGAAATCATCGGAGAGATCGTGCCTGTAGGAAATTGAGATTGTAATATAACGGTACTCGAACTCGAAGATAGCCTTGAGGTAACATTGGAAGTAGACGGTCTGGACGTCGTTGTAGATTCATTTGACAATGTGGCTGCTGTCGACGAGGATTTCAGAACTGTTGAAATACCCCTGCGTGTGATGGAGTTCACAGAGCTTGACAGTATTGACGTATTCCCAACTGAAGATGTGAGAGGAATGGTAGTAGACAGGATTGGTGAGTTCAGGGAATTGGATGCCAGTACTGGAGATGAAACGGCAGTCCTCACCGCAGAAGTCAGCAAAGTCAACGCTGAACTCAAAACCACCACAAAGCTCGACTTGCTTGAATTAGCAGAGACATAAAGGATTTGTATGCTAGAAGACGAGGAAAGCACATTGGAGTAAGCCGTTGTCGGGGAGCCCCGGAACGTGGAAGGTTCCAAGAGAGTCGAGCTAGAAATATTCGAAGAGCTCATAGGAGAGGATAATATAACAAATGTGGAGAACCTTATGGAAGAAATTGCCGACTTAATTTGGGATGTTGACGAGATAACGGTCGTCGTGCTAAAATTGCTCGTCAGTAGTGAGTCACTGACGCTGGTTGGTACATTAGACGAAGGCCCTGGTGTTGGGCCATAATTTGTAGCATTTTCAGCCGTTAACATGATTGACGTTTCTTGGGGGGCAATTTCAGTCGCGCCATACTGATTAGATGGTGTGATCGTAGGAGATATCGCAACAGATGATGGCGTGTACTCAGGTTGAATCACCGTGGACAATGAGATTGATATACCCAGGCTGGAAGAAGGAATGGTGGGTTTTAAGGAGGGCGGTGATTCCACGATAGATCCCGGAAAGTTCATAGATGTGGAAAGAGTGCCCATAGATGTTGAGAAAGTTTGAGTTAGTGAGTTGATGAACGAGCTTGGTGTCTGGTATATACTAGAATCAGGTTGTGTAGTCGTTGATGACAGTGGTGCACAGCCCAATGGCGTGGAAGTAGAGAGAGTAGCCTCGACGGAAGGGCTGGAGACAGCTTGGCTGACGGAGTTAGTGGCGGAGATCTGCGCAGCGATAGTAGACGAGATAATTTGCTTGTTGGTACTAGAGTCAGGTTGGTGTATTGTTTTCAACTGTGATACGGATAATGTAGTGGAAGCAGCTTCCATGGAAGAACTCGGAAATAGTGAGCTAGAAGATTCAGTGGGTCCGAGCTGGGATGAGAATGGTATCATAGAGTTCGAAGAAATGCTTTGTGATACCGATGAGAATAGGACAGTTGAAAGTGCGATTGATGAAGATTCAATGCCAAATGATATGCCGTTTAGCGATAGAGAAGACGGTGTCGGAATTTTGCTGAACTGAAGGACTGAGTCCGCTGCTAGAGATACTCACAGCGTATTCTGTACTGCTTATCGATGGCACGGACGACAAGCTTTCAGGCGTACTCGAAGTCAAGGAGCTGAGACTAGAAGAGCTGCTGAAGGCGGAGCTAGAGTAAGCAACACTTGATGGAAAAGCAGGAGACCGGATTGGGCTCTCTGTGCGTGAAGAATACGAGCTGGTGGTGATAAGGCCAGGTTGACTGGGAAGGCTTGAGCCAGGTTTGATGATTTGGAAAGTCGATGTGGGTACCACCGATTCTTTGATGTCTGAAGTTTGAGCAATGTTTCCACTTGCAGTCGCGGAGACTGGAATTGGAGTTGACGAAGATTGGATGCTGGATGTTGAGCTCACAGTGACTGGGTTTGAAGAGGACCCCAAAGCTTCTTGGGAGCCATAGGTGAGGCCACGACCACTGATGAGAGATGAAATCGCCATGATATTACTAGTTGCTGTAGTGGGGGAGTTGGGAATGGGTGCAATGCTCAATGTCGGTTCCAGCGGTAGAGAAGTCGGAGTTGGTTGCAGGCTTCCTGTGTTTGAAGATTGGACTATTGAAGCACTCTGCACCGCACTTAAAAATAGTGGAGTCTCAGAAACCAATCCAGGCAAAGTGAGCGAAGCCATAGAGCTGGACCCTAGGGATTGAGAGTAGCGGCTGACTCGGCGCTCCCCATTGTTGATGACTGAGCGAATGCACTACTTTCGACCGTAGGCGAAGGATTTATAGTCTCAGAAGACAAGATAATCGGAAATTGGCTACTTGGGATGACGGGAAAGTTGGTCGAAATGCCGGGGATGCTCTGTATAGTCTGAGGAGGGGCCGTCGACAAGGTTGACATCGGAACTCCCGTACTCATATCTGACTGTGCATGTGATGAAGGTACCACAATCGACGCTAGGGAAGCTGAATGCGACACTAAGTTCGATGATTCGTACACACTGGACTGCTGAACTACAGGGCTACTCACAGCCTGACTACGAATGACCGATGGCGAATATGATAGGGGGGCGCCACCACTCGCGGAGAGATAAGGCAGCATTGCAGACTCAAATTCCGACGTCGAGGTAGCAGCACTCACCACATTCAAGCTGCCCACAGCGACTGTCGGAGGCGGAGCTGGTTGATAGCTTGACGCCAATGGCGGTGCATTTGAACTCGGGATTTCTGACGGAATAATCGAGAAGCGGTAGCTACTTGGTAATGCAACAAAGCTATTCCTCTGGCTATTATACTAGCTCCCAGCTGCGCTCTGGCCTGACAAGATTAGGCTCACAGGAGTCAGCACCCCTGAGCCAACAAGTAAGAAGCTTTCAGTCGACGTGCCAGAAGCCCCCGAAGATATAGTTGTTGGTGCAATGATACTCTGCTCGATCTGGCCCGCGGACGCGCTGGGACTTGACATTGACGACGTCTGAGAGGGGAGCGTTGAGGTTCCGGTAGCTGAAGGGCTCGATATAAAGGAAGCCGGAGGCTGAGGAGTTAAAGGCGTCTGGTCTGCGGTACTCTGGCTAGCAGACGGACTCTGGCTGGGTATTGCTGTCGGTTGAGTTGAAAAGTCTGAGGCTACTAGGCTTAAGGGGCCTGCAACTGATGCATCTGACACTACAGCAGATGATGGGAAATTGCTGCTGGTGAATTCGCTGCTCTGTATATGAGGTGATGTCGAGGAAGCCGACTTCAGAGATGGCAACGATGCCAGTGATATTGGTGGTGGAGGAATTGACACAGATGGTATTGCCGAAAAGGTTGGCTCCAAGAAGCTTTTTACCGATGAAGTAGATGCTTCAAAAGATGGTGCAGTGGCACTGTTTTGAAGGGTAATGCTTTGAGGCGCAGGAAATGTCGAGTAATCCGAGTTGATGGGTATATCAGACGACGAGGATGGGAAGGCTGAGGTAGGCAGGAGTGTCGCAGAAGAGTGCTCAGAGAAGCTCTCGCTCGCTGAGATAAAAGCAATGGTTGACAATGCAATTCCGCTTACTAGAGAGCTACTACTCTGTATGGCATACGAATTCGAGCTGGCAACAATGACGGCATTACTAATCTTCTGTGGCCCTTATTAGTCTTGTTGTAACTGGTGTGTATGAGACGGGGTAACTTTCCTTGTAAATCAAAATATGTCCGCCAAGTCTCTTCCTCAAACCGCCGCAAACTTGTGATGGATTACCCTGGCAAGGATATGTGCATTCACCAGGCGAGTTGAGAGCAACTGGAGAAATGTCGTTTGAGCAGAAACACTCTGTCACCTCTACACCTGCGTAATCGTAATCATCACAACCAATGATACATTGCTTGACGGTGGTGACGGCTCCGATATGGTTCGGGAGGAGAAGAGGAAAGCCAATGAAGGCTGGATCCGCATAACATCCTTGCTCCTGGTATACTCCGTTCGGTGTTGATATCTCTGATACGATGATTGGTGTACCAGAACTGGTTAAAGTGGATTGAGCAGCGGATACTATTGGGGTCGGTGTGACTTGTGTGGAGACGATGTCAAGAGTTTCCATCACAGTTACATGTGTTGATGCCTGAAGCCCTGAGCTACTACTTGCCACATTGGACAATTCTATAGACGAGACTGCCGTCAGATAATCCAAAGAATGGTGCGCAGCAGTGCTACTCAATACACTCAGAACTCCTGACGTTGCGATAGCGCCGAGATTCGTGGACGAGAAGATGGAATGCTCCGAATGAGGAACCGATATTGGCTCAGATGAAATATACTGGCTTCCAATGCCGCTCGAGAACATTGGAGAACCGATAGCCATGGACGAGAAAAAGTTCAGACTGGATATTATGTTTGATTCGACACGGCCCTGAGTGGCAATGCTGGGGAATGAGACCGAGCTTATTATTGTTGTTGGTGAGTGTAAATCGAGGTCTGAGGCTGATACCGCAAAAGCTGAGAGTATGGCAAAAGGTGATTCTGAGACGTTGCTGGTAGTCAATGTAGATGATGATGATTCGCTGTTTACCGTACTGCTCAATGATGACAGTGACTCCGGCGAGATATCGGACGTAGGCTGGGCAGAGCTAGAGATGGTTGGCGGGCTGCTTACAAACAGCGGTGATTGAGGAGGACTACTCGACGAAGTTCCTAGGACGTTGCTCGAATCTGTGAACGTATCCCAAACTTTCACATCAGAGCTATATACAGAAAAATAAGACGTGATCTGCACTGATGTAGCAGTTACCATAACCATATTCGAGGTTTGGCTTGCCAGAGCCGTGATGGTGGCAACGGCTAAGTCGCAAGAGGTGCAAGTTGAGCTAATTTCAGAGTTCTGAACCAAACTACTCGAGGAGATTCCACTCGAAGAAGATGAATCTGAGAAAGAGGAGTATACTAGAGAAATGGCGATTGGACTTTGCGAAAAAATTGCGGGAAGGGTGATGGTCGGGATCTCGCTGAACACGGGTGACGCTGCGGAATCAAAGGAAGATAAGGCAACGGACGTCGTTGATATCAAGGTATCGCTGCTCTGTATCGTACTACTTGTGATTGAGGGTAGTCCGGTCGCAGATAGAAGTGTCGGTGATGCAAAATCTATACTCGAGTACGCGGCAGACGGGAAACTAGGAAGCGGTTGTGATGAAGGACCAGCAAGACTGACACCATTGCTGGCAGTTGAGACTTCAGTGTAATCGCCAATAGTGGTCGTACTCGAAGGTATCGCAACCTCGCTGGAACTGCCTAATCGGGGATGTACCAGCTGGAATATTGTTAGTCCATTACAAGCGCGGGAATGTATTTGAATACTTGCCTCATAAACAATAATAGATCCACCAGGACTTTGACTTATATCCATCCAACGTCTTTTCATACCAGCGCATACTTGGGTTGGGTCACCAGAACAAGGCGTTTTACATTGACCAGGTGATTGCGAGGCATTCGGGTCAATAGCGTTGGAGCAGAAACATTGTGATCCCTCGATACCAGCGAAGATGTATTCCCTTGCATTGTAGCACGCATCAATACAGTCACCCACTGTACCCACAGACGACGCACTATATGGGGCAATCAGTGGGTAGCCAACACCCGTTGGATCATTGTAGCATCCTTGTTGTTGGTAATTGATGCCATGTGGACCAGAAATACCAGGTGCAATGGTTGCTGCTGGCGCATTGTGGCCTGCGGACAAAGTGCCGATTACTGAGGGGTTGACGAAAGCTGAGACGGTGGGCGGGAAACCAAACGACGGCAAAGAGCTCTGTGCCTCAGGGGTTGCTGTTCCTGATTCATCTGCGCTAATATGGTCCGATATCCACACAGGCGATGACTCTACCGGCGCTACAGATGCTGGAAGAGAGACAGAGGCGTCCGAATACGATGTAAATGTTGACGGTCTGGAAGATTGATTGGTATAGAGGTAATATGTACGGGGTGTTTGGGCTGAACTTAGAAAGCTTGATCCGAATGCTACGGATGGCATAGAAGCACTTAGTGCCAGATCGGTCGATATAAAACTCGAGCTGGTTGCCAGGCTGCTCATAGCCCCAGTAGCAGATACTGATATGGATGAGGATGATGATCCCATCACAAGACTCGACGAATTGGTCGATAACGCGAACGATTTAGATATTATGGTGAGGAAGAACGAGATTTCGAGAACTCTGTGATGGAGTTATAATGTCAGACTGGTAGATATGCCAAGGATGATCCTATAATGGGAAGAATTGGAGGCTGTGCCGATCCGCTGGCGGAAGCATACTGTTGGCTCGAAAAGAAATGCAGATGACGTGTGAAGGGGGTTTCAGAGGCAATTCCCAGGGGTACCACATTGCTCATACTCAAGAGCTATATCGATGCATGAACGGGACTTACCGGAAGTGTTGGAATGACGGCAGACTCGCTGTGAATATTCCGCTGGGACAAACTCGAAAAGGTTCTTTGCGCTCACCGCCGTTGAACCAGTCGCCAAGAACTCTTCAATAATAAGGGAAAGGTCGACGCCGCTTCCAAGGGAGAGATTGTGATCGACGGGACCAATAGCTCCCAGATGCACAAGAACGTACCGAAAGTTTGCAATCACTGCAAGAGTCTTCGAGCTCCTCCAATAAGCTGTCAAAGAGAGCATTGAAGGCTCCAAAGAGTCGAAGGTGCAGGAGCCAAGCTCGAAGTCGAGGATTAGTCCGTGACCTCTTCTATCACAGCAGGTAAGGAGTAAGATGAGATGTTGTCTCAGGAAGGTTCAGGCACTAGTAATGCACGTCAGTGTATTACTTCAGCTAGCGCCCCCGTCGGCGACAGACAATAGGAACTTGCTAGAAGATCTGAGGTAGCCACCTTGTATATACAAATTGTAATCTTGCTCTTTCCTGATAAACAGCCTTTTAAGTTGGAGTGACCCAGTTCGAGTGAGTATACAGAAACGAGTGACGCCAAACGGTAGGAGAGGCTTGGCTTAAGTAAAGGAGGAAGGAGGTCGAAATTGAAAACATAATGTGTTCACAAGCTAGTCAGTTTAAGGCGTTGTGGGGTATCATATTGGTAGCTGCCTGGCGTGCTACGAACCTGTCCACCACACAATCCTCGAGGATGTATTAATCATGCTTCTGCATAATTTCTCCTTCAATCTCAGCCAGTATTGTGATCGAAAACTGCGCAACAAATCTTCCTGCATGTTAATAGCCAGGTCCTCCTTATGAAGGCCAATATATGTTTTCTCGGACCTGGATTTGGATGTGATTTTATCTCCTTTCATCGGTAGAGGAACTCAAGGGTATTCGCTCAACTTGACCAACAGATCCGCAAGCTCTGGAGAAGTGTTGGGTGACACAGCCAGGGCCTCGAGACTCTTGTATATCATCAGATCCGAACCTGCAACCTGCTTCATCAATGCAGCTAGGTAATCCATTGTAGGCTTTGTGAGATCCGTCATGCTCATCAACTCGAGAAACTCCGCAAAGAAATCGATCAAGGTGATATGCATCAGCATGTCCTCTTCCTTGTCGATCATAGAAGTGGTTGCAAAGTATAGCAAGCCAGGTTCCTGTGCTCCATATCGTGCTTCGATCTCGGGGAATTGGCTGCGAGTGATAGTTTGGAAGTCGAGAACTGCCATCCTTGGGAGAACTCGTAATAATCTTGCTTGTGCCAATGATTTCTGTCTTTCGTCCAATTGGCCTTCGGCTGTTCCCATAGTAGTGGGACTACAGAGGGAGAATATCAGATCGTAGATCTCCCGATCCTGGAACATCCGACGCCACAACAATCCTTGGCCTGGTGGCATACCAGACGCAAGTTGTAGCCCATGCATCTTGGTCTCGAGATCAGCAGAGATTCTGCGATCACAGTCAACCTCGAGCAGATCTCCAAGCACTTGTGTAGCCTTCTCTCCCGCTCCAACGTCAGGTGTGCTCAGCCATGTTCTCAAGAAAGCTTCCACCACGTCTTTCATAATGGAGAGTATGGCTGTATCGCCAGGACTTCGGGTTGCCTTCTCGATGACTGTAATTGCAAGAATAGTGGCAGCTGGAGCAGGTGATCGAAGAGCATGTATAAGGGCATCTTCGGATGCTAACGTGAGGGCTTGTGTGAATTTGATAGGCCGTAGAAGCTTCGTGGAGAGGCTTGCAAGTATGGTAGGATCTTCGTTGTATGTGAGAAGAATCTGGGTGAGCTTTGGAAGTAGGCGAGGGATTAGCGGTGGTATGTTAGTGTCTGGTAATTTGTTAGCAGGCTTTGTGTTCGTGGTGATGAACAATCTTACCGTTGAGCTGCAGTTCTACCTCATCAAACAGTTTCACGTCCAGAGGAGTGTCCGGAGTGTTACAGACATCTTGCAGGTGATTCTCGAGTTCTTCCAAACCAGACACTGGAAGTTCCTCCATCCTCAGCCTTGTTGCTCCTCCCCTCCTAATCCCCGATCCGTATTGAGAAAATCTCCTCAGAACAGTGTCTGAAGCCTTCCTGAACAATGTTGGAAGAAGAGCAAAGCGATCTCTCCCAGGATTCTGGAAACTCACGGACAGATGTGGGTTCCGAACTCTGCGACCGCATAACATACCTAGGTATGTTATGTTCATCGAAGGCAAGGAGGCGGGACGCGAAAGAGCCGCGGATGCACTAGTGTTTAGCGCCACACTAGTATTGCTACATACACTCTCGTGACACCCTAGCTATTCTATGCCTGCCTGACCTCCTCCTTCTCTGTCTATGCATCCTTATACCCATGTATTCTCCCCTACCGCCAACCTGTCTACTAAATCGTTCTCTTCTGCCTGTATACCTTGCCTATAACTGCCTCCTTAAATACCTCTTCTGCTTTTATATCTTGCCTGTGTACCCGCCTACTTGTATAATTGTCTGCTTATATATCCTCGTTTTCTCCTGACCCATAGGCTGTATGTTAAATAGTATAGCCTTCTACACTAAGTAAGTACTCATTTCGATGGCATTCTGCCTCTACTGTTTCCCTGTAGGACTTGAATACTTCAAAAGACATTTATACCTCCAACGTTAGCTATTGTGCTACGCTAGCTAGTATGCTACATTAGCTATTGTACTACAGCAGCTATCTAAAGCTTTGGCGTTTTATTATATGCAAATCAAAGAGAATTAGAGGTTGGCAAAGAAGAGGTCGACAGGAAAAGTTCCATTACGAGGCTGAGGCTCTGCTGCTGGTCTGAAATGATTGTGATAGCCATGCAGCAGTTATCAATATCATGGCGCCTCAGACCATGAAAACCCAAGTCCACCGTAAGGCCATGAGCAATTTTAACAATAGTGGTGTAGAGCCGGTATGCCTCGCATGCCCATGACTGATTAAAGAGGGTGTGTAAATAGTGTGACCTGAATGTCGGTTAAGTTTAGCGTGTCTGCGAGGCGCTGAATTGTCCCACCTAATCACAGAGAACGAGTTGACCCCTGCTGCCCTACAAGGAAGACCCCGCAGTATGCCACAAATTATTTTATTCCTCCGACGCGACAACCTCAACCTCGAACTTTGTCAATCATTGACAAGAAATTGGATACAACCCCACCAACAAGAACTCACAGCCAGACGGACATCCCAAGCACGATATGGCAGGACGAGGACGTGGCAGAGGAGCTGGCGGTGGTGGTGGCCTGAAGGGCGCAACCTGGGAGCAGGATCCTTCGATCAAGCTGGAGTCAAAGCCTTCAAGTCTCTTTCCTGTACGTATTACAACTCAATTACCCCGCGCAATAACTAATGAATCCAGGCGCACCCGAACCTGAAGAAACCTACTCCTATGACCGCAGCAGAACGACGAAAAGTCATAGCCCAAAAAAAGCTTACGAAGGATATTCACCGAGGACCTCTCTACACTCAACCCACGAAGCGCGATCCGGATGAGGTGAAGTGGTTTGGAAAGGACCAGTACACCCGTCCATATGGTGCCAATCGCAAGGCTGACATGGATCCTTTCACTGGTGTCGAGACCTACTCTCAGCGCTTCGCGCCAAAGAAGAGAGAGCTGCCGAAGCTGTCTGATCAGGGATTTGGTTGGTATTACGCACAAAAAGATCTCCGCAGATACTAATAATCTGCAGACAAGAATCTCTTTCCCGAGGAACTCTGGCCCGCACTCGAAGGCGATGAAGGCGAAGAAGTTAGAAAGACCATCAACCGATCCATTTCACGAAAGGCTGCCCTCCTAGGCTCAGAAAATTCGACCGGAAAGGCCAAGATTATCGACAAGGCAAAGACCCTGCTTGAGAAGATGGATACTGTCACTGCGGAGGATGGAGACGAGGAAGCCGACGAGGAAGTGCAAGATGAGGAGCATGATGATGAGTATGAAGATGATGATATGGCCGATGACTACAATGCGGAGGGATACTTTGATGATGGAGACGCGGATGGTGATGATGACGGTGCTGGTGGAGACGACTACTGATTGTCTATTTGGTCGTTTGTGGGATTATGTTTGATTTAGCAAGGCGTTGGGGATGATACCACTTTCTATCTGGCGTACGAGAGGCGGCGCACACTTTCCCATATCTCAACTTTTTACGCGGCCTTGTGGCTGTGGACGACAGGATTGTGGTAGAAGTTTAGACTTCAATGCGTACCTGGTGATAATTGCAATTGCTGCCCCCAAGTAGAACAAAATAAAAGCGCTGCATTACAGACTCCCATCACACAATGCATGACTTAGTTGAAACTGCAACCAAAAATTCAGAAGTAATGCGATCTGTCGAGATTCGTCTTGGAGTCAACGGGACGCAAGGCTGAGGAGCTGCGAACTTCACCCGGATCGAGAAATACAGGCTTTCTTCCGACATCTGAGAAAAGATTGTCAAGAACAAAAATAAAACAATTAACCATAAGATTGTAAATTCTGAAGTTTTCAGGCATCCAGAATGGCTTCTCACAACCTGCTCGGACTGATACTTTACCACCCATGCAGAATGCGGGAGAAACAGTGGTAGGCAGGCGCTGGCAGGGAATCATAGAAGTTAGTTGCAATTATGCTTGTTAGCATCTATATACTGTAAGGTAGGCTTCAAAACAGTGAGCCGGCAGCTGTGGGGCCTAAGCTCCGGATCCGAGCCAATCAAATCATCATACTTCCCACCGCACCTCAACATCACTTCGTGGCCCACGAATTAAGTTTTCTGATGATACCACTACGTGCATTCCTCAGCCCTGGAGAAACAGATCATTCCGACGAATCTTTGAGACACCTTCGGATCTCTAAGCTCAATGGCTTGATGTTCTCAAGCCTACATCAGGGAAGGTCCTAACCTTGCCATTTTTACTAAAGATCTGGCTATTTCAAGTGTGCTGATATGACACCCTTTCTCATACCAGTAGTTTCATGATTTGCCAGTCCTTCTGCCATCATTAGTCTTTTATCCTTCCTTGTATTCTCCCAGACACAAGTACGTAAGATCTTCTTTCTCGACTCCTTTGCTTTTTTCGGATCACTTTTGCTACACCTCCCACATATTGAATTGTGTATTGTCGAGGCTTCAAGACCCGGTAAAATAGGCTCGATCAAGTACAAGAGATAACATTCATCGCAATACTGACTCAACAGCTCAATGCCATGGGACTGTGGTTGAAGGGGCAGGGGTCAGAGGTGAATCCTCATTGTGCATCTAGCTCGACATCGTTCTTTCATTCATGCCTATTGAATCCAGAATCTAAAGCTAACACAAGCACATAACCTAACGATCTATAAGTTCCATTTCACCTCTGTCCTTCATCGTCAGCTTCATCTAGTAATGCTGTCTGATCGTGTTCTCGAGATCATGAGGCCTTTACCACCTTCGTTCAATGCCTCATTGCCCCCTCTTCGGACTCTAACCTCACTTTTCAACGAGGCAAGGCCTCCCACTTCTAGGGATTTCATCTCTCGAATTTCTTGCATCTTCACAACTCCTCCATGTTTCAAGATCACTTGCTATTCGTCACCGTATCGTGGAACTCACGGTCGCTCGTCTTGCTCTCCCTTAGGCATAACCCCGCTATATCCAAATTTATTCATCCTTCATTTCAACATATATTCACAGCTCAGTAGGTATAATTTGTTCAGTTTTGTTTCTTTTCCGTATAATTGGGTATCTAGAAAGACAGAAGCTGCTGAATTAACAAGCTCCAAGTGCCTTGACCAAGAGGTTTCCATCCAAGCTCCAACTCATGCGGTTACGCCAGTACTCCAATGCCAATGCCAGAACCCTCCTCACTATGTTGGTATATTGTTCCCAAGGAGTCGTTGTTGTCGAGGAAACAAAAGAAATGAGATATGCAATGTCCATCACACTTTCGATGCCCAGCCGTTCAATCAAAATGCCGGAAGGGCGTGAAAGATCAGCTCGTATCTTGTGTCTTCGTTCCCAACCAATCTAGTCGGCCTATCCAAGTTAGCTTCGAGCTATGAGAATTGCGAGATTCGATTAACACTTACCCATCTGCTCTTCTTGAGCTCGTCTTGGTTGCTATCTCCCTTGATGAAGGGGATGTGGGTGTCATATTGCAACGGGCCCGAGGAACCGATGATTGGTTGCCGAGTTCCACCAGCGGCGGCAGGTTGAGTGGTAGCAACAGAGACTTGAGAAGCGGCGGGCACAGCAGACTAAGCGACAGGGGGGCGAGGGTCAGCTGTTTGGACTGTTTGAGGAGCGACGACAGGCTGATGTTGTGCATAACCATTTTGGGGTTGGTGAGCATGCGGGATGTACACAGGCTGAGGATTGTGAACATGTTGGGTTGTTGGGATGTATTGCCCGCCTTGGTAACCTCCTCGGTATCCTCGACCACGGTTGGTAAGGTGTGGATTTTGGATGTGTTGGCTATATTGATGAGCCGCCCCTCCTCGCAATTCTTCTCGATACCCACTACCTCGGTTTCCACGCTCGGTACTATGAGTCTGTACACCGTTTGGATGGCCTCCTCGATATCCACGTCCACGGTTACCACGCTGTGGATAGTAGCCGCGGGTGGAGCCAGCTGGTTGAGAAGGAAGAGCTTGACGAGAAGTGGTGGCATTAGGGACAGACGATGGAGTACTTTCAGGGTGGTTTCTGCCCAAGTTGTGACCTCTTCCACCACGATCACCACAATTGGATTGAATAGGGCGACCCACATTGGCGGGGTGATTGGAAACTTGGGCTTTATAGTGGACTTGACCGTTGGTGTAAGCGTTGCCTCTGCCTCCGCTAGAGTTGTTTGCGCCAGTTCCATACTGGCTTGAGTTGGTGCGCTCTGGCATGGGGAAAGGCTCCTCCGTTGCCTGCGGAAGTCAGCTTTGTTTCACAACATGAGAAGGTGGTATTCTTGCACTTACCCACTGGGAGGTCGCAAGTCCGGATCCGCCAGCCACTGGCATACTAGGCGCAACGATGGGTTGGGTGACGGTATTAGCAGTGGCGGCGGCAGTAGGTACTTCTTGCTCCAAGGCTTCGGACAAGGAAGAAAGGTTGACTCCAGAGCTATTAATCTCTTTCTCCTCTTGCGCTCTCACTTCCTGATTCGTATTGTGGCTGTCCATGTTTGACTGTTCAAGTGTTTGACTCGGTGTCAGGAGGTAGATCTAGGATCCAAGGCGCAAAGGTGTTGCGCAAAGTGGAAAGTCAAGGCGCGTAGAGTTGAGTTTGTCTTGAAGGCAACAAGAATATTGCCAATGAGGAAGCAAGAGCGCAATTGTGGATGAGGATTAATTATCGTGTTGGTTGGTAAGTTGAGGTTGCAAGTTTGTGGTTGGGAAGATGAAGGAAAGGTGCCCTTGGACATTAGGAGGGGTTTATATATCATGTGAGCTGCCCTGTCATGATTAGGCAATCGTCTCAATTTAAAACTAACTTAGTTCAAGCTTAAGTCCAAGAGGCAAACGGGCAATACTATCTATTGCTTTGGTGTTGGATCCCCAATATTAACAGCTTCAAGCGTGCTTTTGGAATCTTGATCAATCAACCAGAAGATGGAGTGGTACATATGGATTGCATATTCTTCATGATTGTAGGGTATAATTGTTGTGAAGCATGTCACAATCAAACTGCATTGATAGGGGGAAGTTACTGTTGTGTTTTATGATATCAAATTGCTAAGTCCTAAACAAGCCGTCAAAGCAAAACCTCAGCTAGATGTTTCTTCCCCATGACCTGGATTTTCTTAACCTTGCTTTCCTTCCATTTCCTGACGTTCATAATGGCATGATTGAGTGGTATGATCGGCAGCTGGCTGGCAGACAGGTTGTGCGCTCGCAACTCAATGCCAACGGATGATGAGTTCTTGCGCCTAAGCTTTAGGCCTTTGGTCGTAGTCAGCGTCATACAATTTCAGAAGAGGCGGAAGTCTTTTACCCAACGAGATCTTGCAAGACTCTTGTCGTTGTTCTTGGCCTCTTGGATAGGCTTGACTGTCTCCTCCTTCTTGTCAAGATCCATAGCAACCAAGTCCTTGTCGACAACAACATCCTCCATGAACTTTTCGGTATTCTTTGTAGACACTATCGCCGTCAGCGCGCGTCCTCATGCTTGCTTCTGGAACGTGAACTTACACTTGGCTGGCTTGATACAGAAATCATCTCCAACCTTCATGCACTTGTACGTCTCCTTGTGCTTGAATCGCTTGTACTTTGGGCAGTCTTCGACTCTGGTCTTGCTGTCCTTCTTGACCATTCTGTCAAAGGTCTTGCACCATTTGCGCGTACGAACGAGGTGGTCGCAAGAATAGGTAATGTGAGTGTCGGTGCACATATTTGCGGTTCTGGGATGACCTTGTATTCAAGGGTTCGAGGGTTGAATAAAATGCGCAAGGTTGTTGCGACTTGACATTGAAATGAGACTTAAAGAAATGGAGACCTTGTTTGAGAGTTGAGGTCAAGAAGCTTCTTGTTTGTGTTGGAGGAAACGGCATGGTTGGAGTCAAGAACGAGATTATATAGGCTACCAACAGCTCCAAGCATGTTTAAGGATTAGCGACAATTGATGTTACCCTCTTTCAGGTATAGCCTAATGTTATCAAGACTGAGATAGAAGTCTACTGCCACAACAGTAAGCTATATAATATTGAGTGCGTTGCGGAATTTATTCTTCGACGATGCACGTAAGGTCTAGGTGTTTTCGCGCGATTTTCGAAGCAACGAATTGGCAGAGCTATCCAAGGAACTCAACCAAAAACCCAAGCCCAAATCTGCTTCAAGGAGATAAACCAATTACACTATGTCCCATGCAATGTGATGCCAAACCAGGAGAGGAAAACCATCTCTGTCACCCAACTCATCTTGACCATTCTATGCCAGGCTCTAGCTCGCAGGAATACCAAGCGAAATACCCTGCCCCACCGAATCAGTACGTGTTCTTGATTGCATGAATACGTACTAAAACGATAACTCGAGGAGTAAAGGTAACTGGATGTCATTCCTTATGCTTCGATTTCGAACTCAAAGGCGTGACGTCTAGTAGGTCTGTCAATCTCATGCCCTATTTATAGGAATCCGAATTCTTACCCGACGAGATCGTCCTAAACCATTTCCATCTTTTTGTACTTCTCGGTCTCTCTCAAAACATCCTTCGCTCTTGTCACCCTCATCCTTCATATTCATGTTCGTCTCCTCGCTCTCGTACTTCTTGTAATTTGGACATTGCTCAATCGGAAGGTTTGGTTGCTCCTTTTGTAGCTTTTCAAAGGTGTTGCACTAGTGGCGGTTGCGGGCGACATGAGCACGAGAATACGTTACGTAGTGGTCGGAACACATGACGATGAAATATCTTTTGTAATCTTAGGTGAGTGGTGACTGTCGAACAGGCAGGACCACGCAGAAGTGACGCAGGATTGTATCAAGCACTGTTCAAGAGTTGGGGTCAAGTTGCAAATGTCGGAGGAAGAGGTTTGGTGGAGACATGGTGCGGCGGGCGAACTTGATGGTTCCAAATGTTGCTGATAATTACGTCAACCACTCAACGTCGTCTTGACTCATCCGAAAAAAATCGAGTCCTTAACTTAAGTGTATCGATAACAGACCTGTCTGAAATCGAAGGCGTTGTTAAGAACTCGTTTTTGCGATGATGCTCAGGCAACTCCGCCGCATCACAGGTCTTCGCACTTCCTCGACACTTGACTACCATATGCAGCAGACGGGACACGGTACAACGACGTGCATATATTTTGATAAATCACTATTACGTTGAAGTAAATTCGTGTGCTTGATGGTATATTGATATTGAAAAGAAGGCAACGCTCAAGTCTAAGAGGGTATCGTCCAATATTTACTCCCCCTTTCCACGCTCTCAGCAAACAGCCTCGAGCTCCTCCAGATGCCTCATATGAAACCCTTGAATATCGACTGATGATTGAACTGTCTCTCACATACACCATTCCCATGGCCAAGCGAATAACTTATGAAGATCCGACAACAAAGCCCCTTTTCCACTCGAGTGGAAGCGAAGCGAGCTCCACTTGCGGCCCGAAGTCGCGGATCGCTCTTGGAGCATATGAGAAAAGATTGGAATAGTGCTGAAATAGTCAGTAAAGATTCTTTACACTGTCCATGATAGGACTATGCTCGTTAACATACCTTCGATGCTCTGAAAAACATTTCGCCACTGCTCATTAGGAGCTCGAATTCCTCGCGCTCATCTGCTCGCTCCATCTTGCAATCGCATCCTCCCTTTCCTCTTCTTCCCTCTTCCTCTCATTGATTGCCTGATCATACTCTCGAGGTGGTGGCAACTGTTGACTTCTTCTTGGACCATCACTCCTTCTCTCAAAAAAGTCTTTTGGTCCATCTGAATCACGACCAGGATATTCCACCACCCAGCCAGTGGATATTGCGTGCCAGAATTTCTTGAATCCAGCCATAATTTGCATATGTATTTCGAAAGATATCAGATGTTCGTGGGAAACAGGAAGAGCTACACGATGAACTGATTGACAATATATGCTTGGAAACAGTCCACGTGATCTGCGAACTTCCTCCGACGCCACCAGATCCCGAAGATTACCGAACAAAATTTCTATCAAAACCATCACCAACTTCGTCATAGACCGGGCGTTCACCCTGGTCTACCAAATAAATCTTGACAATGTGTTGCATCTATCTAGCCATTACAGATGCCAAGGTAGTGAATGCCGCGGTAGAGCTCGCATACTTGTCTCCGGATCGGATCGCAAGGAGCTGATTGTTGTGATGCCCTTGTAAGGAGCATTGACCAGAGGCCGAAGCGGAGGGTAAGAGCCTCAATAACCTCGGGCTAATCAAAGGGGATGTTTTCGAAAAGCCGCAAGTTATTCGTAAGTTTGCAGACGCCTGATGGTGGTGCTCATGCGCATTTGCAGGTCTCATCATCGTGGCGAGATCGAGATGAGATATACTTCACATTTTGAATGCCGTGAGTAAGTGCTTGGGGCACTGTTTGAACCTGCATATTGTATACATCAATGGTCATGAACTGTTTTTATGGGCCTACTGATATTTGTATCCTTCCATTCATTGTTTTCGCCATGACTTGATAGATTGCTTGGTGTTTGGAGATTTGGATAATGTCAAGCGACATTTTATCTCACTCCTGTTTACACTTTGCTAGCATATGGCTGGCCGTACTCCACAAACTTTGGAACAAAGTTAGAGCTCTCGTTTGATTGTTTCACACTATCATGAAGATGTCACGTCTTTGACTACTGTGTCACGTGGATAATGCCTGCCAGAATCTGGAGTTTACTCAATCATTCAAGTCATCCAGTATATCCGTGGATGATACAAGTTCTTCACAATACTTGCGTTTTCTCAACATTTGCATTTTGACAACATGATGGCCGAGAAGTTGTTGATCGGGCTATTCTTCCCCACCGGGAGTCCTTGCAGACAAACAGCCACCACGCCGAGAACAAAACAGGGCTTATTCCCGTGGCCTCCAATACAGCGAGGCTTCTAAATTATTATCAGATCCTTTGTAGCCTCTTTGACTTAAAATAACATCAGAAGTGATCTGATGTTCATATTTGGGCACATGATCCCTATCCTTGCTATAACCCATATTCAGGCACGATCGTTCATTTATTTCCATAGGCTGCTTTCATATTTTGACATAGTTATACATCAAATCTCCCATGCCCTATGGACTCGCATACGTGCGTTTGATATTGCCGGCTCATGATTGCCGGCTCGAGAAACATAAACAGATCTTCCCCCACAATCTATTGAAGTCTGGGCAACCCCGCCATAATCCCTGAAGCTTGCTGGCAACCTCGTTGCTAAAAGCCTCAAGTGAATTTTCAGACGAGGGCAATTTAAAGACCACAAGACGGGACAAGTACTGGATAAACCCTTTAGCGGTTTCCAGAAGGAGGTCGCGGAGGTTGAAATAAAGCCTAATCGGTAGCTCGGATGGGATTGCTATACTTATATTCAGGTGGTGCCTCTTCCATTCTTTTCTCAATTGTCGTTGTCATATTCTGCTACTGTCTACTGTTCTTGTCGAGTTCTGCAAGATGCGCAACTCCATTGTTACTACCATCTTGGTAGCTCCTTTCCTCGGTTCTCTTGCAGCACCAACCATCGAGAAGATCTCCAACAAACACCCATTCAACCAAGTCGACTGGGAAACCGAACTTCTTGGAAGAAATGAAAACAGTGGTCTTGCACGATCAGAAAGAAGCCTCGATGCGATCTTCAAGGGCCTAGGAAAGCTGTACTTTGGAACTTGTGCAGATTCAGGGTCCCTAGGCAGGGCAGATAACGCCGCAGTCATCCAGGCCGACTTTGGACAGGTCACGCCGGAAAACAGGTTCGAAGGATTCCATTGCCCAACGAGTAAAGAAAATGGCTGACAAGATAATCCAGTGGAAAATGGGACACGACCGAACCTTCGCGAGGCAACTTCAACTTCGGTGGTCTGGATACCCTCGTAAACTGGGCGACAACGAACAACAAGTTGGTTCGAGGACACACAACTGTCTGGTATTCCCAATTACCATCATGGGTATCTGCAATCAACAATAAAGATACTCTGACCACTGTCATCCAAACCCATGTCTCCACAGAAATTGGAAGATACGCTGGCAAGATTCTTCAATGGGTACGTAAAGCTCTCGTTCCTATCTCGCACCCCATGCTGACCATCATCAGGATGTCGTGAATGAGATGTTCGACGAGAGCGGAGGGCTGCGTTCATCAGTCTTCTCCAACGTTCTCGGAGAAGACTTCGTCCGCATCGCTTTCGAAGCAGCCAGAAAAGCCGATCCCGCAGCGAAGCTTTTCATCAATGATTACAAGTACACCTCCCCTCCCACTACCCCCCAACACCCAGCTAACAGCCTCACAGCACCGTCGAAAAAGGATCCACCTACGCAAAAACAACCGGCATGATAAAATACGTAAAGAAATGGATCGCAGCCGGAATCCCCATCGACGGCATCGGAGCCCAAGCCCACCTCATGGCCGGCGAATCCAAAAACGTCCCCGCCTCCCTCGCCGCCCTCTGCGCCGCGGCCCCCCAATGCGCCCTCACAGAAGTAGACATCGTCAACGCCGCCCCAGCCGATTACGTCCAGACGGTGAAATCCTGCGTCGATATCGCGAATTGTGTGGGTGTTACGGTGTGGGGGGTTAGGGATCCGGATAGTTGGCGGGCGTCGAATAATCCGTTGTTGTTTAATTCGGCGTATGCTACTAAGCCGGCGTATTCTGCGCTGGTGGCTACTTTGGGGGCGTTGCCTACGACGAGTGTTGGCGCTTCGACGAGTGCTACTGCTACTAGTACTGCGACTGCTACGCCGAGTGCTTGAGAGATGGGGTGTGGAAAGCCTCGTTAAGTGGGGTCGTTCTCAATACTGGAAGAGGATGAAGTTTTTGAATGGATCGTTCTCGTGTCATAAAATGCCTTTCGTTAGTCTGTATATAGTCAGTCATTCATTTGCTTGGTGTGTTGAGAGGAGATCGCGGGATGAGGTGTATATAGCTAGATATGCGATAATGGAAATGAATGGATAATGGTAGTTCTTTTTCCCTTTGCCTAGAGACGCAGGGCAGGTAGGAGATAAAGAACCAAAATTAATGACAACCTAAGAAGTTGAATTTCCTAAACAATTACTCAAAGTCTCATACATTCGACGGGATTGTGTTGTTGTATACGAATTCATTGGGAAGTCCACTCGGTCTCATAGTTGGAAGACCTCGCTTAGCCCCCCTTTCGCTAACAAGGGTATCATCTTCCCAACATTTAAGCTTCCCATTCTCTACTTATCGAAGTACACCCTTGAACCTTAACCTATCGACAAGAATAGTGGTCCTCTACATACTCTCACAGGAAATGGGTTCATCCTCCACCACACGTCCAACATCACAAACAATCAAGTTTCTACCGCTTTGACGCTGAGGCTCAAAACTCTCACCATAATAACACCCAGAAATAAGTATTATACTTATATATAATCTAGACGACACTTTTCGCCCAGTACACAAAGCATCAAAACTGACGGCAACAAAAATCGCACGATATAAGACAGATGGATAAGGCAGAGGTATTAGATCTGATGTCTCCCAGGTGTCAGGACAAACATTCCAATTCACAGACACGAAGACAAATTGCTTTACGCGCTCTCGATGAAATGCATGAAATGCATGCAAGTAAATGTTAAAATATAAATAAGTATAATATTATCCAGAAGTTCAAAGTTCAAGTACGAACACCAACACTATCTTCCATCACGATACTCAAGATAAACCTTCAAACGAGTTTTGTTCATTCTTCTAAAGCAATGCAATACTAAGAAAGAAAAGTACACCTTTAACACTCCTCACACCCCTCACCCCTCACAACTTCGCCTTAACCATACCCGTATCCCCATCCCTCTCCCTCATCCCCTCCTTAATCCACTCCTTCAACACCCTCCTCAATATCTTCCCACTAGCACTCTTCGGCACCCCATCAACCCAAACAACACCCCCCCTCAACCTCTTATGCCCCGCCACCCTCTCCCCTAACCACTGTACAATCTCCCTCTCCACCTCCCTACTCCCCGCCACTCCCTCTTTCAACACCACACACGCCAACGGGACCTCGCTCGCTCTGAGTTCATCCATGATTCCGATAACAGCTACATCGTCAATCAACTCATGACTAGCAAGAATCCCTTCCAACTCCGCTGGCGCCACCTGGAACCCTTTGTATTTGATAAGTTCCTTGACCCGATCCGTGATATACATATTCCCCCTCTCATCCTCATACCCAATATCCCCCGTCTTAAAGAACCCATCATCCGTCATACACTCCCTCGTCGCCTGCTCATTATTTAGATACCCCATAAAAACATTCGGGCCTTTGATCCAAAGTTCTCCTTCATGGCCTGGCGGGACTTCGTGGCCGGAGGGGTCCATGAATTTGCAGATTTGATTTGGGAGAGGAGGGCCGTTGGAACCGAGTCCGATGGACCAGGAGAGTTGCATGTGTGTTACGGGTGAGGTTTCGGAGAGGCCGTAGGCTTGTTTTACTTGGATTCCGAGACGGGTGTGGACTGCGTGGATGAGTTCTTTGGTTACTATAATGAGTAAGTATAGGTTCTCAATAGATGTTTTGAGAAGTAAGGCACTGGAGAGCTAGCCTCCTCGGCCGGCTCCTGGTATCTTTGGCTCTTGAGACCTTATGTGATCTAGGTGGGAGTTTATACATACAGGGTGCGGCGCCGGAAGTTATTGTACGGAGGGAAGAGATGTCGTATTTCGATACTATAGGGGACTTGGCGAGGTGTAGAACAACGGGTGGTGCGACGAATGTATATGTGATTTTGTGGTCCTACACAAATTAACAATGAATTCGATATCCTCAAAAACGAGAAAAGAAGAGGAAGTATAGGTACCTGTATAACCTCACAAAACCTTTTCAAATCAAAAGACGGCATAACCAGTGTCTTAACACCAGAAAAAGCCGGCCAGTGAACTAAGCATTGAAGTCCTGTTCCCAGTTAGCAAACATCCTCCAATACGCAGCGTCTTAAAAGAGTGGAGTGAGAGGACGTAATCTTACCATAAATATGATAATAAGGCAAAACACTCAAGACCCTATCATCCCTCCACCCCATGATCTTGCCCTCATTACTATCCACCATATAAAGATCACTAACCACATTCCTATGACTTAGCATAACCCCTTTCGGCAAACCCGTCGTCCCGGACGAGTATACCAGAAACGCTAAATCCCTTTCGGGATCCAATTTCTCCCTCTCTCCTCTCTCCTCCCCATTCAACAGATCCGAAAAATGAAGAAATCCCTCTTCCCGCTCATCACCAATCAAAACCACCCTATCTTTACCAATCCCCACCTCCTCAGCAGCTTCAAGCGCAACACCCAAAAGAGTTTTCTGAGTAAAAAGCGCCTTCGTCCCCGAATCCCTAAGATGAAACACCAACTCCCTAACCCCATACCCCGGATTCGCAGGACTCACTACTCCCCCACACCAATGCGCGCCCCAAGTCAAAGCAGGGGTATCGATACAATTCTGACTGAAGACCGCGAGGACGTCGCCTTTTTGCCAGGAGAATTTTGAGCGGAGGGCGCGGCCGAGGGAGATGGAGGTGGTTCTGAGGGAGGCGAATGTGTAGTTGCGGAGGGTGGTGGGGTCTTGGTAGATTACTGAGGGGGTGGTGTGTTAGTTGTGGTTTTGAGAGGAGAGACGGAGGGGTTGGGGGAATGAGAGACGAGAGGGAGAGGTACTTTGGGAGTCAGGGAATGGTTTGGATTTCCTGTCGAAGAGGGCGGTCCAGATATCAACCTCTGGGATATCTATCTTTCTGATTTCACCCCTCATTTTGTCGTTTTTTTGTCGAAACTTTTGTTGCTTTAGTTCACTCCGTGTCTAGAATTTTTGTCGAGTTCTTCTTGTTTTGTTGCTTTGATTCACTCCGTATCTCGAACGGTTGTCGTACGTCTCTGTCTCCGTCGAAACTCACTACCCTTCCTACTCTCCTCGCCTAGACCTGTATCTGTACTGGTAGTCGTAGTCGTCTTCGCGCCTTCGTCTCTAGCTTTTATTCATTCACTTTCGTTCACTTTCGTCTTCCCCTTTACCTTCCCCTCTATATTCCCCTCCTTCCAAATATTCGTCTTCGTCTTCCTCTTTTTCGTCTTTCACTCCTTCCTCCCTTATACTCTCTTTTCCACCCTCAACCTGGATCTCAACCTCACAAATGCCAACACGAATACCAATACCAACACCAACCTCAACCTCACAAATACCAACACAAATACCAACACAAACACAAACACCAACCTCAAAACCCTCTCTCAAAACCCTCTCTCTCTCTCTCTCTCTCTTCTCCACCTATTCTATAGCCAACTCAAACACACCCCAGGAATAAGAATATCATCTACCACACTCACTTCCCAAAAAATCAACAAACAACTCAAGAAGATACCTCATCACAGCTGGAGGTGTGAGTGACAGGGTCGTACCAAACGAGGTGAGGACGTACTAGGTAATACCAAGAGTGCGGAAGCGGAAGCGGAATGGAGGATGAAATGACATCAGCAACGGAAGACGAGAGACGAGAGACGAGAACTAACTAGAGGCCTGGCGTTGTGCGGCGTAGCGGGGTACAGTAGAGATCGGGAGGTTGGTGGGGTACAGGTCATGCTTGCCTCGGTTGCTTAACTCCGAAAGACTTGCTTGGCTCAGCTCAATCTGATCAAATAAGTTCTTATGGTTGATGTGATGTGATGCTCACTAAGTTCTCATATATTGCTTAACAAGAACAGGAACACTGGGTATAAACTATCTGTAACCACAACCATAAGTATAATTATAAATATAACTGTACCTTCCCATCTTCCCCTCCACCTCATCCTCCTCATCCACATAGAGCCTAGATCTATATCTAGACCTATATCCAGACCCTATTCTCATCCTTCACATCGCCATAGCTAGACTGCATTAATACTCCAGCACGAATTAATACAACTCAACCTTCTAGATGTTCTGATGTTCTGGTCTCATCTCCAGATTAACCCAAAAACAGTCCCAGATAAAAGCACCCCTCTACGCCATGCTAACTTTCAAGCCCAAATGACCATTACCCTGACCCTGACCCTACAAAAGAAAGACCATATGCATTCTCGTATATAGTATCGAGTGTGGAGTTGCTCGTCGTGAGACCTTATTATATCTTATGTGCTGCTGTGCTGCTGTGCTGTACTGTAGGCACTAAAATGCCATGTATGCCTCTCGTCGTGCTAAGATCGAATGTCGATGTCGTAGCGAATAGTAAAATCGTAAATCGTGAGTGAGAAAAAGAAACATCGTGTCAACCCATGCCTGACACCCACCCCATAATAACCTGCTCTACTCCGTAACAGACTCCAACCCCCCATCGCTCTCCCTCTGCCCCAAACTCGGCCACTCAACCGGACACATAGCCACAAACCTAACCCCCTTCTCCTTCTCCAACCTCCTCCTCTCAATCTCCTCAACCACCACCCACCTCCGTCGCAACCTCTCCCTCCTCTCCCCAAAAACCCTCCCAAAAACATCTTCCTCCTGCCCAAAACACTCTTCCAACGCCTCAACCTCAAGCGCCTGTCTACTCGCCAACTTATCCAACTCCTCTTCCTGTCTCAAAAGAAGCTGTTCCATCTGCTTCGCCTGTTTATCCCGCATGACGTTGATCTTGCTCTGGTTCAATCGATCCATGTCATCTCGGAGATTATACTGTTGTCCTAATTCCCTGAGATCGCGTTCTGTGACTATACGCGCTGGATTATCGCCGCTGGAAGTTCGGCCTAGGCCATCGCAGTAGGCTTCCATGTGTCGGAGGCGGATCTTTACGCTTCGTTCTGCTTGTTTGAGTGTGGCTCTGAGTTCCATTTCGGCTGCGACTTGGCGGTCCTCCAAATGTGTGGCTGTGCGTTGATGTCTTTCGCGCATCTTCATCGTAAGTTCATCGTAGCGCTCTAGTACATCGATTTTAGACTGGCCATGGCGCGTCCACATAATCCATTTCTGTTTGCGCTCGAAAGCAGAAAACCGGTCTCGTTCGTTGATCTGCCGTGCTCGAAGCGCATTCAATTCCAGACTCTCGGCTGTTCGTTTCTCAGCATCAGCTTTCTCTGCTGCTTCAAGTCGTTCTGCTTCTTCCCTCGCCGCCTTCTCAGCCTCCTCTTCTGCGATCCTAGCTTCTTCCTCAACTCGTCTTCTTTCCAACTCCTCTTCCCCATTACAATAATTCGGACACCCGACCGTAGGATCCCAAACCGCACCACATATATAGCAAAACTGTGCTTTGCACCGACAAGTAATATGACTACATCCTTGAGTCAATTCCACTAGATTCCTACATTTATAACACCTCCTCCATCCAGACTTCTCTCCCATCTGTAAAACAGCATCCAACTCCCAATCCGCAGGACAATCCTGACCAAATGCATGCGCAGCACGTTTACATATCGAACAAGCTCTCGTTCGACACTTGCGACAAACGACTTCAAAAGGATGTTTCGGGTCTATCTTCTTGCGCTTGGGTATGAATTCGCCACATGCAGGATTCGGACAGAATATTCGAGCTTCCCAGGGTGTGCTGAATTGGAGGACTGATTTCATAAACACCTGCTGTTCATCCTTTGTCAGGATAGACTTGATGATGGAACCAGGTATCGCGCGTGTGCAACATCGTGGAGGCATTTTCGATTCATCGTTCGCGGCTTGTGTGATGAGGACTCGAAGGCAGGCATCGCAATAGTTGTGTCCACATGGAAGGGTTTGTAGAGATTTACTCTTCTTGAAATCATCTCGACAGCAGATACAGGAACTATAAAGTCAGCAATATTCCCACCCAATCGAATTAAACTTACTTGGTATCTTCCTTCGACGACACAGGCCGTCTAAACCTGAATCGTTTTGAAAAATTGCTCTTAATACTACTAAAAGACTTCCTCGTAGAAACCGAAAAAAGAGATGGCTCTGGTTCTGAAGGAATCGGCGGTAAATGTTTATTAACACCCCCATCATGCAGCGTCAAATACTTCTCATACTCCGAAAACGACAAATTCCTCCCCGTCGACGGCCTCTTCCTAGCCTGCGAGACATGAAAACCATCCACCTGCTCATCCGACGACCTCGACGTCATCCCCGTCGACGCACTCTCATTCGAACTACTCGACGCCGTCCTGGCACGCCGCGACGTTACCGTAATCGCCGAGTCGTGCAATGAATCATGCATATGCATCTCGTGCCTCCCCTTTGGCGTCGCGGGTGTCGAGATCGCGATGCCCAGCTTCTCGGCCTCCTGGACTAAAGTATCGTCGAGCTGGACCTCGGTCTTCCCGCTCTCCAGCTGTAGTACCTCGCGGGCGTAGTCGTCGTCGCTGTACGCTGCTGGGAGGGAGGTGGCAGTGTTTTGCATGTCTGCCAGCGAGCGCTTTCGTACGACGGGTGCCATTATGAGGATTCAAGATGAGGGTCGCGCGGCGGGGTGGGTGATCGTGCTGTCGACATCCGAACGACGGATCGGTATCACGGTGTGGGGTTCATCGACTAGGATAGGATAGGATAGTAGAGGAGAGTGAAGGTTGTGATGTTGTTAGAGTGGGGAGCGGTGGTGATGGGACATTGTTGTTGCGGTTGCACTGGAATTCAAATTCCCACGGGATGGGCTGGACTGCGATGCGATGCGATGCGATGGGAGGAGGTGGTGATTGTGTTCTGCTCTCACTACTTGACTTCACTAGGCTCTAGCTTTTTTTGGGCTCTCGAGGCATTATGACCGAGGAGTGATATGCAGCGCCAGAGTCTGCACCAACCAGTGGAGAAGAGTGGAGTGGACCGCCAGCATCACTGCGCATTTGCATTTGCATTTGCATTTGCATTTACATTTTTTGACTTGCCGGTCGCAGCAGCCACGCCCAAACAAGCAAAGAATCGGCTGAGCGCCGACGTGTTGGTGGACCATGACCAGACCACCGACAACGCAAGAGCAGACTCTGATCAGCCCAGCCAGCGCGGACCTCAGATGGAAAAGTGGATATCTGCATTTCGTGAAGTTTCTCGTATCTATGCACACGTCTGGCCCCGTAGTTCTATCGCTGTTACTGGAAAACAGTTCTAGTTGGCTTGACTTTCAATATTCAAGCATTTCGTTTCCCTCTCCTCCCTCCCCTCCACATCTGATACGCAATGATCGCCCCCCAGATCTTCCCTATCCCCCGTTAAGCTTTCCACGGCCTACCCTGCCCCATCCCCTCCGCCCTCCCATCGCAATTTCTCTAGGAGATTTAAACGATCTCCTTCCCGTACCTAATCTCTTCGCATCTCATCCTCGTCCCACCCACTCCCTAACCACTCAGCTCACCTGCCCTGCACCGAAAGCGGGACAAAGCCCAAGCCGCAAGGAATCCTGCTCAGTCCACCAAGCGATCCCGGACTTGCAAACAAGAGAGAGAGAGGCGTGATGTAGGTGTGCGGCGCTCGCTCGCTCGCTTGGTGCGTGCGTGCGTGTTCCGTGCATAACGATGATGGTCTCGACTCTCCTTATACCCTATACTTTGAGGGCATGCGACAACTTTGCATTTCCTCGGGGAACTTTGTGAGGGATAGGGTTAGAGTTACCATCAAAACCCGATGTTAGAAAATGCGAGGAAACCTCGCATCATATACGAGATGTGATGACGACGTTTTGTTCTGTTTGTCCTGTCTTGCAATAATGACGGATGGACGATGATGGATGGACGAAGAAGCAGTGGAGAGGCATAGGCAGATCTGAGAAATCAAGCGAGAAGATCCCCAAGATCAGCCCGCCCAGCTCATGCGGTGTGACTGGAACATTAGCTCGCGTGCAGGGGTCTTTCTAGAAGGGTCTTACTTGAGAGATGGGTGGGAATGAGCAGCCTCATCCGTGAGCTCAGACTGCCTTGGTACCGCCACCAATTTTATGTGCTGGTCGAACGAACAATCACATCCAGAATGTCTGAGATATCCGGGGCCTATCGAGGATCCAAGAACCCCAACTGCTTCCCAACGTCCTCGAGTGAGAGAGCAACTTAACTCCGAACACCAAATGAAGAGCTTATTTCTCACCTTTCTCACTCAGGTGTTATAAACAACAATCAATCATCCCTCAATCCCATCCAGTTATCCCTTTTCCCCAAGAAAAAGCACATTTGTTCAGCTCTGTTCTCTACACGTATTATCATTCAATGGTGGAGGTATCCCAGTCCTCGCCCGACATCATCCTGAATGATTTTCCATACACCACCCAAGCGAAAAACTCACCACGAGATACCTCAACAACCACCACGCATATAAACCGACTTTAGAAAGAGAAATTGTTTCCCTCGCCAAGCTGACAGTTTCCCGAGTTTCTTGAGCCTTTTTTTTTTCTTTTTTTTTTTTGGAATGGTGGTGGGGCCATTGAGTGATGGTATATTTTCGAAGTAGTGCGCGAATAAGTACAGCCCCTGGTTGGTGCTTTACTGGTAGTAACATTATCAATATAAAAAATAAGTCTATTCTACAAATCGTCTGACGTCTCCTTTATATAATTGTCTCCTTTCCTCTGGGTCCAGCCCAGATTCTCATACCAAACACATGGCTCCGGTCATCAATACATGTCACATGCCCCAAAGTATCTCTTACGCTGTTGCACTCCAGCTTTCTATAGTTGAAGCCCTCTTTCCTTTCGTATAGAAAGATATAACATATATGTATACGTCCAGTGAAAAATAGAGCACTAGTAATACTAACATCTATTCCTCGAAATACTCTAGTTATTTAACTTAATTTACACTGCAATAGAAATGAGAACTGGGTCACTGTAAACACGCAAGCAATTTACACCTTAATCACTATTATTCGCAAATAGAACCAGTAATTAAGACCTATAAGTACAACCTGCGAGGGATTTTCTAAGATAACTGAAAAGAAAATTGGAGAAAGCCCTAGCATTTTTACCCCGGCGACTTATCAAGACCGCTTTAGTTGATACTATCTGGCGTCAGTCTATGTAAAAGAAAACATCAACACCGAACTTTGTAAATAAAAGAAATAGAATAGTACACATAGTCAGCAATCAACATTTAAGACCCTAAAATCTTGAATCTTAAATATCTATTCATTCATCATTAATCATTACTATCAATCATTACTATCAATCATTACTATCAATCATTACTATCAATCATTACTATCAATCATTACTATCAATCATTACTATCAATCATTACTATCAATCATTACTATCAATCATTACTATCAATCATCAGACATACTATAGATACAGATATAAAGCAGAAACTCAAGAAATCTAAACTAAACACGTTGTTTAACTTTTACCACCCACAATCAACCACCCACCACGCTCCTAAACAACGCTTGAAACAACCAGGAAACCTTTAGAATCCAAACTGACCTCCCTGAAAACCAGTCGAGTCCCCAGGAAGCGTCACACCTAACCCCTGCCCTCCTCCTCCACCTCCAGAACCAGCACCTGCTCCACCAAACCCCTGCCCCCCGAACTCCCCAAATCCCCCCTCTTGACCCCCTCCCATACCGCCCCCACTACCACTACCCCCCATTTCCACATCCCCACTCAAGAAAAGCCTATGCCACGGCTCATCATAATGCCCATGCAACCTCCCAATCGTCCCAAACCTCTCTACCGCCGTACTATGATCCAAGGGATTACCAACCTGTTCATACCCCTCATGCCCCATCCCCCCCGCACTAGCCTGTTGTTGACTGTCGCTCCCCGCTTCAGGACCTTGGTTAAACACGTGTCCGGCCTGTGCATCCGCGGAACCGAATGGGTTCGAATAAGGTTGTTGGTTGATATTCCATGTCGAGGTTGAGGAGTTCTGATCGATACTTACACCTTGCGAAGATTGGAGATGAGGAAGATTGGTAGCGTTCAAGGGAGCTCCTCCTCCGCGTCCACTACCCGTTTCATGGCCTGGTGGTAAAGGTGTTTGTGCAGCGCTGAAGCGACGCCAGTTATATCCCACAGGAACGGGTGCTTCGACTGGGAGGTCATATACACTCCAATTTATCATCGGAGATACGAGACGGATTAGACAATCGAATATCTCCCATGCTTTTCTCGCGGATACAGACTCGCCGGCCATCATGCGAAGCCAGCGGACTCCGCTTTTGGCGTCCCGTAGAATCTCTGCTGCTTCACCTGGTAGATGTTGAGCTTGGAATGCCATCTCGAGCATAAGTACTGAGAGGGCTTCGCAGATGAAGTGGAGGATGTGGAAGTAGGGTGGTACCGAGTATAGTTTTTCTGGAGAGGAGGTGCACCAATGCATGAGGTTTATCATTGTTCGAGCGGAGTGGATGCACTTTCCTGCTGCGTCTTGGTTGAAGTCGCGTGATTTCTTGGATTGGGCTTCTTTTCGCTGCTCGAATTGACAAAGACATGGACGATAGAGTATCATACGGGCGGAGGCGAAGATCATTGCGAGGCCGAGACGTTCTGATACCCATGGAAATGAAAGGTCTGGTCTGGTGTAGGGGTCGAAGTTTATGTTGAATTCTGCGGGAAGGGAATCTCGCCAGTGAAGGAGTCGAGAGTCGATACGACGAATTGAAGCTTGTACTTCGGACCATTTGGCTTTGGTCGTTGCGGCGCAATAGAGTTGTGTGACTATCTCGTGAGAGACGATACATAGCTGAATGCGGTAATTGAAGTAAGTTGACCGATTTACTGGAAGAGCAAGAGCTGGAAAATCGTATATCACCGATCGTGCAATCCCAGTGGGCATCTGGAATGTTGCCGTGGGTCGACCTTCAAGGTTAGCAAGCGTTTCACGTCGGAGAACTTCAACTTACTATCTGAGCTTCGAGAGCTCCTTGAACCTCTACGAATCGATTGATCTGCTACTGGCGGACTGTTGTAGATATTCTCGCCAGGTCGAAGATCATTCTCATTCAAGTTAACAGGAAGGGGTGTGCTGATGTCCTGATCAGACACGCAGCTTGGTCTGCCTGTCAGCTCGTTCAACAGACATTCAAACGAGTATAAAGACCACCAAAGTCGGATTCGATGCTCCTTCTCATCGTCGGTCAAATCGTCTGCATGACTTCGAACTTGCAGGCCTAACGTTAAGGCTTGCCTAATAGCAAGGCCACAAACTGTCCAAGCCCTAGATCATATTTAGTACTTAGAACAATGAGTCATCGCAGCGATCCTACCTATTCAGCCTGCAAGTTGAGATGAAATATAGACACAAAAGTCCAAGAACTCGACAAGTGGATATCCTTGCGTCCTGAAAGAGCAAATCATCATCTAGGCAGAGAACCTTGGCCCTTTTCACGTAAATCAAATGATCATGATGATGACCTAATTGGTGTTTGGTAAGCTGTGCATAGACAGCGCTGACCGCGAAGACGACATTCAAAGTGCCCAGCCAAACAGTGTCTTCTTTTGGAAGGTTAGATGAGCCTCTCTGGAATGCATGGTATTTCGAAAGGAACCGTTGTCGATCTAGAAGAGGTAGGTTGTCATGAATATTAGCAAAGTAAAGTCTGATCAGGCCATCCGCTATGCTGTAGTCGGGCCAATCATAAGCATTGATATTGCTCAAGTCTACAAATTCTACATCAGCATCCTCAGTGTGATATGAAGCCAAGGTGTAGCCATGTGCTTGTGTTCCGAGACTTGAGTCATGTTGCGTCTTCGTTTCGTACTCTTCGGCAGTCCTCTTCGTCCAAGTGACAGCGCTTGCCTTGCCTAGATGGCCAGTAGCCCTAGTCTCGTCTCGGTCCGTGTCCATATTGACGACATCCATGGAGCCAGTTGATCCAATGTCGGATTCGTGATCTTCTCCGCTGTCATCTTCACCCTTGGGCGATGCTTGGGAGGTATCCGGAGCGAAATCATCAGGCCCTCTCGGGGAGAAAGGGCTGGGAGTCTAATTGTCTCAGCAGAATCTTTCGTCGGGTTATAGCCGTACCATACCATCAATAGGATGTCATCAATAGCCACTCTCATATTATCTGACGAGAGGGACACGTCCAGCTGAATTCGTCGGAGTGCATCGAAGATGTCAGAGTGGTGCTGGTTCAGAGCCACCGTCTCCTGGCTCAATTTTGATAACCTCCTATGAAGTGTCAGAAGGCAATACTTGTGGCAAAGGATAAACTGACTTCCGCTCCATATCGCGTTTCCCATCACCATACACACAAGGGACGTTGGCGTTTCTGCATCTTATGCATGGCTGACCTCCAGTACAGCCTGCCTTTGCTTTGCGACAGTAATCACACGCATGAGAGGTCCTTCCTTTCTTGCTCCCTTGAGATGCTTCCGCAGTTTGAGGTGTTCGAAGAGCAGGAATAGCAACCTTTCCTGGAGGAGGAGCAGTGCTTGGAGATTGGGCCTGAGACCCAGCGAATGCCGAGCCAATTGGCGACGGATTCGATTGAAAAGTTTGCGCGGTCTCGAATCCTGAACCTGCATAGGTGCTATCGGAATGGGATGGCTTGACATTATTAGTAAAGCCTGTTGAAGAGATCTGATGAGCCTCGTCCCGCGGACGTCTGCCCCGACCCCGCCGACGATGGGAAGACATATATCATACGTCGCTCGCTGCAAACGTATCATAGACCAATGATCGAACGCGGATGGGACAACGGGGAGGTGATCCAGATCTCCGAAGATTGACTCCCAGATCATGCAGCGAAGAGGGCGCAGATTTTCCACGCGGTCTAATAACCGGTAAGTCTTGGTGCAATTGCCTTCGAGAGAGATTCCATGTTCCATCCAGCACGAGATTGCGATGAAAAAAAAAAGTATTTGAAATTTGGCCAGATTCAAAGCTCGGAAGAGTTGAAGCCGTAGAGTAACATACATACAATTGCGGGAACGACGTGACGTGGTAATCAGTCTACAGAAGATGATCGCCTCATCAACTCGAGGACGAACAAGCCAAAGTTCGGTGCAGGACACGAAGAAACCCACCATATTTTGGCCCAGCCATGACGGAGCGTTGCAGAGAAAGGGAGGTAGTCGTCACTGGACGGAAGAGTAAGCCGTTGATACCACAACGAATAAACTGGAGGAACCTCCGGGCCTGAGCTGGGGTAGTACCCGCACGAAGCTCGAGCCCGGGATTCTGGGGGGAGGGGGATAGAATAGAATAGGAAGCACTATCGTACATTCTGATCAAAAGGCTTCCCGATCCGTCTGCGTCCAGTCTGTGGGGGTTGCTTGAACGGATGAACGGTATAAAAAGATACTGTAACCATAGTCCTGAGCATGTCGAGCACTCAGGCCGCCGCGGTTTTTCTCGCCTTCTTAAAGCGACTCCAGAGCCAGAGGCGGACAAGATGTGCTGGGGCGGGACAGCGAGTATCCATGACGTTGTCGCTGATGCTCGAGGAGTGGTACGATTACGATGTCCATGTCCATGTTGTGGATTACGTTGTGCGAGAAGAACTGCCATGTTGCAGGCCGGAGCTACGTCCGGGGACGTGCAGCACCCAATGAGTGGCAGTATGGCAATGAATGGCAACTTTTCAGCGTGTCTTACCCCCCCCCTCCCCCCCCCCCCAAAGATCCGGAGCATCCAGGGCCGCCCGCTGTATGCGAATTGTGTCGCTAGACTCGAGAATCTCATCTTGTCGGGAAGGTTGTTGGGGTAATGGAACTATCGATGCGCGGTCTTGTTATTGTTGGCACAGGCTTATTTGAACCTGAACGCATGGTGTTGTGGGAATATTCCATGGTTGGTAGAGGGGATTTGGCTAGGGAGGAGAGCAATGAATAAGCTTAAACAGGGCAATGGGTGTTGGCGTTGGCCTCGTCTAACCTCAGGCCACTGCACCTATTGTGGTTGCGATTGCGAATCGAAATCGGAGAAACTACACACAATGAAGGATCTCAGACATCCATCGATGACGCACGAAATAAAACGCGCCGAAAGATGAAGAGTTATACTATCATCCAACATTTCCAACTGCCTGTCTGGGACGACAAACCCAATGGATACGCAGACCGAGCGCGATTGCTCTCGAGATTCGACTCTACTGAAAAGCTCACTCCTCCTTCTAGCACGAGTTTCTCCTCCTTCAACTTTCCCGACCCAAGACTATCCTCACCAACGTCCTCTATATTCTCCGAATCCTTGCGAAGCACAATGTCTACTGCGAGGTTGAAATTCGAACTGCCGCGGCAGAATCTTGCAGAGCAAAGTGCCTGAAGCGGCAGGAAAATGATTCCTGGGGTTGAGAATATAGGTGGTGCTGCGCCGAGTAGTAGCAGGCTTGCAGACAAATCTCTTGATCCTGAGGGTTTTCCCAATGAGACCAGCTGGAGCTTGAGAGTCTCACCATTCCTGTCGCAAAGAAACGCATTCGACGCATGCTCAGAAGTCAAAGGCTGAAGCCTGCCATGGAGAATGGTGGGCTCTGTACAAAGGTACGAGTGTCGTGATCACAGTTTTGCAATACCTTCGTGGATTCCGAGCATAGGACTAGTAGCCGCTATCATAGCTGTCCTAGAAGAGGCTCCATAAGGTTGTATTGAGCATTGGCGTTGCTATATCGTATACCTGCAGATATAGTGAGCCATCATCGAATGGATTTCAAGAAGTAATACCAAATACCAATAATGATCCTACAGCATAAATGTCCCTATCATGTCAAACAAGTACGCCCAACTCGTGCTTTCCTAGGATGGTAGTATTGTCACATTGGTTATAGCGCGGCACTAGTTGTTTATATCTCTTTCCCAGTTCGCATTTCAGTCCTTGCCTCACTTCTTCTCAACTTCGCAATCCTCAATATTTGCTACAATACCTGTTTGAAGTCTTCTCTGCGACTTAATGATGATGGGCAAGATGATTTGCCAGTCGGCATTTAATCGCGGAGATCGTGGACGCCACCATGCAGTACACAGCCTCGTCCAAGTTGTCGAGCGCACCTCAACTTCTTCCTCTTCTTTGGAACAACTCAACTTATTTCCTCATTTAACGATCGTCGATGTCCTCGAATACCACCATCAGTCCTGCGAAATGTCCTAAGATTCATCGGCCAACCAGCCGGCCCTAAAAAATCCGCGAAATGGCTCGCCGCCTCATCATCACGATCTCTATCCTCTTTCCCAGCCTTACGCGCGTGTACACCACCTTCGAGACGAACTGCACTCTTCCATCCAACACGACCAACTTCGTCTCATCCGCAAACTCGAGAGGGACTCTTGACATTATATGGAGTTCCTTCTTCACCATACTAGCCTGCACATGGACAGTTTTATATCTCAATGTGCCAGAGCAGCGCGAAATCGAGATCCAGGCTGGAAGGGCAACGTGAAGTGGGCTTTGAAAAGGGGCCTCAACAAAGCGAAATGGATGCTCATCACCATTCTGGCGCCTGAGGTATTAGTGGGGAAGTACTTTGCAGATCTGGTCGCTGCTAAGGAAAACATGAGGGACATGCAAACATTTGCCAAGCGAGACCGAGTACCATGGACGACTACACATTCTCTTCTCGCTAACATGGGTGGGTTTATTATAAGAGAATACGTGCCCGAGCGCTGTGGTACAGAGAATCGAGCCAAAAACCGATACCGTCGACGCAATCAATACAACTCACACTGCAGGATCAGTCGAGGGCCGGCACCAGAAAAACAGGCAGCGGACAAGCCTAAGCCTGAATCGCTATGTATCGAGGTGGATGGATCTGTCCGTAATCCGTTAGTATACCACGTTACCGGTCACTATCTATTTGAGCTCAGACGGAACAACATCATATCCCGGTTACCATACATCAGCGATGAGGAGATTGACGACCGCAGCAAGACCGACTCTCTAGTACGCACTATTGCACTTATCCAGATAACGTGGAGCATTGTACAGATAGTTGCTCGAGGAGTTTGTAACCTGGCCATAGCCCAGCTTGAGATTACTGTTGTCGCCTTTGCAGCTTACGCCATTGTAATATATGGATTAAATTGGAACAAGCCTCAAGGCATGCTTGTTCCTATTACATTACTGCAATATGCGGAGAAGATGCTGAGTAAATTCGCCAATGTATTAAAACCAGACGCTCGAGAGTGGGAGTGGGATGTTCTAGCAGGAGTTACGAATGCCCTTGGCATCCAAGCCCCTGTTGCTGGGTCGAATATAAGCAACAGTGCTGTAGCTAAGCGCTACTCTAGCGGCGATGGAGAGTTCGTACTTTTCGTGTCAACTTTTCTTAGTGGTTTCCATCTTGTTGCATGGAACTTTCATTTCGTTACTCGAGTCGAACAAATATTATGGAGGGTGTCGAGTCTCTGGTGTGTATGTGGTTGGCCGATGCTTGTCATTGTGTCCTGTCTCGTAGACTTTGCGATTTATTACGGTATTAGGATAAGTAAGGATGTTGAAGGTATGATTGTCAGTGTTTCCTGGATCATATATGCCTTCTTATATATCCTCACTAGACTCTACATACTGGTTGAGATCTTTAGGACGTTGTTTTTTCTTCCTCCTTCAGCGTTTGTAGCTACATGGGCAACAAATATTCCGCATATTGCTTGATTTTCTTTGGCAAGGAAGATTTCTACCAACTTGGGGTGATTTTGTATTTTCATTGGCTATTTTGGGTTGTTACTCTCCAATACATATATAGCTACAAATGCAGAGGCAACAAGGGATAAAACCATAGCCAGGCATAATAAACATCGTTGTTTCGCATATTATCCACTTCACTGAGCATCGCTTCTCACCAACAGCCGCTTCCAACTTCAGGGTTGTGCAATTTTCTCGATAACTCCAAATACTCGTTGATAGCCATAACCTTCCAAATCGTGTAACTCTCCTAGCTAAGGTATCTCAATCCTGGTCAAAAGCTAGCTACTCAAAAGTTAAAGCCATGCAACGCGTACTATAAGGCCAGAGGGTTGAGAATGTTTCTCACGAATCATGCAGCAATCCAATTCAACATCAAGTTCCTCCTGATGCCGCTTTAGAATCCTCAATATCTAATCTTCTTAGTCCCATTGGGTCTATTAGTTTTCGTAATAGCTGTACACTTGATACCTCGTCCAGATACCATGTTAAGTTGAGAAACATATATTCATTAGGCAAGTAGATACTCTGTTTGCTACTCGCACCAGCATCTCTGTGTCTGCAATAGACAAATACAGTGCTACTTCGACCCGTGAATTGTTAGTACTCTTTGAAAGGAGTACGGATGTCTTCACCTAATTTCAAGGAACTACGGTCTTTGGTTTTAATAAACCGTGGGTGAGTTTGATATTCTGTTTGGAAGTACGTATTCATGCTCACATAACAATTGACGTGGAGGACCCTTGAAGAAACAATGATTTGAAGAGTCTCGAGAAATATATTGTTTACTAGCGTGACAAATCTACGCATCTACCACATAAGAACCTGAAGATCATGGTATCAGACCAATGCCATAAACCCCATGGATTCCTAGAACTTCGAAAACGCAGAAAATATCTCATCTAACAACAAACCGTCCATCACCAGGATGACTATCTTTCCTCCCCGCCCCATCCTTCGCAGACCCATCCTTCGCCGCACCACCATCCCGTCTCGTCTTAGCGCCTGCCTTCAATTTCTCCCATCTCTCTCTGTACCGCTCTACCACTTCTCTCAACTTGACGTTCTCGCGATCTAGTTTATCCATTTCCTTGTTACTCATCGTGACTTGTTCTTTCAGTTCCAGAAGCTCGCGTTTCAATGCTTCATCGCTGACGCGACCGAGTTGGTCTCGTGCAGGACTCATTGCGCGGGCGAATCTCATGCTTTCCTGGAGTGCCATGGTGCTTTGTTGAGCTGAGGATTCGAAAGCATGGAGGCGTTTGCTGAGTGTGTTTACGATGTCTTTCAGACTCTTATTTTCCATGTCGAGTTCCTCGAGTTTGTTTTCCAAGGCTCGGTTGTTGGGTTTCTTGCTGCTGATTCTTCTAGATCCTGCGGGTGAGATGGGCATGGGGGTTTCGCGAGCGTCGACGAAGTCATCTTCTTCGGGGTCGGGGAAGAGGTCTGCGTTCTCGCTGTGCATAGATGCTGCGAGTCTGCGCTTTTCTTTCTGGTCAAAAGACAGAATGTGAGCGTATGATGCTGTGTGGCCGGATGTAGGAACGACGTAGAACGAGTCATTGCCAGAATGTCCATCTCTCGCTGAAGCTCTCAGGGCAGCGCGCGAGATGTACTTTGACAAATCCGGATCCGATCCCGCCCTTTCCTTGCTCTGAGTCCGTCTTGAAGGCTTCGTAGCTTCGGGAACTGGTTCTGGACCTTCTTCTGAGATCAAGGGCAAGCCTGCAAACGCAAGAGGAGCAGACAATTTGGAGAGTATGTTTTCGAATGTATTGTAGAATCTGGAAAATCCTTCATCGCTATTCGTAGCTTCGACGACACTCGGTAGAACTGCTGGAGTCTCAACATTTTGCTGGGCGCTTTGCTTCGGGGGGATCCAGCTAGGTTGTGGATGTTCGGGAATGCTAGCTGGAACCCTAGACTTCTTGCGAGGAAGAGCCTCCAAGCTACCAGGCGCTTGTTGAGTGGACACACTGGGCGAGAGTGGTTGTCTTGTATAGTTCGCACGTATTCCTCTGGCCGAAGCAAGATTACTAGCTATGGAAGAGCTCAAATCTCTAGGCGGCAAACGACGAGGGTGTTGAAGGCTAGGAGGATTTCGCAGAGGTGACGAGGATCTTGGTCCAAGGTCGGATTTGGATGCGCGTAGTTCTGCTACTGCAGCAGATGTTGACAGAGGCTTCTCCGAGACGGTTTGAACTTCTGTTTCCGTCGATGTTACGTTTGGGGGGTTCTCTGCGGGGTATCGAAGCAATTCTGATAATCTCTGGTGATGTTGCTCCAACAGCCTCAGCGTCCTGAGAGCCTCCGCACTGCCTATGCCTGTAGCTGCCTTTGAGAACTCTCCTGCTGCTAGCGCATGCTCATTGATCGCAACCGTCGTATCGGAGCTCTGAGTCGCCACGGAGGCAGCTCGAGCATGATCGTGAGCCTAGGAATGTCAGTTTGAAGGTAGATAATCTGGCAGAATAACGTACTAGAGTTAACGGAGAAGACTCCATGCTGGATTAATTGTATCAGTACGGTAGGTGATATTGCGTTGGCATCGTCATATGCTGCTTCATTCACAAACGAGTCGATGTTTGAGTATCACGAGGCTGAAAAGCACTAGCGAATCTGGGGAGACGGCAGCCAATGACGTCGCGGGCCGAGAGCTCAAAGAGGAAAGAGGCAGAAGACGCATAGGGTGCCATTGAGAGAGACCTCGTACACACGTAGATTGCACGTCTTGGACTTTTCGATCGGAAGTTCATACTAATCCAACACAGCTTGCTGTACGTTGTACGATATCTAAACGTATGCGCGCATTATCACGACCATCACCAACCTTCGTCACTCCAGCTAGAGCGGGCTCAGCCAAAGGAGTACGGCACGCGCAATAAAGGAGCTACTACGAGAACAGGGCACGACGAACGAAAGTCTGAACGTCATCACGGATCTACGATTTGAACATTCCATCCGCGACATACCCTACCGACCAAAAGCTCTTGTGCCCTGTCTAATCGTCTGCCCAGAAGCCCAGGTAGCTTGATAGCTCTCGGCAGGATGTCGTTCACCATGGAAAGATCAGAATCTCCTCCCCGGAATGGCCTGTCCCAGATCTTCTCGAAATCGCGACGAGATCGCAAGACCAAAGATACCCATTCGACGAAGAGCTCAACGAAGAGCAGTAGCAGCGACATGCGAGCATCGATCGAGGACGCAATCGATAAGCTGAAGGTTCACAGGGATGGCGATGACGGTGATGGTGAGCCCAATGGCATCAAG
The DNA here is from genome assembly GCA_000292665.1 of Helotiales sp. EF0021. Classification (NCBI taxonomy): domain Eukaryota; kingdom Fungi; phylum Ascomycota; class Leotiomycetes; order Helotiales; species Helotiales sp. EF0021. The sequence goes on along the minus strand of AIET01001176.1, from coordinate 15,159 downwards.
AAGCTCGTACCTAAAGGGATTGGATCTCGCAGACGGCGGAAGAGACAAGAGGAGGCAGAAGAACAGGAGGCAGCTCGCGGGCGGAGCGTTGCAGAGAGAGGGACGTTGGAGAACGAGGCTGATGCGGGGGCGGTGGTGCATCACAGCTCGGGCGATGGCAGCAGCTTGATCACATATGACTCGGAGACTGAATCGTAAGTTGTGGATTCCTTCCTGTGTCTCTGCTGGCATCTTCGTCCCGATGTTCGGCATTTGCAGCATATCATTGCCGGGTTTGCATGCGAGGGTGAGGTTGCATCTTGTGCTGCACTGCTGTCAGCCACAGAAGTGTCGGAGAGCTAAAGCGAAGGCTCCGTATGAACTCCACGCAAGCTTCTTCCCGATCATCATCCTCGACTGCATCCTATCCCCACCAATATCTAGTATACTTACACCGGGTCTATGCCTGCCATTCGATATATACAGTTGGCTGTTCATTCGACAATCCGTGCACGGCGTTGTTTTGCATAAATCGCGGCCTTCTTTGTGCCGACTTGGTTATTTACGTGTACCTTGTTCTAACTCCTGTGTCATCTCCACAGACCACTCGAAGCACCTCCTCTGCAATCACATCCATCGCACATTGGATACCTTACAACATCCTCGCCTCTTTTCCACGCCGCTACTGTGCCAGACACAGATCTGGCCGATGCACAAGTCGACGGTGCACCTACACCTCGAGCCTCGACCTTCCCACCTGTTAACACCCTGGCGGCCTCATCGTCTACCTCGTCACTCGTTGACAATACCCTACAAGCTCCCTCAAACGGCTCCCAGCATCGGAGTCCGTCTCCAGTTGGCAGATTGAAGAAGGCCTTGACACCGAAACGAGGCTCGAGTCCACATACAAGTCCTGAGCGGAAGGCCGGGGGAGGGGCGGTATTAGGATTCAAGGAGCAGGACAGGGCGTCAACAGCAGAAAGCAGGCGAGGGAGTGTAACGTCCAGGATTGGCTCGATATTTCCAGACCGACAAGCTTCACCACAGCCATCAGTGGTTTCATCACCAGAACGGCCGCAGACTGCTAAGATACAGACAATAGACACGAACGTTCCACCAAACACTCCACCTGGCGCTGAAATCCCGGCTCCAATCATTGTCAATACCCCTCCTACTCCCACAGACGCGAGCTCTCCCAAGTTTCCAGCGAGTCGAGATAGAGGTGAATCGGATCCTGTCAACAAGAACCACAATGTCGTAACCTCCCCATCGGGGAACATGATATCACATCGTCGAATACGATCAGGATCAGCTACATTGGTACCGAGCAAACTTTCGAATATCACATCCGCTCCCTTGACCCCGACTTTAGAGAGTGGTGCAACTACACCAAGCTCTGCAGGTTTCTTTTCAACTGTCTTTTCAGCGGCGCAGAACGCTGCAAACACATTTAGTAATAGTATTGCGAACACAAACGCAGCCCCGGGAACTAGAAGCAAGAGCGGTACCCACGAGATCAAAGAGGTTGAAAGTCCAGTTGTGGAAACATTTGCAGACAAATCAGAGAACGAGGATCCGACGGAAGAGAAAGAGCTCGCAGTCAAGACGTTGGGTATGGGGGACCTAAGCTTAAGCCATCTCGGCATTTCTGAGAATAGTAGTGGTAGCGAAACTCCACCCGCGCCCAAGGGTCTGGGATTGGGCTTCGATGAATCTCGAGGAAGATCCGAATCGACAAACGACGACATCCGATCGATGGGAACAGTACCTATATCAGGCAACGAGAATGGAGAAATCGATGACATTCAGCCTCTCTTCCAACCCAGGTCTACCTATGAACCAGCTGCAGGGGAACAGACGCCTCCAAATGGCAGCGTCTTCGAAGGAAAGACGAGTATCCACAGGAGTGGCAGCATACGAAGTGCGATTGGCAATCGTAGAAAGCGAGGCAGTTCTGCTGCAACTGGAACGACAATCGGGGCGGCTATTGCTGCTGCTAATGGTTCTCTGGCAAATCCTGCCGCAGGCACACCTAAGATCACTGGGTTTGCGGTAGCCAGCAAGAAACGGAATCGGGACTTTCACAACCTTTTCCGAAGTGTGCCTGACGATGACTATCTGATCGAGGACTATAGCTGTGCGCTGCAGCGTGAAATCTTGGCCCATGGACGCTTGTATGTTTCCGAAGGTCATCTTTGCTTTAGCAGTAACATCTTTGGATGGGTGACAACCCTAGTTATGAGCTTCGATGAGATTGTGTCAGTTGAGAAGCGAAGTACAGCATTGCTATTTAAAAACGGGTTGATGATATCCACATTACATGCAAAGAACATTTTCGCTAGTTTCACCAGCCGAGACTCTACTTACGATCTCATTGTCGGCATCTGGAAGCTAGGTCATCCAAGTCTCAGGAGTTCGCTGAACGGTGTCAGAATCGAGGAAACAGGCGGAGGAGACAAGACTGAAAAAGACGATGGAGAGCCTATCCCTGCTGGAAGCCAGAGTGGTTCCGAATCAGACAGTGAAGGCGAAGAGGGTGACGAGATCTACGACGAAGATGAGGAAGACGAGGATGGAATGAGCTTCACCCACGCCGAAGGCAGTGTAGCGGGCAGTGAGATTGCAGAAAAGGTTGTCAGCCGCAAGCCATCAGCTGCTGTTGTACCCAATGGTGTAGCCACAGAGAAGCAAGAAGCACCTACCGTTCCACCAGGTGGTGATTTCCCTGGACCAGCGACGCACGCGCCTACAAACTGCACCGACCAGGAGACGCACTATCCCAAGGTCATCGCAGATGATATAATCCCAGCGCCGCTAGGCAAGGTCTACAGCCTCATGTTCGGACCAGCATCTGTGACTTGGATGAGAAATTGGTTGACCGTTGAGCAGAAATGTTTGGAGCTAACCATGGAAGATAAGCGGCCTCTTGGACTAGACAACAAGGTCCGTAACTATACATACATCAAGCCGCTCAATGGTGCCATCGGACCTAAGCAGACGAAATGCATATGTGTGGAGACATTGGACTCGCTAGACTACGAGAAAGCGATTTCTGTCACCATCTCCACACAGAATCCAGATGTCCCCAGTGGTAATGTCTTCAGTGTCAAGTCCAAGTACTGCTTGTCTTGGGCGGAAGGCAATGCAACTCGACTCCAGATGAATTGCGCCATTGAGTGGACAGGCAAGAGTTGGCTGAAAGGTATAAAGAATCTATCATGAATGTACTTGAGCTTTGCTGACAGATCCAGGTCCTATCGAAAAGGGTGCAAACGATGGACAACAACAATACGCCAAGGATATTGTTGCGGCATTGAAAGCTGCTGTATCTAATCGCCGTCCTACTCCCACCGCTGCAGGTGTCAAAGGAAAGAAAAAGGGCCGTAAGGGACGAAAGTCAGACAGCCTCGCTAAGCAGACTGATGGTGCCTCGGAAACCAAATCTACTTCCGAGGACTGGGGTCTACTTGAACCTCTTCATGGCATCTTGGGTCCTCTGTTTGATATTGTGAAGCCTCTCCTCACAGGAAACATACTCTACGGTCTTCTCGTGGGCTTGCTGGTCGCGAGTTGGTTCGGATTCGGCTTCTCGGGCAAAGGCCGCCGCAATGATCTCACTCTCAGCTATTTCGGCACGCCAGAACGAGTAGCAGCCTACGAAGAGATCTGGAGAAGAGAAGAAAGCGAACTTTGGGAATGGCTCGAAGATCGCGTTGGCACGGATCGTCTCCGTGATGTGGGCAGGATGCCTATCGAAGCACAAGCTCTGAAGGGTAAACTCCAGGATGAGAGCATGAATGCAAGGGAGGTGGATGCGGCGATTAAGATTACGGAGGAGAAATTGAATGTGTTGAAGGCTAGCGTTGAGAAGATGAGGAAGGGGAAGGAGAAGGATGAGAAGGTGCAGGTCAAGGAGAAGGAGAAACAGAAGGAATCTGTGCCTGAAGGGGAGCCCGTAAAGGAACCTGCATCTGAGAAGGAGCTTTGATATTGCATGAGAGTGGATTTCATTGGATTTCCGGGTGGACGAACTGTACATTTACGTCTTGGTGTTTGGCGTTTCTTGTTGGTCAGCTATTCTAGGTCGTGGTAGTGGATTGCGGTTGAGCATAGCGGTAGCGGAACGAATACCATTTGCTTCTGGTTTTGATGTGATAGTGTCACTAATTTGAATCTCACATTCGTCGTGCTAGTATTGATATTGCTGAAGCGACTGTGCGTTTTGATAATGTTCCTATAAGGTCTTTCTTTTATTGGTCAACCATTTATCCCTTCATCGTTCCCATCTACTATTCCTTCCTCTTTCTTCACTGCTTTTCTCTCATCTACCTCCAGCCATTCTCCATCCCCGTCATGACCATCCTCAAGATTTAGGAACAACAGGTATGCGCCTTTTTTTTCTTCTTTTCTTTTGGAATCTATAGTTTGTTTAGCTGCCAGAAGCGCCATGTACCCGTAATATATACAGATTGTAGAACCAGCTCCCCCCAGAGCCAGCTAAGCTCTATTTCCCTGTTTTGCTGCTTTTGTCGAACAGTGCCCTATCTCAATAGGGACGAATCTATGTTAGGAGCTCAGTTGGCTCACTCTGTACAGGTTCTTATTCGAATACTTTTGGTAGAAAGTATTTCGATTAGAATTCAATGGTCCGGGAGTGGTTGAAATTTACGTCTGTGCGTTCCGTCCGAAAGAGGCAATGTCGAAAACCGCGGCCATATAACTAGAATACTTAACTTCTACTTTCTTTCTTTCATAAGGGGGCTTTAAGGGGGTCCCCCCCTTATATTATCTTTTCCTTCTTTTCTTTTTTTTACTCTTCTCTACTCTTCTCTACTCTTCTCTACTCTTCTCTACTCTTCTCTACTCTTCTCTACTCTTCTCTACTCTTCTCTACTCGTCCTCTGCTCTTCCTTTGCCTCAAAACGAAGTCTTGCCCGGGGGGTGGGGGATTCCCCCTATCATTTTCCTTTTTACAAGAAGTCTTCGACTTTAGACCTCTTCTCCGGAGGACGAGGTCCCCTCGTTCCCTTACTCTTCTATGCACGTCTGCGGACACCATCCTCCAGTATACTCAAGTCCCAAGTCTCCCACTTCCTTCGTTCTTCTTTTATTCTTCTTAAGCCTTTCAAGTTCTCCTCCCGAGGGGTATAGAGGGAAGCTTGATATCCGCATTCCAAGCCGGGCTCGATACCGTCTTATTCTTATGACATCTAATACGTCCCGCAGAGCTAAGACTTTGCGATAGCAAGGAATAAAACGCAAACTTAATACCTTAGTGTCCTAGTCCGTAAGAAGAACATAAGAAGAACTCCGGTCGTAAATCCTCTTTCTCTTATATACTCCTGCTTGTGCCACCCAGGCCCCTCCTAGTTACTTGTCTCTATTGCCGGAGGTTCCTAAGCCCCTATCTAGCAATGCTCTTGTCTCGAACGTAGTGTGTAATTCAACCGCAAAAGGGACCGTCCGCAAGTTACATCTTCGATACCTCGAGAGGTACAGGTCGCCGAGTATCAGAGGAGAATGAATTTGCGGACGTATCTAGAGTGGGAGTCCTCTAGTCTTCGAATTGTGTGTATATGTGTTCGTCGATCGTAGGGTTGTACTCGAAGGTATCGGTGCCCACAGCTACTCCTCGGAGCAGTCTGCGCTTTGTAGGAGACAGTGGTAGGATCTTGATTCGATCGACGAAAGTGCTGTGATGCGGTAAATGTGTCCTCAAGGCATCAACTTAAGGGGCTGCAAACCGGTGTAACTCAATCTTGGCTCTGGGATCTTATTTCAATCCAACCGCGCATGCGACAGCGAGGTCTATCTCTCAAGGAGATATAGGTTCGTAGGGGACACCCGCAAAGTGTGAAAGCTCTGCTCCTGACAGGTGTTGAGTCGTCATCCCCCTAGGTGCGCCTTAGCATCAGGATACACATGATTGGTCCTACACGGGGTCTTCGTCCCATTGTGATATAGCGGTGCCTCATCAACTAAGTAATTGTTGTCCAGGCTACGACTATCACGATGTTGCCTGATGGGTGAGGGAGTCTTCGCAGGAGACCTGTTCGTTGCCTTTCGAGGACGTCGAGGAGCCTGTCCAGATGTCGACTTTGGGATGTTAGTGGGGTTTGCTTTGTTGTACAGGGTAGGTAGAGAGGAGGAGAGTGCCAGGAGGGGATGTGGGATTAGGGACATAAGGGACAGGGAAAAGGAAGAGGACGTACTGTGGTGTTTTTCAGAGGAGTTATAGTCATCGGTACATTGCTGGCAGTAATCTTCGTAGCCGGTGTATTTCTCGAGATATCTTTCCTCAACTCATTAGTACTCTCTCCTTTATTCAAGAAGATGGGACAAGGGGAAAGGAGGGAGACAGCTGAGAGCTTACGGCACATAAATGATCTCGCACTGACTGAACTCTCCCTGTGCGGAAGCCATGGTGAGAGGATCATCAAAGCAGCCGGTACCACCAGCGACGTAGTTACGTCCACCGCAGTTGTAAGCTGTGTTTGCGGAGGGAGGGTCGTTGTCGGGGTAGCCGAAGAAGGTTATCTCGATGCTACCTTGGCGGGAGCATGCTGCGAGGGTGGAGGGTAGGAGAGAGGGAAGGAGGGTGGGGGTTTGGGCTTTCATTTTGGTGGCTTGTAGGGATGAGGCTTGAGTTGTGAGGATTTTTTGGGGGGTATGGAGGGAGGGGGTGTTCGGAGATAGAGGAAGGAGGGCATAAGAGGTGGGTTTATATATACTTGTTCCTTCTAAATTCTCGTTGAAAATTCCCAAGATTGGTAAGTCTCAAGTCCGTCAAGGTTGTTGGTTTTCATCAGGTCGAGGATATGATGTGGTGTTAGCAGTTACTTGCGGACAACTTTGCCCTTCTAGACTGTGGTGATCACCCGCAGGACCCCTGAAAGTCTCTCAAGGAGGGGTTTTCGGGGAACCCACTTTCCTGTTGTGGTAAGTCGAACCTTCAACAGGGAGACATCAGCTCATCAAACGCTTAACAGTTCTACCCGAGGTAATGTGACGGGCCAATTTGATCAAGTCCTTTCTTCAATGGCTAACAGCTTTATTTTTTTTAGTAAGTGCCTCCAGTTCATCCTCACATGCGTCTCTGGATCTGGAAGCCACTTTCAGGCTCTTGTCGGAAATAAGTTTAGGTCTGTCGTCCGTCCCATCGACTGCCGACTGTTGCGGGGAAACAAGCTTTATCTCTCTCCCTCCACATGGAGCGATCATATAGACCAGCAGTTCGCTAGATCTCAACTAGGACATCCGTCGCAGGTGCTTTCTATTTTGGGTTAGGACTCTCAAAGCTTGTTGTAGTAAAGCTGAAGGGAGGAATGACAGTCTAAGAAACGCCATCCAGGAGGGGACCTGCATGAACTCCCGATGCTACCAACACCACAAAGGGGGTTTTAGATCTGTACCCGATCAGAAAGTTCCATAAGATGGTGTGTGAACTAGAAAGGTGCAGCGCGAGTAGTCCAGACATGTTACCGCACATTCTTTGCTCGTTCACATCAATCACTTCAAGCACACAGCTACGCACAACACAACGAATAATGATCGACGACAGAGTCGCATTTGAGGTCTTTTTCTAGTAACCCATCTCGGATATTTTTCCTCCATTCTCCGAATAGAGGCACTTTTGACAGGCTAAATACGGCGATGTGGGCTAAGTACGTAGATGGCTGAATTTCTGCTTCACGTAATAAATTGAGAACACGAGTTAAACAACTTCACCAACGGAAATTTTCTACATCATGAGCAAGACAAGAACACTCTCTTTGAGCATTCCTTTCTTCTCAGAACACATATCATAAGATGGTGTTTTGCGTTTCTCTCTTGCTCTTCGCGAGTGCTTTCCTCCCCAGTGCCTTTGCAGCAAAACCCGCAGGATGTGGAAAGAACTTACCAGCAGCACAACAGCCGGCAGGTGGTGCAAGTCACGAAACAAACTTCACCAAAAGTGATGGCGCAGCTCGAACGTACCGCATTCATATTCCCTCAAACTACGACAAGAATACACCAGTACCGCTCATCTTGTCATTTCATGGACGGGGCAAGACTTCTGCAGAACAGGAGGATTTGAGTCAGTTCTCAAACGAGGACTTCAATCCAAATGGGATTGCTGTCTACCCTCAAGGACTTGATGTGAGTACTGAAGTAAACTTTTTAGAATAGTCAATAGTGACAGCAAGGAGAACCAATGGCAAGGAGATCCGGCGAGCACTGGTGTCGACGACGTTGCTTTTACATTCGACATGATCACACATTTTCAAGACCAATACTGCATAGATACAACTCGTATCTACGCAGCTGGAAAGTCGAACGGGGGTGGTTTCACCAACACGCTGGCTTGTGACTCTAGACTTTCTACTCAAATCGCAGCCTTTGCACCTGTATCAGGAGCTTTCTATATCCCAGGCTCCTCAGAATCGAATTGCCAAGCTCAAACTATCACCATCCCATGCACACCAGGAAGAAATCCCTTACCAATCATCGAGTTCCACGGAAGTGCCGACAACACAATCCCCTACACAGGTGGACCACGGAGGGGAGAGTGTTTACCAGCCATCCCACATTGGGTCAGGGAATGGAGCAAGAGAGATGGATACGGGTTGACGAACAAGACGACGAGCTTGTATCATGGGAAAGTGTTGAAGTATGAGTATGGGGAAGCTGCTGGAGAACTGGGGATTGTGACGCATTATTTGACGTGTGGGTTGGGGCATGCTTGGCCAAGTACTCAGCCGAATGGTGATAATGAGGCTGGGACGTACTTTAATGCTACACCGATCATCATGGATTTCTTTGGGAAACATACATTGTAGGATATCCTGGAGAGACAAGCAAAAGGAGTGTCGTCGAATCTAGAAATACAGGTCGTAATTCTAGTGAGGTGCAAAGTCTTGGGTGGTATTTCCAGCGTCTACACCATAGAAGAAAATATACAAAACTCGGCTTTCTGTTTTATTCATAACTCTTTTTAACTTGAACAAGAAAAGAAATCATCCTACAATGTTAGATGTTTTCTGGAGAGGCTTGATGTAAGCTTCTTAGGCTGATGTCAAGTCTTGCAGGTGTAGGCAACAAGCGAGTTGATGGTATTCTCTTCTATTGGACCTTCGAGATACTGAACATAGCACCTAAGTCCACGATGCGCGCTCATTATCCTATGCCCTGGCAATACCCATGTGCCTGATGTCCCAGAAATGCAATGAAAATATGCGAAAACGAAAATGAAACAGAAAGTCAAGCCTCTCCAAACTCTATGCTTTTACTGATGACCCCTCCAGTCATGCGACCCTGCACTTTCCAATCATATGCTCCTCCATCAGCAGCTTCACTTCCTCAATATCTGCTCAACAACATCCAACCCACTAATCTTCTTCGTCGTCCCATCAAACATGCCAAAAGGAAAGTTCGACGCAAACCTCGCCAACCCCGCATTCTCACCCCTCCAAATAACTGGCGGAGGCTTCTTCCTCAACAGATCCTGCGTAACCAATTTCGCCCACTCATTCTGTGGCATACCAGCTTCCGCAAACGCATCTTGTCGAACCGCCTTCTCCACTGCCTCTTTCGCAGGCATGAATATTGAGTTTGCTGGTAGGGAGACTTGATCGTCCTCTTTCAAGTTCTTGATCAAGTTGGACTTGACGAGACCAGTCTTCAGCTCCACGACTGTGATACCGAAGGATTCTAATTCGAGGCGTTGGAGGTTTGAGAACATGGCCATTGCTGCTTTCGATGCGCAGTATGCTGATTGAAATGGAAGGGCTTGGATTGACGTAACAGATGTCTGGTTGACAATCATGCCTTTGGACTTGAGTAATAGCGGCAAGAACGCTTGAGCCATCGCAATGTATGACCATACATTGAGATCGAATAACTTCTTCGCTTCTGAAATCGAGACGTCGGAAACAGGCATGTTGTACAGAGCGCCGGCATTGTTGATCAGGATGTCGAGACTTGGGATTTTCTCGACACAAGCGGCGATTGAAGAGTCGGAGAGGACATCGAGGGTGAGTGTTTTGATGCCTAGAGAGGCGAGATGGGTCATCTTTGATGGTGTTCGAGCAGTTGCGTAGACATGGAGACCTGCTTCGTGACAAGCGATTGCCAAAGCAGCGCCGAGACCGCCATCTGAGCAACCTGTGATGAGGACTGATTTCTTCGATTCTGTCATTTTGGAGTCGCAAGTCATGATCGCGATGGGAAGAAAGAAAATAGGAGGGAATGTGATTTTAGTCTGGAATGTTGTTGTTGGCGTTGTCTATATGGCGCTTCTAAACTCACCGGCTGACATGCACTTTGCGCCGAATGATCGACACTCGTCCCGAACCACCAATCCTTTGGGGCCAACACCCAACATTTAACGCCTCCTGTGCCCCCCTCATTAATTGTGCAACATCGTATTAGAGGTCCTATTTGTGTTGGTGCATCAACCAAGGTTGTCGATTGGGCATTTTCGAAAGGTGGAGCATTTGCCGAAGGCGAAAAGGGGGTCTCGCCAAGATCAGCCGGGATTGGGGTCGAAAGTCATCATGCCTTTTGAGGTTCTACAACCTTGCTGCAATTGAGAAGAAAACAACACAGCCATGAAGTATATACTCAGCCCCGAATCACGACATTACTATTTGGCTGCCGGCCAACATTCCACAACCTTTCTGCTCCCACCGTCAACAACAAATGCCACGCTCGCACCAAATTGCAACGGATCGCCCTCCCAAACGACAAAATCTCTGTTCTCATCGTCAATATGAAGACCCATGATCTCTTCGATATTTCTTGATACAATATTGATAGCATCGTGACTCGAGAGACCTGTGTATTTGGCTGCCCAGGAAGCTTAGATGATAAGATTGAAAAGTTCAGGATCGGCTGTCATCTGTTAGTCATGTGCCGAAGGACGATAAGACAAGACATTTAATTCATGGTGCGTGATAAATACGGGCTTGAGAGATAGAAGAACCTACAGAATCCAGCTATTGCAAGTCCGAACTTGATACCAGCTTCAACGAGGAAAGTCACGGGACTCTTGGTCAGTGGAGGGCCAGAGAATGCATGTCGCTTCTCCCAAGTATCTGGCGCTGCTCGTGCTCCGGTGAAAATAACTGGTATATTTGCTCTCGCGAGCTCTTCAGCAATCTGGAGGGAGTGGAGTCAGTCGAGACCCCTGAATAAGAAGTGTCTTGTGGTGAAAGCTCGGAATTTACCAAAGGCGCGTCAGTCGGTCCATGCAGGATCAAATTCATAGAACTAAGATCAGACTTGAGCTTGATTAGTTGGAAGATATCGTGCTTTGATGTCAAAGTTAGTATTATAACAAGAATGTGGTTCGTTTGGAAGAGGCAGGCACCTTCTCCCCGACAGTGACCACAACAGGCAGGGATCCATTTGCCGCTCTACTATAAACATTGTCTTTGCCCTTATTCTCGGACAAGATTCTTCGCAATTTCGCAATAGCCGTGGATACTGTTGGGGTAGACTTGCTCACTACTGGTCGTTAGCCTCAAAGTCACCTCTTGGAAAAACTCTTACCTTTCGCAGCTTGGCCGACCACAAAATGCAAAGCAACATCGTCCTGGAAGAGACCACCATCCAGTATGGACCCGTCACCAGAGGTTTTGAAACCAACACTGATACCTTGCAAGAAACCACTTGCTTCCAAGTCTTGGAATGGAGCAGTAATAGCTTTTGTGACGCCTCCAATCTTTGCTCTGTCGAATGCCTTGCCTTCCAGATGTATGCCATACTTTGCATAGACGACATTTTCCGGATCCAAAACATCAAGAGTATGATCGAGAGCTCCATCAGTGGTAATGTCTTCCATAACAATCTCTGTCAGGCCAAGGTTGTTGGTATATGCTGTGATGCCTGGAAGGACGTGGCCATTATTCAAGGTGATGACTTTGCTGTCTTGACTGATGCTCCCACACGCTTCATCCGAGTCGAAGCAGATGACTTTGCCACTGTCAAATATGAGAGTAAAGTTGTTGTTCAAGGACCTTGAAGTCCCAAGATACGACGTCGTGATGCCTTTGATCGCGAGCCTTCCCTCAGACAACGCTGTTCCGCACGTCTTAGACCTTTCCTGGTCCGACAGAAGTTTTCTTATCTGTGGCGCACGCAATGGATATTTATCAGCTTGAGAGCCATCTGTCGCAGTAACTGGTAGAGTTTGAGCAACTTTTGCAGAGTTCAGGGTCGCGATACCATCGATATAAACCTGCAGCGGGGTAGCGCCATTTGAGAGAGGATGCGAGTACCAGACGACAATATCTGCGTCATAGCCAGGTTTGACCAAGCCTACCCGGTGATCCACCTGTAAAGACCTTGCTGGGACACTGGTCACAGCTTGTAGGGCAAGTTCTTCTGGCAGGCCGAATGAATGTCCGGTTGCTGCTTGGAATCTGCACGTGATGAATCAGTACATCACTTTCAAGTTTCGCCATGATTAAGGTACTCACATGAGATGTTTGGCATCCAACATTTGATCACCATGATCCTGGTTTAGTTAGAGGCTTACCTGAGGCAAGAATACTTGACTCACTGATTTATAAGCTATTGAGGCTCCGTTCTCAGCGAGTATCTTACCAGCAGCGAGGTTGGCTCTGTATGCTTCTCTTTTATACAAGCTGAAAGTCGAAAATGTTGCAATAGTAATGTTTCTAGATCTTTCATTAGTAATCATAATCATCGAAACTTATGATATAGGCAAGCGCTCACTTATCGTAGTCCTTCAGCATTTCTGGGATCTTCCAAGCTTCCAGAGCGTGATGGAAAGCTTGAATGTGAAAGCCAAACTCTCTGCTGTGGCGAATCATATCTTCGATGTCTTCAGTCTCATAGCCTGGTGAAGTAAGTGCGAAGCTCTAATTAGTATGATGCGATCGCCCGTATTTACTGTGAATGTTCGCGCCAGCTTTCCCACGTAGAAGTGCGATGGTTGACTCAAGTTCCAGTTCATCTGGCAGCCCTCCTCTTGCCGTCATAGATGCTACTTGGTCCCCATTACCTTGCTCTCGAGCGGCACTCGGAGCTAAGCACCAAGTATCCTGTGCTTTCCGTGCCTTTTCAGCTCGCTCCAAGTGATTCCTTAGAATCCATGCATTTCCCATTCGAATATGTTCATACACAGCCCGTGGATTCTCACCAGCAGCCATTTTCATGTACCTTCGACGTTGAGACTGAAGAACTCCATTCTCTAGCAAAAGATCTTCAACAACTTCCTCCCTGCTTGCCCCGCTCTTCAAGATATTCTTGACCAAAAAGCCTTCTCCTCCAATGATGTTGGCTGACCCAGGTAGAATCAAGGAAGATGTCACGCCTCCAGAAGCAATGATCTCTGTCGCCAGATCGTAAGGTTTCATAGAATCCAATACATGGAGAAATGGTGTTAGAGGTCCTGTAGAAGGGTGCATCACATTTCCATCATCCCCTGCTGCAAGATTGGGCCAGCTCCCAGCCAAGTGATGCGAATGCATGTCGATAAGACCGGGAGTGACGAATCTTCCCTCCATTTCCTTGACCACAGCGCCTGGCACATGGAAATCCGTCCCCGACAGCGAGCTTTTCGAGACAGATTTGATGGTGCCATTGTTGTACAAGATGTCAACTGGGTGACCCACAAAACCTGTGCCGTCGAAAAGAGTGCTATTCCGCAAGATAATCGTCTGATTATGTCCCGTTTTCGGATTCCATCGAGGATTGACCCGCTCAGCTGAGACTGGAAATTCATATTGAACAGGAAGCTCATTGAACTCTGCACATCGTTTCAGACCAGCATCGAGGTATTCAAGTTGTAATTGGGACAACTTTTCTGCACTTGGGCTGCGTCCGGATTCGGACAATAGTCGAGGAAGGACAAAGAATTGGATATGAAGGATAATGGCAACCGCGAAAATGATTGACATGGGAATCTGAAGCTTTTTGCGAAAGCGAAGGGGGTTCCTGTAGCTGGATGGCCTAGCTGTTTTTCTCACTCCATTCTCTATGTGCTTGTCCTGGTGCATTAAGGCGAAGCAGCTCATGCAAAGAGCTTCAGATCCCTTCCTAGAGAAGAATTTGCGACATCTTGAAGTCAAATGCTGGTGCCTGAAGAAGACTCACAAAGCTTTTGGATAGATAAGAGCGCGCAAACGAGACCGAGCTGCTCATTTGGGACCTGCATCAACACAAGGGGTAAAGTGGGATGGATGGCCCTACCGCTCTCGTCAGCCATGGAGGGCGAGGAGGGGTTCAACTCTACCTTGAGGTTTAAGACACTCCGAAACCTCATATCTCAATTTTTCTTCATCTAGGTAACAATATAGAAGGTCGCTAGTATTTGGCCGTTTGTGGAACTTTAAATTCGCAGCTTGTGCCTGTCCTGTTTGGCCTCGAAAGTCGGACTTACCCCACCATGTTCTTTTGTCCACTCATCTTTCAGAGCGTCTGGCTGATCACATTACTTTGTGCCTGTCAAGCAGAATACACAACAGTTCAGTCGAATGACAACAAGAATAATTCAATTAGATTCAAGGAATTCGCAGATGGTGAGCTGTGCAATGGTGGAACAAACCATTACACCGGTTGGGCTGACGTTAAGGACCGGCACCTCTTTTTTTGTGACTTATCCCGTCCTCCCTCCTCTGTATCCACACTCTTCCTCACAGCCCTCCAACCAGGGAGCATGCAACGAAAAGGTATACTTCCCCACGAAAAGTTGTGTTCCAAAAATTCCCTACCCGTCAAAAGACAAAGCAGGAGCAGGTCGGGTAGTAGTTTTAAACCAGCAAAACACACAAGCTCGGATCATCTCCTCACAGCTCTGTGTAAAACCCTTGCACTAGAATGAGGAAAGGAAAGTAGGATTATGAGGAGGAGATGGAGGTTTATATAGATGTCTGAATGCGCCAAAGACGAGGATAGGCAGCAGTATGGGTGAGTCAGGTGTTTGTGAGTCAGGGGACTTGGGGCAGAGTCAGGCTTGCTTAGGGGTTGAAATGTGCTAGCAAATTACTTCTTTCAGACTAGTCTATCACACCCTTAGGCAGGAATACAATGTAGTCTAGAGGAGCAGGCTTGATGCCATTTAGTATTCCAACGACTTTTAAGACATCTCCTTTCTTGACCTCGATAGTACAAATCGTTTTCTTTATTATAGAATACTTATTTAAATATATACTTAAATATAACTTTTTTAAA
>AIET01001173.1:0-11125 GCA_000292665.1 Helotiales sp. EF0021 | reverse complement strand
ATATAGTTTATAATTTAGTAATTCTTTAACCTTTTTAATTACATATAGTTTAAGTTTCTTATAATCGAGTTTATTACTTAGTCGCTTAATTTAAATGTTTTTTTATATAAAGTAAACTCTATTTCTCTCTTTTAGTATAAGCTTCTAACTATACTTTCTATTATAATACTAGACGTTTCGCTTAGATATAAACTAGAGTTTAAAGGCAAGCTATAAGTATAGCTCTTTAATTTTTAAGACTTAAATTCTAGTAAAGTTATTATTAACTATAGTAATTTCTAGTTTTTAATATATAATAAGTTTATAGTTAAAGTTAGTATAGAATAGCGTTATTTTAGTTATTTCTATAATAGAGCTATTGTATACAAACTGCGCTAGCAGTAGTAGCTTTATCTAGTTGTCTTACTAGTAGTTAATATAGTATTTTAAATATACTTTAACTACTTAGTTTATTCTTTTATTACTACTATTTATTTAAAAGTAAAAGAAAGTAAATATCTTTCTCTTTACTTTAAAAACTACTATAAGTATATATTACAATTACAAGACCTAGAAAACTCTTAGAAGCTATATAGCTTCTAGAATATATTCTTCTAGAAGTATATATAGGCCTAGAAACGTAGGCGTTTCTAGAATTATTAAGTTAATAAACAACTAGATAGTAAGTAAGTCGCAGGAACTTGCGCTTTAGAGTTACGTAATAATGCGAGCTTACTAGACGGGCTTATAGGCTCGCAAGCTTTATAAGACGTCTTATATAGCTTGTATTTAGAACGAAGGTTCTATATAGCTTAGGTCTTTACTTATAAATAAAAGCTTTATACTTAACTTTATAATAGTAATTGTATTCTTTTACTATTACTTATAACGTTTTAATTCTAATTAAGAACTTCTTTATAACGCTTACTTTTATATAATACTAATCGACAAACTTATAACTCGATTATATAAACTTAAGTATATTATATTTTAAGTACTTTATTTAAAGTTTCGTTATTGAAAGCTATATTTTTCTAAGAAAAATCCTTTACTTTCTAGCTCTAGACTACCTAGTTGCTACTTTCCGTTCTTTAAACTATTACTATTTAAAAAAGGACTGCTACTATTAAAACTCCTGATACCTACTATAGTAAACGTTATAAACTAAAGCTATTTCTAGTATTAGTAGAGCTTTATATACTTTTTAACTTCTACTTATTTTTGTATAAATTAGTTAAAACTATCTACGCTATTAGTTTCTTTAAAGAAGTAGTGTTTAACTAAATCGAAATATACTTTAAAGACTATTTAAGAAACAAGACTAGTATTAGATAAGTAAATACTAACGCCTCGAATAGTACTCGCGTATTATTTAGAAACTACTATATAGACTTTATAAAGGCTATTAGAACGATATATAGAAACGTCGAGGTCTAAGTAATAGTAAAGAGAGAAATTAAAAACTTAAAGTAGAAAGAATTCGTTATAGAGTATACTACTAAGTTCTAATAATACTTAGACTAGATAGAATAGAATACTAGGGCTCTCTAGCACTAGTACTACTTAGGACTAAAGGACTATATTAAGAACGAGCTTACTCGAGCCGAAAAACCAGTAAGTGTTGTCGAACTTATTACGCTAGTAACTAGGTTCGATAGCCGACTCTAGGAACGACGCCTAGAAAAGCGCGGTAACTACTTACACTTCTAGAGAAAGAATAAGTAGGACTATAGGGACCTTATACAGATCGACGCTACGAAGCGTTAGTAGAAAGAAAAGGGCTGAAAGGGAAAGAAGGGAAAGAAGGGAAAGAACGGCAAGGGTAGAAAGAGTAAGAAGGCTAACTAGCAAGCCAAAGGGCTCTGTTTTAACTGCAACCTACTAGGGCATCTAGCTAGGGACTGCGCGAAGGGGAAGAAGAACTAGGCCGCTGCTACAGATATAGGACTTGCGAGACAGATCGCAGCTACTGGACAACCCAACTTCTAGATCTAGTAGCTAGGACAGGACTACGTCGAAGACAAAGCCTCTTTAGAGTATATAGACTAGGAAGGTAACCCGGCCGACTGGGAAGCCAATCTAGGGCCCTTAACTAGTGTCAAACTGGGCTAGTATCGAAGCGGAGAATAGGGCGAGTAGGTGCGACTCTTCTGTAGAGAACTACAACTGCAGCTAGCTATAGCCAGCCAGTGGAAAGTTAAAACGATCAAAGGAACCTTAATCACGTAGAAGCTATATATAGAGGACAAACCCGAGATTACTAACTACAACGTTATAAGACTAATACTAAGTATGTACGCGGCATACAAGGTAACCTATGTAAATGTCTAGAGAATACTATTGCAAGTAAGAGAGAAAGAGGACTAGGTCGTGTACCTGGCGAATAACGAAGAATACGAGCCTCTCGAGACTATTCTAGAACTAGAGCAGGTGTAGGAACTCCTTAGCGAGATAGAACGGGCTAGGCTATAGAGAAAAGTCGCCTTCCCTCTCTTTACTACTTACTATCTGTAATAATATACTATATAGTACGCCGCTAGATCCCTGGCGTCCTTCCAACTTAATAGACTCTACTGCTTTATAGAACCTGCTTCTATAGTCTACGAGTAAAGAGACTAGAAGAACCTATTTACTAATAAACGCCTAAGAGAGTACATAGTCCTACTAATACGCAGAGGACTCTACTCGACTGGGAACAGCGCTTATCTCACTCTTAATGCAAAGGTAAAAGGCTAGGTAGCTAGAGTAATACTCGACTATAGAACTTAAGGGAACTACATTTCGTACGCTATAGTACGGAAGTTAAACGTTCTAGTAAAAAGGAAGAAGCTTTCTTATTTCCTAACTATAATAGATGGCTCGGCCATTAGTTAGAAGAACGGAATAGTCTTATATAAAACTATACCTACGTAGATTAAAATCGGTAGTTATATTAAAGAAATGTCGTTTAATATTGTTTTAATTAGAAACTACTAGATTGTATTAAATATACTATAGATAAGGATATATAATCTAGAGATTAACTAAAACTTATATAAAGTAAAATTTATAAAGTATAGCTATTAGAGCAGCTACTAATAACTATATAGCTAGAGAGAAGTTAGCGCTACTTCTTTAAGAATACTAGAGTACGCTATTCGAGACTCTCTACTAGTCGAATACTTAAAGTAAGTCGAAGATAACAGAATACTAGTATAGTATAAGAAATATACTAAGCTATTCGAGAACTCTAAGGACTTATAGGCTCTACTCGAATATTAGCCTTAGAACTATAAGATTAATCTAAAAGAAGGTAGGTAACTGCTTTACTAGAAGCTATAAATATATAACTTATATACTTTAAAGACGTTTAAAAACTATATATAGACTATAGTAAAAAAGGAATAGATTAGAAAGTTTAAATCTCTAGTAGTATTAAATATACTAGTTGTATATAAAAAGAATAACTCTAATAAAAGATCTTATATAGATTATTATAAACTAAACAATATAATAATTAGAAACGTATACTTATTATCGAGTCTCTAGAGCCTATAGAACAGCTTTAGAAAAGTAGTAATATATATAAAACTAGACTAGAAGGTCGCTTTTACTTTAATATAGATTAAAGAAAACTATAAGTAGAAGATAGCGTTTCTACTACTTTCTAGTCTATAGAAATATATAGTTATACTATTTGGTTTAATAAACGCGCTAGCTACTTACTAGTAATAGAATAATAATATTTTAAAAGAGTACTTAAGTAAATTTGCAATTTGCTATTTAGATAATATTCTAGTCTACTTATTATAAGTAGAAGACTATCGAGAATACGTTCGACTAGTACTTAAAGCTCTCTTTAAAGTAGACTTATATTTAAAGCTTTTAAAGTATGTATTTAGTATAACGAAAATAGATTTCTTAGAATATATAATTAGACTAAAAGAAGTCGAAATCGATTTCGATAAACTAAAAGTAATTAGAAATTAGAAATTACTATAAAATATAAAGAACGTATAAGCCTTTCTAGAATTTACTAACTTTTACTATATATTTATTAAGGAATTCTTTAGCCTAGTATAACTACTAACCGCCTTTACTAGAAAAGATACGTCTTTTACTTAAAAGAACGTAAAGAAATAAGCGTTTTAGAAGATTAAGTTAAGGTTTGAAAAAGAGCTAATTCTAAGACAGTTCGACTTAAATTGCAAAAGTATTATTAAGACTAACGTTTCGAATATAGTAATAGAAGTAACTTACTTATAGCTAGAAGATAATAAGCGACTATACTCTATTATATACTTTTTAAAGAAGATATTATCTTTTAAGTAGAACTATAATATTTATAAGAAGAAGCTTTTTATAATTATTAAAACGTTAGAATACTAAAGAATATATCTTTAAGAAGTTAAGTTTCTAACTACTATTTATACTAACTATATAAACCTTTATACGTTTACAACTATAAAGGTTCTAGATAACTGCTAACTAGCGAAATAGGCAGAAAAACTAGCTAGATTTGACTTGCGAATTAAGTACGTACTCGATATCTAGAACTTAAAAGTAGACGCCTTTAGTAAAAAGCCGGAATATAAGAATAATAAAGTCTATAACAAATAGCTACTATTTAAAACGCTTGAAAATAGAAACCTAGCTCTAGCGGTATTCGTTTTTTATTTTGTCGACTAAATAGGTTTTTCGGGTGCGGCTCGCTTAGCGGAGGTGGCAGTGGCAGGCTCGTGCACCCTAGCCCATTTACTAAACGCGTCGAGAAACTGGGCTGGGGGATCACGGCCTTTACGTGCTCCGGGCTTACGAATTGATCGATTCTACAATGTCTGCCGAGTCGGTAGGACCGCCACTGCCACTGCCTGAAGTCCTGAGGCCGTAGCTGACATTAAACCCGGAGTTTCACGTGATTACTTGCCACTCGCTTGGCTGCCAGCAGGCCCTGCGGCCGGAGGGGGTTAGCAACTACTTGTCGAGGAAACACTAGGTCAGCCTTGCGTTCCGACAGCAGCTTGCAGAGTATCTCTAGCAGTGGCAGTAGCCGTACGATTTCCGCAGCGTCCTACTCCCCTTTAACGGGTCTCTGCTACAGCCGGTTCTCGCTATTATTGGTGGCTTCCAGTGCCGAGACTGCGTTTATAAGACAACTAACCGGAGTATAGCACGGCAGTATAGCAATACCGAATACAATAAAAAGCGCCTACCGGACTAAGAGCTATTCTAGGCCGTCTAGCTGCAGACGTGGTTCACGGAGAAGCGGGCGCGGTATTGGGTAGTGGACGCGACGCGTCAGTCACGTGATGACAGCAGTAGCTGCGGCAGCGGTAGTAGTGATACTGGCGCTGCAATTAAGGCTGCGATCGCCGAATAAATGACTAAGGACGAGGGCCAGTACTAGGTCAGTACCGCGGCTACCGAGATCGACCCGTGGCTACAATATACGGGCTGGGAAGGGGTGCTGGCCGGATCTAAGCACGGATTGGTCGAGACGGCTGCTCTGGCTGCTACGGCCACTGCCGACGAGACCGAACTTGAGCCCGTCCTCTAAAGCTGGGAGCGGATACTTTAGCGGAGTCTAGATACTCTAGTAGCAGTAGGGAACTACAAGGACATCCTTAAGTAGTGGGCGTCGCCCAAGAACGAAGTGGCGAGTCAACGGCCATTCGAGAGGCCGGAGAAGCAATCGGTCCTCCAATACAGCTAGACGTTCGCACGGCTGCTCTGCTACGTCCTACGCACTGCTACCGCAGCTACTGACGACGAGACTGAGACGGGAGTCACGTTCTCTAAGCTACAGTTAGCATATGTCAAGGATGTTCGGGAGGCAGCAGCAATGGCAGTGGCAGAGGACGACAACGAGCTTGATACGGCACTTATAGGACTGATTATTAGTCTTATTGCGCAAGATACTAGCCAATTGCTCTTATACGAGTCGCCAGTTATGCACTACTTAGCCGTACGTGGGGTCAATCCCCAGACGAAGAGATTCTACCCGTTATTCTAATATACGCCGACCTTGGCTTATATAATCTGGATAATCCGGCTTTTCATGCTTGAAGTGGCTGTCTCAGAGAAGGGCTGGCCCGAGCTCGGACTCCAAAGCCGGAAGGAGATCGGGGCCGTGGCAGGGGCAGTGGCAGAGCGCATCCATCAACTACGGAGGGACTACTTATATAAAGGGTCTTTCTCGCCTGCATCCAGCATTCTCTCACAGCTCGCACGGGGACTGGCTATCAGCCGGGTCCAGCCGTCCGAGGCCAATATCTACTAGTCGGATAACCGCCAGAGCGTCTTCTACGGGAGCAAGGGAGTAGCCATGGCCAAGGTACGGGCAATGTGTCAAGCGTTGACTGTTAAGCTAGAAGGGCTCCTCCACGAGCTGCTCTTTCATTAGAGTACTGCGCCAGTGCCACTGCCACAGCTAGTCGACAGCATAGGGACAGTACAGCGGTTTCAGCAGAAGGGGTACAGCTTTGTTAATCACCTAAACAATGCGGATTGGAAGGTGGGCTGGGAGTTCTTGTAGGAGCAGATGCTGCACTATAGCCAGACGTTGGTCAAGGACAGTGGCAGTGGCAGGGGCCAGCTCGAATGGGCCGACCAGCCGTACAAGGCGTACTTAAATCGCGAGAAGCAGTTTCTGCTTAAGCTTATAGTTGCTATGCATATTATGGGAGGATAGCCAGCGAGGAGTCCCGAGATCGGCTCGATCAAGGTCCGTAACAGTACTACGTCGAGCCGGAATATCTTTGTAATTAATGGGCAAGTGGCAGTAGTAACTACGTACAATAAGAGCCGTAAGCGTCGAGGGAAGACAGAGTACGTCTTCCGCTGCTTCCTAGACTAGCTTAGCCAGGTTATTATACAATATCTCGTCTACGTCCTACTATTTTTATACGTAATAGTAAAGACTAAAGGCGACTTTCTCTTTGCGAACGAACGCGGGCCGTAAATCCAGGACCAGCTGTTAGGGGCTGTGGCAGTGGCAACGGCAAAGCATCTAGGAGTTCGGTTGACCGTCTTAGGGTGGCGACATATTGCCATTGCCATTAGCGATGAATATCTCTGTAAGGCTAGCCGGATCTGAAAGCAGGATTAAGAGGAGGAGGAGGGCAAGGCCGTGGAGGGAGAGAGTGATAGTGAGGTCGAGCAGAACTTGTTTAAGCATATTCTCGTCTGTTAGTTAGCACATGGCAAACAGACAGCAGTCGGGCACTATGCTATTGACGGCGCGTTCCTTAATCGACTCGGGCCGGATCTGGTTAGCGCGTACAGCCAGGCATCACGGGCATAGCACGCCTTTCTCCATCTCGAGTCCAAGGGGGCGGCAGTGGCAGCGGCCGTGGCAGTCAAGCGTCCGGCTAGCCCGCTCCTACAATCAGGCAAGCGGGAGAAGCTCGACACGAGTAGGGCCATCCAGGGACTACAGAAGGTCTTGGGGCCCGATGCTCAACCACAATCGCCCGGCCAGGCTGAGGCGCTTGAGCTGGTCCATATAGCTACGGCTACGCAACCCCAGATTATTGTACTCGGCACTGGCAGTGGCAAGAGTCTTTTATTCTTCTCTGTTGCGGCCATAGTCTCCCACTAAACAGTGGTTGTTGTAGTACCATTTGCGGCGTTGGTTAACGATCTGGTCCATCGAGCACGGGCACACCAACTGACGTGTAAGGAGTGGCAGTGGCAGCGGGAGTGGGTACTCTTACCGCAGCTCCTGATTGTTAGTGCGGATCGAGCTGTCGAGGGCGACTTTCTCTACTTTGCCAAAGGACTCGAGCTGAGCAAGCAGCTGGCACACGTCTTCTTTGACGAGTGCTATGTAGCCGTCACGGACACGTCGTACCGGGCCAAGCTACGAGAGCTGTGGCAGTTGCGGTACTTGCAGTGCCGGTTTACGTGTCTTACAGCCACGCTTCTCACTGCACTCGAGCCAGTCCTCCGTGCTAATCTACTCCTTCAGCATGCCCTGCTCTACCGGCAGTCAATAATGCGGCCTACGATCCGGTACCAAGTGATCGAGTACACAGAGGATGTCTGGGAGACAGCCGAGCCGCTGATCCAGGGACTGCCACTGCTACCAGGGTCCCGGGGGATAATCTACGTCCGGAGCTATACTTACGGCGAGAGCGTGGCCGAGGAGATAGGCTGCCCATGCTATAAGGCCACGGCAAGCCGCAAGCAGGAGATCCTCGAGCAGTGGACCAATGGCAGTGGCGGTTGGATTGTTGCAACTAGGGCGCTCGGGACGGGGATCGACATCCCCAGAGTCCTCTATATCCTCCATCTAGGCCGGCCATATGGCCTGACCAGCTTTATATAGTAAGCCGGGAGGGGAGGGCAAGCCGGCGAAATTAGCGACTCGATCGTACTCCTTCCCGGCAGCGGTAGTGGCAGTAGCCAGTCGGCCAACACATACTCTGTCGAGGCCAGGGATAAAGCAGTATTAACCGAGTATTTCGAGAGTCGCGGCTGCCGGCGTACAGTACTTGCACAGCATTTGGATAGGCAAACCAAGGCAACTAGCTGTATAGCAACCGATAGCGTACTGTGTAACCGATGCCAAGTATTGCCTAAGCTCTCAAAGGGCCAGAGCAAGCCCGAGGAGGGCTGCGGCCGTAGCTGTAGCTACGAGAATAGCGCTAAAGCCATTTACTAAGCCCTTCGAGCCAAGATTCGGCGAGATAAGCGGCTCGAGCAGTTCTACCAGCTCCTTTACAGCCACTGCATCTACTACTAGCTTATGCGAGTTAAAGAAAAAGCGAAAAGCTACTACTATTAAAATTGTCTATATACTATAGAAAAGGGCTATAGAATTGTTATATACTAGTAGTAGCAGTCGCGGCTTAAGCTGGCCTAACGTAACTAGTACTTTCGATACAGGCTGTCCCAAGTAGTCTATACAGCCATTAAGGACTAGTAAGTATATATATATTTGTATCTTATACTTCTAGATCTATTTTTTCTTTATTAAGTCGAGTAGCTACTTAAAATTAGCTAGAAGGTCGAGTTTAGAAAAGAGAAGTAGTAGTAGTAGTAGATAAATTAAAAAAAGGAAGAGAGCTTTAAATAGCAAGAGCTTAACTAGATACAAATATAGTAACAAGTTAGAGAGCTTTACTATAAGCTAAAGAATTAAAAGAGCTTATTAAATAGTTATACTTAAAAAGTAAAAATAAATAAAAGGTTTAAGTAAATTAAAGTATTTTTATTATAGTCGCTTAAGTTCGCTTAATTAAAAGGAGTTATAGTAGTATAGTAAAGGTATATATATGTTTTACTACTATAGCCTACTCTAAAATCAAGCTATAAACTGCAAGCTACTATTAATATAAAGTCGAGTAAGGTATAACTCTTATCTAGATCTATAGAAGTAGTAGTAGTAAGTAGCAGTAGCGTACCTATTCGAGTTATTACAACTTAAGTTTACTTTTAGTAGCTACTATAAAACAAATTATATATTTACCTAGTTTACTTACTTATAGAGCGAGTTTACTCGATTATAAAGCTAACTCTTATTTATACTCTCGACCTTATACTACTACTATATAAGTACGCCTCTACCTCTACCTCTTCTATTACTAGTACTATTACTATTACTATTACTATTACTAGTACTGCTACTATTACTATTGCCTCTACTTTTACTGCTACTTCTACTTCTACCTCTACTACTACTTTTACTTCTACTTCTACCTCTATCTCTAACATCTATATATATACTACTACTACTACTAGTCTATTCCTTACTAATATTTGCTATTAGATCTTATTACAAGTACTACTACTATTATATTAGCTTTAGATAATAACAATCTTAGCGGCTATAATCGACCTACTTCTACTTTCTATACCCCTTTTACTACCGCCTCTATTAACTCTACCGACTTTAATCTATTTACAGTACTCGGCCTCTAGCCTACTACTACTACTATTATATACGTCCGACCGACGTACTTATATACTATTCTCTATTATAGCCCTAGTTAGCTCCTCTAATACTCCGGCACTACTACTGCCTTTCTCTTTTAGCTCGAGGTTTAACTCGCTTACAACTAGCTAGCGAGTCCCAGTACTATTACTACTACTACTCGAATCTAAAGCATTAACTATAAAGACGTCTTCTTTTTACAGCTACTACTTAACAATACTAGTATCTTCCGACCTGCCTCTTACCTCTATACTAATACTCGTATATCTACTTCGGCTTCTTATACTTAGCTAGCCACTACTACTACTACTGGCTTGTTCTCTTCTAGTTCTTATAAGGCCTTTCGCGCGGCTACTACTAGTACTAGCTCTTTACTCGCTAGTAGTAGTAGTACGTCTTATAATTCTATAGACCTACTATCTTTTAATAGTAATAATAAGAGTCCTTCTTCTACTCGTTACTAGCGCTATTAAGCTGCCTTTACTACTACTACTACTACTACTACTACTGCTTCTTATACAAGTCAAGCCGGCTCTTCTATTATAGCTAGCAGTAGTATTGTGCCTGCTTATAATTATTGTATTCGTATCTCTATACGCTCTAGTTAACGCAGTAGTAGCAATTCGATATAAAATACTTCGATTACTAACTTCGCTATCTATAAGTATATTATTATAAGTACTTAAGCTAATACTACTGGCGCTACTGCTTCTAATACTGTTATAGCTAGCTTCGACAACCTTAGTCGAATTTTTTACTACATTACTTATAAAGATATATACAGTAATACAGTTATAGCTTCTACTAGTACTACTAC
The DNA here is from genome assembly GCA_000292665.1 of Helotiales sp. EF0021. Lineage (NCBI taxonomy): Eukaryota > Fungi > Ascomycota > Leotiomycetes > Helotiales > Helotiales sp. EF0021. The sequence continues at coordinate 413 of AIET01001173.1, read as the reverse complement.
TCGCTTTAAAGACATTAACTTTCGTATAGTATACTAAAATATAACTACCGACTAAGTACGTACTGCCGTCGATACTTATCTTTACTTAAATTTATATCTTTATCTATAGCTAGTAGAGAAGTAGTAGTAGTAGTAGCAGTAGTAGTAGTAGTAGTAGTAGCAGTAGTAGTAGCAGTAGTAGTAGTAGTAGTAATAATAGAAGTATATAGTATTTTTTATATAATAAATTAAGACTTATATAAAGATTTTTAATATTAAGAATACTTATAATATTATAGACTACTTAGTTTCTAAAGCAACTTATATTTATTTACTTTTATATAAAGAATAGTTTTCTTTTCTTTTATCTTTAATTTTATTATCTTTATAATATAAACGCTTATTATTTAATTATTAAATTACTTAACTTATAA
>AIET01001155.1:0-14065 GCA_000292665.1 Helotiales sp. EF0021 | reverse complement strand
TATAATTAAGATATTAGAGAAAGATTAGATAAATATTTTAAAGCTTTATAAGTAAAAAATATAAATAGTATAAAAGATTATTTTAAGAAAAGAACTAGAAGACTATAAATAAGAAATTATATACTAGAATTATTATTTCTATAATTAATAATATTTTGTAGTAATATCTAGACTTGTAATTTTAGTAGAATAATTCTAAAGAGTATAATTCTACTTTTATAAAGTCTATCTTTAAAGTTATAGAAATAAAAGTTATTTAGTAGCCTTTTTACTTTCTAGACTTTAGTTCTATTAAAACTATTTAGAATAATATAAAGGATTATATAAAAGAGTACTACTTTTAAGTATATAGTAGCTATAAGAGATTAAAGTAAGTAGTATAAAAAGCCTAGAAATCTATTAGTTATAATAGAGTTAGAAAGCTTATACGTAGTATAAGAGAGAGATATCAAGTAGTTATTAATATAGAGAAATAGTATACCAAATATTAAAGCAGCGTTGGATAAAACAGACCCCTGTATTTGGAACTATTACCCCGGTAATAAAGTAAGCGACAAACCGGAGTAGAATTTGAGAGGATAACCTTTTAAAGTAGAGTAACATCTCGATGACGTGGCTTGTAGAAGCCGGCCCAGTTCTCTCTGTTCAGGGTCTCACATATCCCCCCGACTAGAAGGTGCCAGATCGTTTCCCAACCAGTGTGATATATATGAGGATCCCGTATACTCCATCATAAACTACCATAAGTAGTAAGTTATGATGCTTCGATTATCGGATGAGATTCTACTCCAAATCCTCAAATACCTCTACTATTTGGATCCGGACTTTGTGCCATACGGTCAGGTACAGAGGCGCCGCGCGTGTCAAGCTCGAAGCGCTTCATTTCCAGTAGAATGAGCCCAGAGAACTCAGTCGGAACAGGACCTAAGGGGTATACGCCACGTGACCATGCCCGTGACTACTTGGACGACCAGAGGTTGAGTTAGAAATTATGATTCTCGGCGGGGATACCTGAGACCCTGTAAAACGGCTATAAATGTAGCATATGACAAAATAAGCATGAATTAAGCGATAAACTAGGGGTAGATTTTTGAGTTTTTCGAATGGCTTACTAAAGTGGACCACTATAAACAGTGGAAGCCTTGCGGGAAGACTAATTTCGTTCGGCTGATTAGTCAGGAGCTCACAAGCTGTGACGTTCGATATGGTGTCGCACCTATAACCAACAACGTTGATCTTTACGAAAGCACTCTTTCAGGTAGATCACCTAGTAATCGATCAGTGGCCTAAAATGGACGCTTCCGAGAACAGATGGTAATGGCTCCCGGATCCCAAAATTGATCCCACTAAAAACTGATGGATCCTAAAATGCTTTCCAAACTTGAGGGCTGCCATCCGCTCATGACCACCGGTAGTTGAATAACCTTGGTTAAGCTGCTGACTACTGACTTGTCAAGACGACTCACAAATACTCTAGGTTGTCTCTTACAACAATCATTCCTCTTTACATTGTTCAGTATGGCTTCCACCGTGTCAGATCGCAGCACAATGATTGACTTAGATCCTGTACTTAAAATTGAAATATTACAGCGAAAACATACACCTGAGCGCTCATTACCCTTGCACGAGGTGGTACCAAGCTCGAAGAAGAGGAGAGCATCTCCTTCAGAGACGCCGACTTCTGAAGCTATCGGGACGCCCAAGATAATATTGGAGTCACCGTGGGATCATTACCAACAAGTCTTCGAGCTCAGGCTCGGTAGCTTTGTCATCGTTGTCTCCCGAAGGGCCACTCATGATCTCTTTACGATGAAGCGCTTTCAGGGTGCTGACGAGGTCCGCATGCTACAGACACTTGGCCACAGAAACTTGCATCAAATGCTGGAATGTTTCAGCCTCGGAGACACTTACTTTGCCGTTTTTGGCTATGAGCCCATCTCCCTTGCACATATTGCATGCTCCCCCATTTCCTCACCGAACTTCAGCTGGCGGCTATAGTAGGACAGGTGAGTATCATTATTTGGTCTGTGATTCCGTGCTAACTGATGGAGATCCTTGATCGTCTCGCGTATCTTGCGGCGAACGGCTTGGAACCGGGTCCCTACAATTGCTCAAATATCCTTCTCGACGCTGATGGTATTGTGAAAATGAGTAAGTTAGAACTGGATTTACTGAATCTGTGCTGACCAATTGAGTAGCAAGTCATGGGTCTTGCAAGGAGATCACCCCTATACAAGACCTGAAAGCTTTAGGGTATGTAACCATGGAACTCATGCAAAAATACCTCAGTAGCAGTGGGTCTATGGGCTTGGAGGACTTCACATACTGGCCCTCTGATGGTGCTGCGGTTAGCTTTCTAGCGATGACCATGTCAGCGACGTCGCTTGAACAGCTCTTGTCTGTGAGTAGGGCCATCGTCTAAAAACTCGTTGCTGACACTCGCAGCATCCGCTCTTAGATTGTGACTGGAGGGAGGGGGATCTCAAATGGGTAGTGGCACTTGCGGCAGTCACTACTCACCGAGGATGGCGTTATAAATAGGGTCAAGTCTGCTCTTGGCATATACACTACTACCATAGTTCTATGAAGACATGTTTAGGAGATGGAAAGCCGCAGACTATCTGGGATATCCCATAATCTTGAGTTCTATGGTTCTTCGCGACTTGTGATAACTGTATGCAGTGCTTGTCACCTTCGAATACTGAGAATATGATCACTGTCGAACAGACAAGTGACATGCCTCTAGCATGGTAATTATTACGGTCCGGTGACTATAATGCAAGAAGACAAATTCGTATGCAGGTCATCAGAATCCCAGCGGATTCACCATGATGACCACGTGTGGGTCAAGGGCCATTCCCCTCTATTTCTTGATGGTTGCGCTCTTCGCAATGCCACCCCACACCACCTGAAGGTATAACAACAATCATATATTCCGGCAGTTGCTGCTTGTCTAAATTGGTTGATTCGTCTATATTGAGCTAAGCTGGATGGTATGGCATACACAACAAGATGGTCGACTATGATGTGAGAGCAGGAGTGCATGAGAAAAAGACCGAGTGGATTAATATCTATCTCTAGTAAATACAATACGAGAGGCCGCAATGTCTAACAATTGAGCCATTCATTAGGGTACGGTAATCTGTCAAATACGCCACCTGAGAGTTCAACTGCACCAAGCATCATTTCGCCAAGTGGGTGCTTGCCGAGAACGTGACTGACCCCTTCGACAACACGATCGAGAGCAGTATCCAAGCAGCTTTGCGGTACAGGTTCCTATGATTCATCAACAGAAGTTAATAAACAGCCAGCCCACTTTATGGTTGATGGACTTGATGTAGGACGCCACAGCACTGTGAATTACGTATTTGATTAAGGAAAGGGCAGTTGACTGTTTTGATCGCTTCGCTTCAAAGTGACCTAGCCCCACAGTAACTACCTCGCTTCAGAGTGACCCACCGCTCAACTTGTGTACTTCTAATTTAATTGCACTTCTTTTTTAAGTGTACTTCTAACTTAATTGTACTTCTATTTTAATTGTGCTTCTACTCTAGTTGTACTTCTGATTTAGTTGTGCTTCCAATTTAATTGTACGTCTGATTCAGTTGTACTTCTCATTCGGTTGTGCTTCCATCTTAATTGTCCTTCTACTCTAGTTGTACTTCTGATTTGACTGTGCTTCTGATTTAATTGTGCTACCACTCTAATCGTACTTCTGATTCTATTGTACTTTTGGTTTCATTGTGCTTCTACTTTAATTTTACATCCCTTTGGCCTGGGTACTTCTGTTTCAGATACTGTATATTTATGTACCAGATATGTCAGGACTTCACATCATTTGCACATTTTAGATTATATATCAATCAAAGGCTCCAGATATAATTACTAGCAGCAGAGAAACCCGAACAGATTCTGTCACTGTGACTAGCTATAAAGGCAAGTCCAGACAGTAGTGAGGTTTTGGGGGGGGGGGAAGTCAACACCACCTCGCTTGAATCTGATCCCCACACGAGGTCGTCACCTTACCACCTCGCTTAGCTTTGTTATGAACAATGGTCACAGAACCACACCGGCCGCTCACAGGGACCTTGAAATACCACCAACCCCTCAACCGTACTCCACTCGCAAAATTGTGATCTCCTTTGATGGTGCGATAGATCGCGAATCAAGCGAGTCCAGGAGGTGGGAAAGATCTGGTTTCCCTTCCTCGACCAACAACCTCACTTGCTCATCAATGTGCTATCGAGACTTCAAGAAGCCGCGTTCACGAGGAGACATGTGATTAATTGCTATTACAAGCATGGTTTTCATTTGACGAAGCTTTCGCGGACTACATCACAAAGACATGTGAAAGGGAAAGAAACAGTATGACATGGACAAAGCTCAAACCCCCCTCAAATGAGTATTGCAAGTTAGACGCGCCTCGCTGCTCTCTGTTCCTTCTGATGACAGCGAGCCCGAAACAATTTCGTACAATACTTCTGGATGTCCTTAATGATCCAATCGAGACTACCAATCGTCCTACTCGTCGCATTCATCTCAGACAGGAGGTATTCATCCATAGAACCACCCTGGTGATTAGTGTTCTCAGGCTCCCCATCATCGCGACTTTCAATCTGCTCAATCAAACGCTCAAGAACTTTGATCGTGTGTCCCACATGAGTATCTTGAAGCTGATTCAATCGCCCCTGAAGTTGAGATGAGCGAGAAAATTGTCGGGGAGAACCGGGATTGCTGTCGTCGTCGCTGTATTCAGACTCCATTTCTTCATCTCTTCCCACAATCCCACGAATGTAATCTGGCACCTCATCATCAGATTCATCGACCACGATCGGTTGCGTTGAGCTGCCAACATCAATGATCTGCTCATCATCAGAGTCCTCGATCATGATAGTCTGCATTGATCCACCAGCAGCAGGGCTTTGGGGCATCTCCACCTGGGGTCCTTCCTCAAGCTCGAAGCGTGCATCTTCCTCCTCCACGATGATCGTGTCATGGTCGACATTCCCAGTCGAGGCACTCACCGCCCTGAGTTCCTCGCCGCCTGTCTTCTCCACAGGTATTGGTGCATCTTCATCCATGGCCACCATCGCCTCGTCAACTGTGGCCTTGCCGGACGCGGGGTCTAGGATATTGACGTGAGTCAAGGCCTCATCACGAATCGACGTCTCTATGCCACCGGGGATGGTCTCTTCGATGACAGTGGCTGGAGCTGCAACCTCAGCTGCATCCTCATTCGGTTGGCCTGCGTCGTCAATGGGAGTGGAGGGTCGGATGCCACCGATAGTCTCTTCAACGACAGTGGCTGGAGCTGCATCCTCGGCTGCACCCTCGCTCGGTTGTACTGGGTCATCAATGGGAGCGGAAGATCGGATGCCGGGGATAGTCTCTTCGATGGTACTGTCTGGAGCTGCATCCTCGGCTGCACCCTCGCTCGGTTGGCCTATTGGGCCATCAATGGGAGCGGAGGATCGGATGCCATCGGGGATGGTCTCTTCGATGGTACTGGCTGGAGCTGTATCCTCGCTCGATGGTGCGAAATCGCCTGTGGGCGCGGTATCGTCCATGATGCTGGCTGGGGCTGGGGCTGTGTCCTCGCGCCTGGAGCCGGCCGCCATCTCATCCATCATAGCTGCATCGACATCAGTCGCAGGTGATGGTCTGTCCGTGATGCCCTCGCTCATGATGATATCTCGAGTTTGGGAAGTTATACCAATAGATACGGTAGGGAGGCGATGGGGCGCATGACTAGCAAACTGGCCGTTTCGTGATCTGAGTCGACGAGTGGAACCGGAATTATAAGCAGGCATGACGAATGAATTGACTGGGCTTGATAGTGATAATAGTTGAGTTAGGGGAAGAGGAAGAAGAGGAAAGAAGGAAGATGGAGAATTAAAGATTCGAGGGCAGGACGAAGGCTTATATACATGTGCCCAGCTCTAGCGCACATTCATGGTCACGCTGATGACATCTTGCCATTGCATGTGCCTACTCCACTGGAGAAGATACTAACAGGGGAAATCTATTGGGTACATCGCCCCCCGCCTCCTGCCTACCACACATACGAAAGGCCAATCCAGCTACAATGAGGGTGGAATGGTGCCACACTACGGCTCCTTTGGTGGCTTCGACTTGAACCTGACTAGCTACATATGCGCGCGAGAAGGAGAAGGATCATGCACCTATCTTGAAGCTCTCCAACATATTCCAATGTCCCAGCACCTTACACGTTCTCTCCTGACTGTGAGATGTGTGTATTATCAACGCCAACATCGGGGGATCTGGGGCAGGTCGTGGCAATAACCTCTCGCGTCGCAGCCACCTTGGAGGTTAAGTCGAGCATTCCTACACCCACTCCTGATCCGGTTCGATTTCGGTCCTCTCTGGGAACTTGCATGGTATCCTGGTGCAGCCGAACAGCCTTTACGTGTCCTCGCAATACACGTGAGTTTCATGAAGATAAGCTATGTTGGTCATTATCATTCCTGCATGTGCATGATGAATGGATTCGTACAAACGGGAGGGGTAAAAAGGTGGACTTCTGGATGTTGTCATTCGGCTATTTAAGCGAAGCCCCTAATCGTTAAGCGAGAAAGATATAATTTGGCTTCAACCTGCCCGGGTTCAGACCAATCACCTAAGGCTCCTGCCTCTCGGATAGTTAAAAATCCAAGCTCCAGGGTCCGACTAACTGAACCTCTCCAGGATGGTAGATCAACTGCGGAGGTTCTCCTGGAGAAGTGAGGTTGAACGGCGTTGGAATTTGAGGTGGATGTAAATGGTAGGTAGACGGTTGAAGTATAATGTAAATGAATACCACTGAAGATGGCAGGCTTGCTGAACGCTCCTTCTCATAGGTTGCTTAGGGACAATGCCACTAAAAGCGACTACGATGGATCCCCTATCTCACCCTTGATGATGTCGCTTCTTGCTTGAGCTCTCCACACCAGAGTCGAAAACAGCTCCTCCTAGCCGCTTGAGGTCTGCTTTTAGACTGTCCTTTTGCGCCTCCACTTCACGCATATCCCGTTTCAGCTCATCGATTTTGTCTAAATCATGTCAGTTTATCGAATCCGCCTGTTGTTAATACCTTTGACTGATTCAATCTCTCCCTGAAGAACGCCTATTCATGTAGATGAGTGGTGGTGAGCGTAGGAGCTTAGGTCAACGCCTGGGTGAAGCATGGGGAGGAAAGTGTTGGTCAGGCTAGCAGCACTCTTTATGATCGTCAAGTACTTGCATCGCCGATGCGAAGGCTCCTTGTCGTTCTAGGAATGGCCATTCCATCCTCCTACAGTACCCCTCACGGCTTCCCACTCGCCTCAGCCTTGACAGTGGCCAGTAAGATGTCGGATTGCCCTCCCCCACTACCGAATCTGCCTCGCTCACGCCGCTTGATTAGACCAAGGGGTGAGGAGTGGCTGCATATCTCCAGTCTACGGTATCGTACTCCTTATTCCAGGGCATCACATGCCACGGGAGGGAGACTAGCGTACGTGTCTGCCCTCAGCTTATCCCCATGGAGCGCCAATGACCTCTGCAGCCACGCCCGAGCACCTCTTCCGTGATGTGGATACTTGTTGCTGCGCAGACCATGCCGAGGACTAGAGATCAGCTTGAGGGTTAGGGCATTTGGTGTAAACCACCAGGAGGCCCAACTGCACCTCATGACTTCCATCCTTCAGCTCATCCTCCTGATGTGTCCTCAGCAGCCCCATCATAGCCGTTCAATCGCAAGTCCGTCCTCTGATGGAGCAGCAGATATAGCATTCATGACTCGTATATGGTTCCATGGATTCAGCGCAGTAATGCCATGCAGAATGCTCTGCCGTGGCCGTTCCAGGGAAACCAACTCCTCGGCGTTCGGCCGTCCTGGATAGATCCTCCATACTGCAGTACCCGCTTGGCCAGCTGCGCATTCGCTGGCATCGATCTCCATTCAGCGATACGCTAGAACCGCCGGATCTCTGTTCACATGGTACCCCTCTCTAGGCTCGCGAGTCGAAGTGTCGCAGACAACATAGATACCAGACTTACTGCTTTGCTTATCACTTGATAATGGGAATAACACCCTCAAGTGGTTCATCTCAATGCCAAAGGAAACTGCTGCCGGCGATGTCCGATCTCACCCAATGTCGAGAACCACCACCAGTACCTTATACCAAAGCAGAATTGGTCATCATGTACTAGCATAGACACCAGGTGCAACCCTAGACAGGCAGAATAATACGTGCAGGGTTTGAGAGATGGTGTGGTGGCTAGATGTTGAATGTACCCACCGTTGGCCTTTTGTGTGGTTCCTGGATGCAGGATCATGTCGACTAAGGCATACTGCCTCAGCCCTCGGGGAACTTCTTCCATGGTGCAGTTACGAATCCGTCCAGGGTAGGGGAGCTTTGAGGAATCGATGTTGTATAAGTTGGTCGGGGTCTGTCTTTCTTTCCTCGTCGACCTCCTCCCTCATCAACCATCCTCCCATCAACCATCCTCCCATTAACCATCCTCCCATCAACCATCCTCCCATCAACCATCCTCTCTCATCAACCCTCACCATCTTCCACACTAGGCTGCTGGATAACCATCTATCCCACTTGCCACGTCCACCTTCGCCCTTCGCCAATATGGGATCGGGATCCTCTCGGGTTGAAACTTGGTGGGAGGCAGAAGCTCAGCGAAAGGTAGTGATCACGAAAAACACGAATAAAGTGGAAGTCATCTGCTCGCTTATTCCCGGTGTAGATGAAGTCGCGATGGTGGGCTACTTGAAGGAACGTTCCGATCTCGACACACTCTTCGCGCGACATTGCAGATATCAGGACCTCTCCAAGGAGCAACATGCAGATCCCCCAAACTTGCCAGTCGATTTCAAGGCCAATGAACTCTGGCGGGCACTCCGGATGCCACAGGGGGGTGGCAGGGCTCCATGGAACTGGGACTGGGAAGCACCACTCGAAGGAACCCCTTCAGAAATTGCGGCCGAAGTACACGCGACCGTGTGTCAGGCGATCTTCCGAATCCCCTTCTCCGACTTTGTAAAGTGTGCCCTAGGATACAGCACAAAAGCCCTCTTTCTCAATAGTCTATTAGGTGCTGTATGCGAAGTGCGTGGCAGCCTTCAAACGGTCTATCAAGACCACCCCAAGATGTTGGAGATTTACATTGAGGTTGAGAGAGTGAGTTGATCGAGGTCCGCCGAAGCAAAGCACTAATGAGGCTAGGCACTACAGCAGCGACACCACCCGCTGGCGCACTGGATCGTTGCCAGTAGCCTACAGCACTCGAAAGTTGCCCCATACGACACTCTGGCCGCGAACCTAGAGCTAATCCGAACCATCTTCGCGACTCGTGACTTTGACCTTGTGCTCACGCAACTTAGGGCTCTAGACCTGCGGTTTGCGCACGGTAGTCAGATTTATAATTGGCACAAGTGGTCAACAGATGTTGACTTCTGGCACTGCATCGACGGAGTTATATGGTCAGGGAAGTTCACCGCTCCACCGATGCGGCCACACTTGTCAAGTGAGGATCGGGATGAGAGACTGCGCTTTCTTCAGGGATTTGAGACAGATGCTGAAGACAGGGAGTATAGTGGGTGGAGTAAAGTGGTATTCTCAGTGAAGAGGTTCATAGGTCGGGATTCGCAGTAGTGTCAAGAAAGGCTTGCTGATGTCCATGGGCCCGATAATGGATAGCCCTAGGAGCTCCTGACTTTAGGCGTATGTCGTAGGGAGTGTCGAATTTGGATGTCATGAGGATGGAGATCGACCGCTCTCAATTAGCGATCAGGGCAGGAACTATATGTATATAGTCAGTCGTGTGTTTTCAAATCGTGTTCAAAAATATCGACCTTCGAGGTTATAGTCTCACCTAATCTCGTGGTCCGACGCAACCCCTCTTCCTTCTTCGATTCGACAGCATAGGATACCGGTTTCGCCGCTTGTGGTAGGCATCTCGTTGTATTTTGCGCCTTTCTGTGACGGTTTCCCGGGTCGTGCAAGTACTTGTATCGAGTATCGAGTAACTGGTATTGCTCCTGCCATGTCGTTTGACCTCTCCACGCTCTTCCCCCAACAGTTTCCAGGCCAAGTGGGCACCACGGGAACAGCTTCTTTGTATGAGTGCGCGCCTTGAGATGTTCGCGGACTTCAGGTGTGATACAACCATGTGGACCACGAATTATCAGGTGAGGAAGGTTACGGATCTTCAAAAGGCTCCATATTCCCGGGTCATCAACGGAAGATATCAATGGTGAGGAAGGCAGGCAGATTCGAAGCCACGATATTCGCATAGAACCCCAGTGTTCATAAAGGCACTCAAAAGACTCGTAAGCATAGTCGGTAGTCCGCTGGCCCCAGCCCGTGGCATTCTCATCGTCAAGATAAGATACGCTGAGGAACCGAACGCTATGCAGAGTTGTAGCATGTCGACCCGGACCGTGTTTGAAGAAGGCAGATAGGGTTTTCAAGTCGCTGAACTCGAGGGCTTCACCAATACGGAGTTTGACTGGCGTGATCTCTCTGCCTTCTGTGGAAGGTGAGTAAGGGTGGTTAAGGTAGATCGAACGGAATGCTGTCGATACCGATGCCACTGGGTGGTGTGCGGCATGGGTCCTGACACCGCCACCTAGCGGTGATGGTCGAGCGGCCGCGACAATATAACCCAAGATCTGCGAAGTGATCTCTGCAGGTATGATAGTCGTGTTGTTATGGAATGTATGGAAGGTTGGGGGGGTAGAGTGGCTCGCCATGATAAATGTTGGATATTGGCCTAGTATCGAGGATGGGGATGAATGGGGTCATGATGAATAGAGGTAGCAGAAAACTGAATTCCACCTGTCATTCATAGGGTGTTGGCAGTCGTGAATAGACCAGGCTATTTTGTATGTAGATTTTCACCGACTCCTCCATCGCTGAGGCGGTTGCTGTAGCGCTTGCTGTGGCGGGAAGTGCCGCGATTGGACCTGGTTCACGGTCCACTGAGGCTGAAACTAACCGATCCTCCTGCCCACTTCATGCCAGTCAACTAACTCCATAAGGATTTTGGTCTAGTACAGCACATTGGGAAAGTCTTCGGGCGGTGATCCAGCTTCGCTATAAGGAACTCTTTACCTTCAAAGCCATTACAAAGACCCCGGCATCAAGAGCCTTTTCAAGGAATCCCCAAATGGCTGTACGACAAGGCACACCAGGAAGTTGATCAGCGAATACTCGATGAACTTACTAGTTTACTACGATGTCGGAGGATTTTACGAGCGATAATTTGAGAGGAAGTCCTGGAGGGTTCAGTTGTATCTTCAAAGTCTATAAATATGTATAATGGAGTACCATGCCAGTACTGTAATCTGCTACATCCAATGATTCAATGGGGAATTTCAAAATTGACGAAGCGCATCTTCAATTCTCATATGTCCGCATCCTGGTATGGCCATAGCTTTGCGAAGAGTTCCCTTTCCGCCTCATCATCAGCACCCCCAATGAAGGAATTCCTGAGCTCGGCTACAGCAGTACGTATCTGGTCGAATTCAGTTGGATCTACCATGCCATTTGGAGGTAGTCCCCAATTGTCTCGGAAGAGTCTTAATATTTCTCCAACATTGCTCATGCTCTCCTCCTCGGCCGCGTGTAGTGCAAGTTCCTGCTCGTTAAAGCTTACAGGACATACATCAGACTCCGGACAAAGGTCCTGCCACTGCTCGACGATTGAAAGCAGTGCCCGCCGAAGGAAAAAGACATCGCGATCCTCCCATACGTTCACAACAAGGCGTGACGGTTCCGTTCGCACGTTGGCATTGTCTAGTTGTAGGGCAGCCCAATGTCTTGGATTTTTGCTCTTGGTCTCCGCCTCGTAATATTTATGGCAAGTCTCGCTCTTTCGGTCACTGTCAATCTTCGCCTTCTCGCTTTGATCAAGGTTGCCATAATCCTCTGGAAGCTCGGCCAAGGCCCAACCATCAGCAACTGTCCCTGGATGCTGAAACATCCTCGAGACGCCACATTGGTAAAAAAAGGGCATGACGGCAGCTGATTGCCAGTCAATTATGCGAGTGATTTGCTTGGATTCGGGGTCGACGAATACGTTATCAAGATGGAGGTCTGGATGCCAAAGTGTTGGCGAGTGTGTATCGTCCGTCCCCAAGGGAGGTACCATGGCTGGAGTGAGTTGTAGATACCGATCTAAAAGATCAAGCACCTCCTCGGGCAACTCGGGTTCTGTAGAGGATCGATGGTAATTCATACGAGGACGGGCATGCGTTTTGATAAACCGCATCTCGTTTGTAGCCATAGCTTCTACAAACTCAAGCGGTCCGTTATCTGTGTACCGTTACAACAACCCACTTGTATTGTATTAAATGGAAGACTCACATGGCCCTCTATTCATATCCATGCCTGCCCTTGCACCGCGCCACAACCCACTCGAGACGAGCGGTCCCAACTTAAAACGCTCGAGTACGGACGAGTCCAGTGGCACACTGGTTATTATGGCGATATCACGGCACATATCCTCTGGAATGTCATCCCTGAAATAGATGCAGCCTGATTTCACGAACTTCGTCGATGCAAGCCGCCGCTCTATCTCCACAATCTGCGATATCATTTCAAGTTTGAACTTCATCGGCCATTGATACCAAAGGCTGCCTAATGGCTTGCCTGGGGCCTTTTCCTCCAGGATGTATTCTGCTCCAACGGAATTGTTTTGATCAGCAGACCAGGCGAGAATACGAGGAGTAGGAATATTCAATGCACCGCGCAGCTAACAATATCAAAGGTTAGGTTTCGGTTTTTAGACTTAGATGACAGAAGTACTTACAAATTCGCGAGTGGCTACTTCCGACGCCGTTGTATAATAAGCAGGTCCCGCGATCGGATTGGGGAGCTTTGCAAAGACCTCCAAACCGTTATCCATCGTGAGCAGGTAGGCCTTATTGTTTAGCCCTTCACGACACTTGAGAACTCTAGTGCCTAAAGTCCAAGTCAGCCTCGAGTTTAATAGATAGCAGGTATCGTAGAGACGTACAATAGCGGGCACCCTCACTAGAAACTGCTGTAACTGCAGCTTTCAGGAGTTGTTCAAGGTCGAATTTAAGATACCTTTCTGACAGCTGTACAGATTCATTGTAGCTATGTCCGGTTAGCATAAACGCACATAGCTCGAATAATAAGGAGGAATGTCAAACGTGCATCCAGCGATTCCTTGTGTATCTGTAGAGTTCCTCCTCCGATATATCTTCCACTACAAACATTAGGATCCTAAAGAGTGAGGATGTGCTATACATACACGTTCCATTAGACCTCTCAGCGCTGAGGAGGGGCATCGCGCGGTTGGCACTCTGCCTTTCTATTGAAGTCGCAAACGTGGCGACAGTCGACGGTCGAGTGTACTGATAAGTAATAGTTCTATATGCAGAGAGCCAGCGACGGAGTGGATAAGTCCGTGATTTGAGAGGCATGCTTCCCTTTAGTTGAGTTGAAACTTTGCGTTGTCGTCGAACCGAGCTTCGTGTCAACAGCACGAAGATACTGAGGCTGCGGCGAGCTATGACCTGGATTAAGCCTAGCGTTGATGCTAATTATAATCCGAACGGTGCCCAATGGAGGAAAATTCTCACGTGTCGTCGCCCCACTAACCTCGGGAAGTAGGTTCGAATCACGAAAATGCCAACGATGTCCACCTCGAACTATCAACGCTCAACACTTTAGTATTCGATATTACAATGCCCCGGAATAGCGCTCGAAAGGGACGGCAAAGCAGCGTCCAAGAGTCAAAGAGTCAAAGAGTCAACGTTTGTGTATCAGTGCCATATGCGGGAAAGGGATTTAAGGGAACATTAAAAGCAACATAAACACTCTCTTCGGATTCATTAGCGGAAATGAATTGCTTTGAAAGATCCGATTGTTAAACGAGTGTGTTTGTAGACAAGCGCAGGACAACATCCTCTTCTCCTTATCCTCCGCTTCTAACCTCACTTCCCAACCTCCTCCCCTTCTCAACCTCCTCCCCTTCTCAACCTCCTCCCCTTCTCAACCTCCTCCCTTTCTCAACCTCCTCCCCTTCTCAACCTCCTCCC
>AIET01001150.1:0-44470 GCA_000292665.1 Helotiales sp. EF0021 | reverse complement strand
AATAATTTTCTGCCTTTATATAGGCTAGAGTATATACTATAAACTCGAAAAATGTCTATATTTATAAAGTTAAATTTTAAGAGAATAGTTTGCAAGTTAACTATAGTATTAATATTTGTACATTATCTTTATTTAATTAAAAATCCGATCTATTTAAATATTTACTTTAAATAACTCGATACTAGATTATTTTTATTTAGTATCTAGTAAGCTATTGAGCTTATACTCTATATAGTCGAAAACAGTATATTACTATAGCTTTCTTTTTTACTACTACTTTAGTTTTCTACTACTTCTACTTCTTAAGATTCTAAGCTAGAGTACTATATTAATAAGTATCTTACAGCTCTTTTAATTTACTACTAGTAGTTTCGCTAATTTCTCGATTCTAAGTCTCGGCCTATAGTACTTCGACTAAGTAAGAACTTAAGGAGATAAGTATACTAGCTAATAGTAACTTCTCTTACTCTTTTTTTAAAGCTAACTCTAGTTCTTTCTCTAATTTAGTTATATTCTCTTTAGTCTATTTATTATTAGCGCTATCGAAAGGCTTAAAGAAGAAGTAGAGTATAGGCTCTACTAATATACTTCGAGTAATACTAATAATACTTTACTAGTTAGTCTAACTTTATAGTAGTATAGAGAATTAGAGAACAGTTTGAGTTTAAGCTTATATAAAAGTAAAAGGTATACTATATAGCTTTAAAGCGAGTTCTAAAGTTATAAAGATATTATATAAAGCTGCGTTCTATTTAATTTACTTAGTATCGATATTACTAGAAGTGCCTTCAACTTTATTTCTAGTACTTATATTATTTAAGTCGTTATTATCGAAAGTTACTAGTTGATTTATATATAATTAGTAGATCGCTTTTAAGTATAAAAGACGGCCGGTATACTTATCTCGACTACTACTCTAATATTTATCTAACTCTAATTATATTCGATTAACTTTAGTTTGGTCTAGTAAAGAGCTAGCTATTCTAAATACTAAAGAATAGAAATTCGACGTTCGAGACCTTAGTTAAGATCTTTAGATATAAAGTTACTCGGAACTACTTTTCGAGAAATAAAAGATTGTTATCTAATTTATTATTATTATTAGTAAAAGCGTATAGAATAAATTTACTTTTAGTATAGCTTGTCTATATACCTTTAGCTCTTACTATAGTATTTCTCTTTATATTAATTTAATATTTAGAACGGAAAAAGATAGCTATAGGCCTATATATTCTTTAACTACTACTAGTATTAAGTAAAGAAATTAAATAGCTAAGTTTAAAAGACTAGAGAATTTTTTATTATAGAATAGTTAATTTAATAGAGAAAATATAAAGTAAACTTATTATAAAATAAAGTAGATAGAAAAGAAAACCGATTTAAGTATATATAGAATATTTAGTAAAGGAAATTAAGTAGCTTAAGTAGAAATTCGTAAGCGCTTACTTATTAGAATTAGACTACTCTTATCTATATATTTGCTTTATTGTTTACAACTACTATAAGCTATTTTAAAATTAAATAACTCGATTCTATATATAAAATCTTAGCTTCTCTAAGCTCTATTAGAACTTCTTTATTATACTAATCTCTAGTCTTTCTCGACTTTACTAATAATCGAGAAATCGGTCTGTAATTAGTTTAATCTTACTCGAAAACTAATCTATAATACCTATTCTATAAGGCTTATAGTTATTTCTATAGAGCTAAGCTTAAATCGACCTTTTCTTTATAGAATTAAGACTCTAGAAGTATAGATTATACTGTACTAACTCTTGTAGTAATTATAGGCCTACTAGAGTAGTGCTCTAAAGTCGAACTATTCTCGAAATAGTCTTTAAATACTAGATTCATTATTCCAATATATAATAATAGCCGATTCAGCTTCTTTTAAAGTTGTATAACGTGCCTTTAGTTCTATCTTTATATTAACTTACCTACTTATAACCTATTTTCCTATAGCCGACGTTTTATATTAGGTCTTTAAAATAGCTTAGCAAAAGCTTCGATAATGCTATTATTATACAAATCGCTACCTACTACAGCTATATTAAACAGAAATCGGTTCTACTTGTTACAGATTAGTCTAAATTAAGGCATTAGCGTATATTGTCGTCTCTACTGTTCTAAGGGACTTACCGAGATCCTTCTCGTTACAAATCAGCCCAGATCAGCCCGAATCCAGGCATATAGCGCACGTCGTCGTTTCCGCGGTCCTAAGGGGGCTTACCGAGATCCTTTCCTCGATAGGTAATGCCACGGCGCAGCCAGGCAGAAGCTGGCTATGTCGTCGTAAGGCATTACTTCTATATCGTATAAAAGGAATGCTAAGGACAGGCCTCTACTCTTGCATTTACCGACGGAGCATTATTGTGAGGATTGTGATGGTACGATGGCGAGAAGAGGGAGGTGAGCTGAGCTTATGCTCGTACCTCAGTCAATGGGATGCCCTCCAGAGGAATAATCGCCGTCGCGACAGTTAAGAGGATCGAATCCAGAGTGGCAGATCGAGAGTTTTGGCTTCAAACTGGCCGTGCCGTTAAGGCTTTCAGCTGCGCAGGGCCGGCGAACCAGCTGTCGTAACCCTCGATACAGCTGCCGTGCCGCGCCTTGTCGCGCCGTCTTGCATGAACAATACCTTGCTCAGGGAAAGCATCTGGTAGGTATTGTATAATAGGTAGTATACTTATAAGGAGCGCCAAACGTTGACTCCTAGGATTTGTAATGTCGTCTATTTGGCCCTTTGATACCTTACAGAATCGATTAACTACTATTAAGATACAGTATTGTGTGTATTTGAGTATAACGACTTGTGGCAGACAGGAGTCGAATGAGTGCTTAACAGATTGGTATGTATTTGCATACGATAAAGTCGAAATTTGCGAGGTTCGGTAAGTCGTTAGTGCGGCTCTTGCGAACAGGGGCCTAAAACTAGCCCCGAAGGAACCCTTGACTTACTTTTTCCAATTTTAGCTGGCGGCAGTCGTAGCCGAGGAGCCCAGACGGATCACCTTCGGCTCATCTTCGGCTCACCTCCCTTGACTCGCTGCTCAGCCTAGCTCACCCACAGCTCAAGCTATAGCAGCCACAGCTCAGGTCCAAAGACGGAAATGGAATTGCTCATGTCGAGATTCCGATATCGAACTACCTGTTTCAAGATAAAGATCGACATTCTAAGTATAATCCATTGAGAATCAGGTTTTGGCAACGACTTAGTAAGAATATCTGAAATATATGCATTGTCAAGTATCTCGATGACGGACTTATAAACAACCGAGGTCAGCAGAGGTTAAACAATGCATCGGAGTCTTGGTGCAGTCACTTTGTCCACACTAGAAAGTATTGTGTTTTGATAGTCCTTGCAGGCCAAGGAATGGTCAAAGATGACTTGCAAACCCCATGGAATCAAGTATCAAAACGGGATATAGTATATGCTGACCTCGACATGGGTGCAGTACATTTTACACAGATCTGAGGATAAGCGCCATTCCAGTGTAGTCAATGCCGCGCAGTTCAAAAAATGTACAAACAACTCAAAGACAAGATGAAAGCAAACAACACAGATAGCCAATATTGGGATCAAGCTATGCTGGCAGGTCGCAGCAGCACCCTTTCCACAGAACGAGTGAATGAGATTAACAAAAGGACAGTCACAAGGGTGTTCCAAACCTTTGGAAGACTTCCCAACTATCGCAAGTAGGAGACTAAAATCAAGAAAGCCAATAATACAGAACGACATCTTTGAACAGAGACAAACAAGCTCTCCAACCTGAAGAACAAGGGAATGCATCATGTTTATGTTCAGAAAACGGAAAGTGAGTCGACTGGGTCGCTTATCGATGTCTCGCCTATATAAAATTTGTATGCGAGATGCATTACCAATTTTTCGCGCTTGTCCCAAATCTGCCTCCTCGACTTCAATAACAGACAAGAATGGACAGGCAAAAATGCTGAAGGAGCTTTTATTCAATAGAAAGTGAATCGGTGGACTTGGTCATCGATGTCTCGCCTATATAAAATTTGTATGCGAGCTGCATAACCACTTGTTGGCGCCTGTCCAGATCTGCCCTCAACTTTGAGAACAGATAAAACGGGAAGGGCAAAACGCTCAAGGAGCCTTTATTTAATGAAAGGTGAGTCGGTTATACCAATTGTTAATGTCTCTTCCATATGAATTTATATACGAGATACACAACCAATATGTGCCTGTCAACCAAACCTGCCTTCAACTTTGACGACAGGAACGACTGGAAAAGAGGAAAAATGTAAACAGAATCTTGAATCAAATGACGATAGGAGAAAGTGAGTCGGTCGTACTGATAATCGATGTCTCGTCCATGTAGATTTGTATGCGAGATACACGACAAATTTGTCGCTGGCAACCAAACCTGCCCTCAACATCGACGACAGAAGGACAAAAACGTACAGAAAAACTTCAATTGAACAAAAGAAGAAGTAATAACTTACGATTCTTGCAGCGATAGTAGCAGCGTTGGCGGACATGATGATAGTATCGAGTTGTATTGTTGGAAGTGTGAGTTGCTGGTATTGAGAGGGTAATTTGTGGATTTTTTTTGTTGATGATTTTGACAGAAATGAAAGATGAGACAAGAGTTGAGATCACTTACTTTCACAAGCTGATAATAACAGCGGGTCCAGGGAATGGGAAGGCTGAAGTGCGTAACGCAACGAAACTAGGACACTCGAGCTAGAGCCAGCCGAATAGAGGAGGGCAGAGTGTTTGATCTTCCAGCGAAATGATCAGCGAACAGCGTGTGTCATTCAGTTCATTTAATTAAAAACCATCAGCCATTCAGTAAAGATATCTCGTCGCTGAAAGCGAACTGATCAGTTAGCACTTTAAAAAAACCCTTATTTTTAGGTACAAAAACCTATTTTTAGGCACAAAAAGCTGTATTTTTGTAAAAAAAACTTCGAAATTCTAAGTAAAATTCTTAAATTTCAAGAAGCTTTTTAATTATGTATTTGTACTAAGTATAAGTAGTAGAGTACTATAGAAGTACTAAGAGTACTTAAAAAGTATGCAAACCTTGCAAAATATTAGTAATTAATCTTTCGAAGTATATCTTCAAAAGTTTGTATGTAAATTATCACGTGCTTAGCTGATCAGCGAACTGATCAGTTAATCAGCGTCTTTCAGTCCGCAAGAGGTATTTCTATCAGTCATTCAGCGCCAAAAGATACCTTCGCTGTTCGCTGACTGATCAAACACTCTGGAGGAGGGGCAGCTAAATAAAGTAAGAAATTAAGGTCACTTACTTGCACATGCTAATACTAACAGCTAGCCGAGAAAATGAGAAGGCTGAAGTGCGTAACGCAACGAAAGTAGGGCATTCGAGCTAGAGCTCCGCCAGATAGGGGAGGTGCTGCGGAACAAACGAGAATATAAGATCCTTCGCCTTAACAAGAAAACAAGAACAGCTGGATCTAGGGAATGAGAAGGCTAAGATACAGAACACAATGAAGCTATAAGACATAAGTTGAAATGCTAATAACAACAGTCTGGTCCCGAGAGGTAGAGAAGGCTTGGGTGCGTAATGCAACGATACTATGAGATTCTCAAGCTAGAGTCTTTCGAGTAGATGGGGGATTACTGAACAAAGTCAAGGCCAGGTCGTCAAAAGCGGGGCCAACAACAGAGCCAAAGACTGAGATGTAGAACGAAATAGGAGATGTTTGAAGCTGGCATATAAGGGCAATTTGAGGCATGTCTGATCTGGCTTGAACAACTTGCTCAACGTTAAATAATGGAAGAGCTTAGTGTGTGAACTTTCTACAGAGATAAAGGCATTGAGAATTTGATAGGCAATGAAGAGAGATAAGTTGGGTAGACCAACAATGTTAAAAGGATGATGTGCGGGAATTGGGATGCTGCTTCATTATTCCAAGCGACTGCTGGGAACAGCTAGTAACAACATAACTTTTCTTTGGCACCAACACCCTTTATAAAGACCAATAGCTTATAGAAATGAAAGGTAACCATAACCTCTGTACAACAGCTTTGTGTATATAGAACATACCTCCAAAAGGAAAAGAATTGATCCCCTGGGATATATCAGAATCAAGATTTCAAGTGCGGAACACTGCAACACTGAATGGATTTCCACTCAGATCTTGACTGGCATGCGGGTGACAGTTCAATAATAGCAAAGACGGACCTAGACTTGTTGTGCATGCTAGCGGCCGCTATGGTGAAAATAACCTTGATATGCATCTTCAACAACATAACAAAGGGATGGAAAACCAAAGCTAGGACTGGAAGATGAGCCTAAAAGCTCAACAGGCATTACCAACATCCTGCATTTTTTTTTCTCTTCTGAAAATATGTAGGATCATGGCAGAAGTATCTTAGGTATAGCTTCCAGTGTAGGGCAAAGAACAAAAATAGTATCCCCAACTGGCACTATACATCAAAGTGCATCAATCTCCCAAACATCACTTTGTATGCCAGAAGAGCCATCGATGATGATCCAACTTCTGACACTGGTCATAGAACACGACCTTCAAGTTCGTTGATGACTTGAACTAGTTGAGATAAGTTTGTAGGTCATTTCAAAGCAGGTATTTATACAGGACCAAATTATGGAGGGGTACTCTCGTCACCTGAGATCTTTCCCTGCCGGTGGGCAGCTCTATAACAACTGCTCATCTTCGCAGGGTGAACAATCCAATGGAGGATTGAAAAGACAAAGGTTAAGGACCGGAGAGATGCTGCTATTTGAGACTTGAGTCGGTGTTGAAGAGGTTGATGCATTCCAGGAAAACAGCGCCTCGCCGCCAAGAAAAAAACTCCAAGGCTAGGTACACCAGCCACTCAAGCCACACATGTGACCATGACATGGGGAGACGCTGACTGAGAATGGAGGTTTGAAGAGCTTATTCTGCATCTTTTGGTATAAGGGAGTTTCTCGATTTCGTATGGAAAATCATAGCAATTCGTTGCTGCAAAGTATTGCATCACGTGACACTTCTAGGACTCTGCAATTGGATAAATGGAAGCTTGAAGGTTCCATTGAGAGGTTGCTGAATATCACTGAATGAGGGAGAACAACCAGAATTCAGGATTCTGATATCTAATAAAATTGAAGATGCCTCGAAGACAGACTCATGAAATAGAGATGCTGCATCCCGGACTCATTCCAGGACCCTTTCAGATATTCGAAGACTAAAGTTTTGCGGCTTCGAATCATCACCTTCGCAATGGTCTGCAGGAATAAACATGAAAAGCTCTACGAGGCAAGTAGGTAAGTTGCGGCAGATCGAGTGCTTCAATCACACCAAGTCACCATCACATTGGACAAAGATATGTCTCCCATCATCGACATTCACCTCCCCTCGCCCTCAATTAAGAAGACCCACGGGAGATAAACTTCCTATCAAGGAGCTGCGCGAAGCAACTTATTCATCTCCAGAGCCTCACACTCGAGAGTGCTGGCAACACACCACTGTTTAGGATTCGAGGTGGAGGTCGTGGCTGGCTCTGTTACTTTTTGATGAAGAAGAAAATTTGGAAGTCGCGAAGATTTCCGAGGTTTTGTGTCGACGGATGGCGCTAGCTGAAAGTGGTGTGGCGTGGTTGAGTGGAGCTAAGTCAGGTGATATTAGAAGGTTGGTCTCAGGGCAAATGTTTCAGACCTTTATCGTCACAAAAACACACAGAATTCATCGTCAGTACCACGATCTGTGATCAAATGCAGAGGAACTGTGTGATGCTCTTGATAGCTTTTAAGGCCGCTCAAGGTCCCCGAGCCGGTCATGACGTTGCTGCCGCTACTAAGGCTCACTAAAATGCACACTATTCATATCCTAATTCCAAATCCCATCCTCATGCTCTTTCCTCAAAGTCGCATAGGTCGCAAGCAGTTATGATCGTCAGATCTTCCGTGCTTCAAGCTCTTCCGATTTCCCGGGTTCCAAGGCTACAAATGATAACTCAGGAACCGAGCTCTAGACATGCGGGGTGCTGCGGAAGAGCTCTGTTCCTAGGGAACGACAGCTATTTAGTCTCTCGTGGCGTCCCTTAAGTCCGAATTCCTTCATCATGGCTCCACGAGCTTGGGCTGTTTACTACTGTGACATCACAAGGTTGATGGAGCTCTACCGGGTTGCCGAGATAGCTTCATATATAAACATGGGAGCTCTTTCAAAGTTGGTCATCTCAACCACTCTCTTCAAGACATCTGCACCATGTATTACTCAACAGCAGCTGTGGCACTCTTTGCTGCCTCTGCAGCCGCGAAGACATGCATCAATCAGACAATTCCAGTTACCATCTCCTCCCGGAATGGTGACTTCAGTCTTGACATCCCTCAAACAAATCTTGAAGTGACTGATTTCATCCTGAACATGACACAGCAAGGACGAAACTTCACCGACACAGCTCTTGCTGGCTACCACACTCAGACTGGAACCTACAATATCAGCACTCAATTCTGCACGCCTAGCAATGGCAGCAGCACCAACCCCACCGTCCAGGTCCTCACCCACGGTATTGGCTTTGACAAGACGTAAGCTCTTCTATTTCCACTTCACGAACCTCACTGACATGACTGCAGCTACTGGGATCTCTCATTCAACGGCTACAACTACTCCTACTTGGACGTCGCAACCGATCAATATGGATATTGCACTCTCTCGTTCGACCGTCTGGGAGTCGGCAACTCTTCCCACGGCGAGCCTCTCAACGAGATCCAATCCTTCCTTGAAGTAGCGGCCACCGTTCAACTCACTCAAATGCTACGTAACGGCACCTTCCCTCGGGTCAACCAGACCTTCAGCAAGGTCGTTCATGTCGGCCACTCCTTTGGCTCAGCACAAACATACTCGTTGGCGAACATGTACCCCAACATCACTGACGGAATCGTTCTGACTGGATTCTCCATGAATGGCACTTTCCCTCCATTCTTCCTTGCTGGGGGAAACTTCGTCCAAGCTTCCAAGAACCAGCCATTGCGCTTCTCGAACTTCACGGGAACGGAAATCCTATCCGCACTCTCAACTTACGCCGAGCCACTCCTGAACTACATTACCCCTCTTGGTGCTGATCTCGCATCCGTTCCTCCACCTCAATCATTGCCTAATGGATACATCATCAGCTCCAACATCGAAGCCGCCAAGTACCTCTTCTTCAAGACTCACTACTATGACCCCGCCATCCTCCAGGTGGCCGAGAACACAAAGCAACCAGTCACTCTCGGTGAAATCTTGACTCTCGGATCGTTACCTATGACGAATGCATACGCTGGTCCTGTACTCGTCATCACAGGAAGCAGCGACTTACCCTACTGTGGAGGCGATTGTCTGAATACCGGTGGAGCAGCTGCGTCCATTCCAGCACAGGTGCAGATGAACTTCCCGAATGTGGCGGCTGAAAACTTTACTGCTTACATCCAGCCCAACACTGGTCATGGAATCAATGCACACTATAATGCGACTGGTGCTTATAATTATATCAACGACTTCTTGGCCTCGAAAGGGTTCCAGAGCTCGTAGGCTTAGTCGTTGAAAGACAAGGATGAGGTTGGAGATGAAGGGTACTCGGTGCATGATATTGTATATAGGAGGTTGTAATTCAATCATGACTGGTCCAGTGTCCTTGGGTGGTTGTCATGAAAGTAATGATTAGATCTCAGAAAGGTCGACCTCAATGTAATAATGGATAATACAAAAGCTCTTCGAAACCTTGTAATCACACAACTTTTCTCTTCATTACTGTCACAAACTCTCATCGTTGTTTCTTGAATCCATATATGCCAACATGTATCTCGCATCCTCCAGCCCTCCAACCCCTCTCACCACCTCTGATCCCCATATACATCTTCATCTCCAACAATCTCTCGTCAGGTAATTCTCCTCTGTCCATTTTACTGACCCTCCCAAACGTTCCTCCGCATCGCGAATGCAGCGCTGTGCACAACACTTCATTCGAATATATACGATAAGGACTGTTTCCAAGAACTAAACGACTCCTTAGTGAGTGTTCTAGAAGTGGTAGGACATTCAACTTGCCTTCCTTGAGGGTAGTTAGCTCAAACTTTACAGACATGTTTTCGTCGCAAGAGTTCTGTGCATGGAGAGCTTTCAATCTCATCTCAATATAGTCAGTCAACATGTCCGAAGACCTGGGGAGAGCTTCGACTTATCTTTTCCCTCTCCAGCATCGAGCACTTGCATGCCATTATGCCAGTCTTTCAACATGTAGCTCTATTCATCGTCACTTAAAGCTAGAAAAGTCAAAATGCCCTTGTAACATGTGAGAACAGGGTGTCTCAGGTCAATGGGGGACATTGTAACTGTCGTAAATGCCACCGAAGGGCTCATTCATTCATCGTGAAACGCTTCTCGCGAACTATTAGACAGTGAACGTCAGGTGACGAATATTCAACATACTGTTGCTATGCCATCATGCCTCAGACACTGTGTTGAACAGTGCCTTTTCATTGCTGTGTTGAATTCGTATCTAAAATGTCTCTGTCAGTTGATGTTCGACAGATGGAGGAGCATTCAACTTACAGCTTTTGCCCAGTTCTCCATGCTCTTTATACTTCTCAACACCGTTAGCTGACAATGTCCCAGAAGCACAGGGAGGTTTTGCTGCTTACAACTCTCGTGCGCATTCATCAAGCTTCTCAAGCGAGTCAGTAAAAGAATGTATGAAATGATTAGGGACCTTCTGCTTACAAAAATCCCTCGGTCGTTGCTATGTACTCTCATGTGACTTCTCAACAACATTAAGTTAGCTGTCTGCAATGTTCGAGAAGTGTAAGAGCAATCTACTTACAGAAGTGTGCCCTGTGTACATGTACATTAGTCAAATTTATAACAAAATGAGAACAAGTCAGCGACTTACAATGTGCTTCGAGAGACGATGTTGTAGTATCTAGCTAAAAGTTCCAAGTCAATACTGTGCTTCTACTCCCTTGTATGTCTGTCTTGCTCACCGCCAATGTGTGCAGCTGTTGTTGTGTCCTAGGAACACATCTGACGCACATGCGCCCTTGGAAGTCGCACTGAGGCCCACACACTCTGGGTATGTGCCAAACCCAGGCTGGCAGCGGGAGCATCGGTCCTATACAAGTTAGCTAATTTATTATATTGAAGTCCGAGACTATAGAGCTAAGAATAAAAAGAACTGAAAAGAAGATCCAGCCTTTTGCAGAAGCATATCTATAGAACGTTCTTTTGATCTCAAAACTTGATTTTCAAAGCAAGTGTGTATGAGTTTGAAAGTGTCTAGCAAGAGCTTCGTCTTCTCAACTCCTTGAATGCTTAACACAACAACAATGTTGTATAAATCAATGAAAGTGCAAAGGTATTGCTTACTTGATATTCTCGGCCTGTAATGTATAAGACCGAGCCCCCAACCTTGCGCCTGAGATTTCGTCCCGTAGGACAAACAAGACGGCCGTTCGCCCCGTTCCAAGCGAGATTTCGGCGAATTACGCCCTGGGAGAGGAGGAGGAGCTGGTCGGGGGTGAAGTCCAGACGGCCAAGGAAGGTAATGGTCACATTATCGAGGATCTATACAAAATTTCTATATCAGCAACAGTCATCCAGCACAGGCAACATCTCGGGAACACAGCTGTAGACTTACATGACCCGCCAAGACGTTGAAATTACGACCATGCTAAGAATGACTTAGTACAAACTTTGAAGCCAGAAGCTACAATGCGCAAGGATCAAGCCTTACGAGATGTTGGACATTCTACAGTAGCCATGTTAGCTTGAGATATCTTAAGAGTTTGAGTAAGCTTATAGAACACCTACAAAAACAGGGGCGGCGGGCTGTTGAAATTGGGGCTTCCGTATTGATTAGCATTATAGACATCTCAAGCCCTCTAATGTCGGAAGCGTCTTACAGGTGGAAGTGGAGCCTAGAACAACATAATCAGTATCGTCTTGAAAGCACATGGTCATGGGAAAACTTACAGCAGCGGCGGCAACCTGGGCATTCTGGTTCTAGTGTCTAAGTCAATATATGGCATTCAAGGGAGCTCAAATTTTGAGTATTCCTTAAGTTGACCCCCCTGGTAACCGGCACCCCCCTGAATCCGGCACCTCGCTTAATTTCACAACCCCTACTTGCAACCACCATAACTTTTTAATTCATTAACAGTTATATGAGATAATGTAGAGCTAAGTTTATTAAGACTATTAGAGTCTTCTGCATTAATAGCACGATCCCCGGCCTTAATCTGTGCTTGCTTAAGAGCCCCAATACTTACAAACTTCGAATTGGGAGAAGTCCTTACTTTCCTCCTTTTTCTAGGCTCTAGTTCAATAACCCTAGCCTCTAATTGCTTGATCCGCATCTTATGTTATGCAATAACAAAATTACACTGATTCTACGCCTTAGATACCTTTCGAAAGAGTACTCTAGCTGTAGGAACTGACGCTTGTTCTAATTGGAACACTTGATAGATCTCCTCTTTAAGATCTTAAAGCTTTTGAGGAGTATCTACCTTCCAAAACGCCTAATTAACGTTCCAATTAGGTAAGGGCTCCTCTGCCTTACGCTTTGCAGTCTCGTCCTTCGAGTTATTACTATTCTTAAGCAATAATCTGTTAAGGAGTGGTTTGGCGCTATTAGTAGGCTATAACCTACTCGCTTTCCACTCTGACTTAATATTTTTAACTATTAAACCGTCCAGTCTTGCTTTATAGTAGCAGCGTAAGAATTTACACTTTCTAATTAGTATAGCATTAGTCTTTAGACTTAGAAATCCTACTTGCTTTCAGTATAATGTTTTAAGTAGAGAAAAGACGGCCAAATCCAAGGGTTGAAGTACGTATAAGGTATATAGAAGAAGGAATAACAACTGAATATTATTGGAATAGCATTTCTATATAAACTCGGTTGTTTTATAGCTTCTATAACTGTCTAGGACAAGTAGTCGAGGTTCGGATAGATTACGTAGTTGTGTCTAAGAGATAAAGACCTTCTTTAACTACTCTAAAGCCGTATTGTCTGTAGTCCAGCCGTTCTTAGTTACTGTAAACTCCCAGCCTTTAAACTCCTTTAATGTAGTCTTAAACTATTATTGTTGTACTAATTTCCCCTTATATATTACTAGAGAATAGAGAGCCCTTTCTAAAGCGGAAATGCACTTAATAAAAGAAGTCCAGGCTCTTAAACCTAGTTGTTTCTTTTAAATAAAGCGCTTGTAGACACTTCTAACTACTAAACTATTGTCCCCTATCCCTTCTATAATTCCTGCTTTATCTATATTCCAACGATATTCAGGCTTAATGGCCTTAATACAAGGAAGAGCGAGTTTGTAAAACCACTTCCTAATAATTTCTGTAGTAGCACTATTGACACGTACAGAATCAATGTAAAACTGCTTTTTAGTCTTAAAAATAGGATTCCGTCTCAAAAAGTTGTCTATCTATCGTTTTCCAAGAGGATTGGCGTCTCCCCTAGTATACAACACTCGGCCAGCAAAAGCTCTGATTTGCGCACGAGTCGGGGCAAGACCTAAGGCTTCCTGAACCAGTACCCATTAAGCTAGATGGTCTTCCTGGACTTAAGAGAGTCTTTGCTTATACTTATAAGCTTCCTGCTTTAATAGGGCACCTTTCATCCGGTCCTAAAGTGTAGAGCGTAGTACTCTATATTCTCTTCCCGCCTTTTGAATTGACATGCCGTTAGTAATCGCATTTAAGGCTCTCTAAACGTCTTCTTCAGCCCATTGAGGCGCTATATTGGGTTCTAAGCGTGTGCAAAATTTTAAACAATTTTATTTAGAGATGGTAGAGTTATTCAGAGATGAAGTGAGTGGTGGGGGTAGTGGCGGTGAGCTAAGCGAGGTGCCGGATTCAGGGGGGTGCCGGTTACCAGGGGGGTCAACTTACCTGCTACTGGGGATACACATGTTAGCTTGAAGTCTGGCAAGATTTGGACAAGTGAGAACAATTGGAAAGAGTCAGGTAGCTTCAGACAATGGCTCGAGGATCAGATGTCTACTGAACTCCAGAGAAAAATGGAGGCAAAAAGCATATGTCATGGATAAGCAAGGTCAAAACCCGACTTATAACACTTTGGTGGTCTCAATAGAAATGGAACATTGACACGAGCAGCAAAAATAGAACAGAGCCGGTGAGGGGTATTAGGATGGTAATTGAGCAGCTGAAAAATGAGCAAGAGTACTTAAGACTTTGAGAAGCTACAATACATGCTGTGTTGCACTGTCAGGCTTAGTGGGGTAAAGGTTGGATGGAAGTAATAACTTGTGCTGAAAGGAAATGGCTTTCTGTGCGTCTCAATCGGCGAACTCCAAACATTAGACAAAAGTGCTAATAGTCTTCAGAACAATGCCCATTGATCAAAATGATCTCAAATAATGAAGAAGACTATTCAATCTTGGTAAAGCTATTGGCGAAATGATAGAGGCCATGTCTGGACATGGAAGTGTGCTGAAGTTGTAGAAGTTGGAATTTGCCAGCACAACAGATAACTATACACTGCAGCAGCAAAATCTGTATGTGCAGACACATTAAAAGCCGTCTCTTTGCCAATTTGGCTACTCGGGCAGAGAGTCAGAGTCCGGCCCTTGCCAGAGTCCGCAGACCAGGTGAAGCATCTACAGCGACATCCAAGATCGACAGGATTTAGCAACCACCATCCCCTCAAAGGAACAAAACAAGCCAATAGCTCAGATAGAACAAACAGATAGGTTTACGGATGAGATATAAAGTCCGTAGTGCTCAAAGAACGAGACTTTGTCAGTTTGATGTCCCAAAGCAGAGACTGAGCAAGTTGTGCTGGGTCGTTTGATGTCTCATCTATATAAATTTATATAGATGAGATTAAATAGATTTGTCGCCTTCAACTTCGACGACAGAAAATTCTAATATGGAAAAAACGATACAACCGCGAATTTGTCGCCTTCAACTCCGACGACAGAAAATTCTAATATGGAAAAAACGATACAACCGCGAATTTGTCGCCTTCAACTCCGACGACAGAAAATTCTAATACAGCAGAAACGATAAAAACGCGAATCTGTCGTTTTCAACTTCGACGACAGAAATTTCTGATATGGCAAAAATGGCAAAATCACGGATCTCAAAGACCAAGCAAAGAACAAGTGCTTACTGGTGCAGACATGATTTGTAAGTGTGTGGTTGATCGAAGATTCTTGCGTAAGCGTGTGGTTATTCGAAGATTGGTAATGAGAAGACGATTTGCGTGTATTTTTCAAATGTTTGGAAGCTGAACAGAATGGAGATCGACACAGGAATCCAGATGACTTACCCCTCAAGCGGATACATGTTCAAAGCGACAACTAGGTCGAGCTAAGGAAGAAGGCTGAAAGTCCGTAGTGCAACGAAACTTGAGAGCCGGGAGCTAAGCAACAATGCTCACAATTCTTGTGACTTACTCGGAGAGAGCACTGCTTGGGATGTAGATACGACTACTTAAATGGTTCACAAGAACCGTCTGACTAAGTAAGAACTCAGAAGAAGCACAGCTAAAGGTCCAAAACGCAACGACACTCTTTAGCTGGAATCGAGAGGCATATTATATCAACAGCAGAAAACTACCCTAATAATGTGGAGCTCTGGGAGGAGAGACCTCTATCTAGTATTCTTGGACAAACAGCATTTTCAGGTAGGGAAGATAGCTGGATGGTAGTAATGCAACGGAACTATTGAGCTGGAAGTGAAGCACAGTCGCCCGACCTCTCTAGACTAGCTTGAGCAGATGCTGGCAGAAGTTGAAAGGACTACTTCCGACCTATCAGAAACAATGAAGTATATAATGAAAAGGAAGATTATCAGAAGCCTGCTGGTTCAATTGTAAATTAGACTCTAAAGCTGGAGCTATTGTCAGACCTACGATTATGCTCTCCAAATTTGCAAAGCCTCTGCTGTACCTATAATATAATCAACTATGCTGGAACCTTGGAAATACACAACAATGGACGTCAACTATGATGACTTTGCTCTAGCCATAATGCCTGTGACAATAAGGTGTTACATGAAATGCTGCTCAAGGCTTGTAAAATAATGCTACTAGATGATGATCGTAGTATAACTAAGTACCAAAGGTTTCTACAAAAGTTTCTACAATGGATAAAAGTTCATTCAACGACATGCTTCAAGCTACTGTTCAACAATTTGTGTAAATAGATGATGTCATAATCAACAACCATAAAAGCAAACATTGAACAGCAGATAGTTCAAATGAAATTTGCAAGGATGAAAAATGACAGTACTACCTAGGTGCCCACCCCTCGAGGTTAAAAGTCACCTGACTCTAGTGCGTTGATACTGGCAGACGTGATACAAATCCTATTCAAGTGATGTTCGTTAACAAATAACTAAAGCAGTCTCTTCCTGGGACTTAGTAGCCGCCATGGTGGATTCATGAGTTGTGTTCATCATCTTGATGTGACATACTAACAAGACTTGGACGCCGAACTCACCAGGAGCACAAATGACACAACAACTTCAAGATGCTGGACTCTCAGTTCAAATGCTGGAAGAGAAAATCAGCAGAACTTATACAGAAGTTCTGAAAGCTCAACCAAGAAGTCAAAACAACAGCGCAAATGCAACCCAGCAACACGGCAACACATAACTCCATGCTCTATCCCTCGCTGCAGGTGGCCACATTAATTCAATATTCGTCAATATCAGAGGGATCACCCAAAACTTGAAAGCATTGCATGATCCTCATAACAAATTTTGCATTGAGGTCATATGCGCCCTTGGTATGCAGCTGGTCCCACTGACTTCAATGGCGAGCTGGTTAAGCTTTGGAAGCCTTTGGTATCCCGAAGCTTTCGAAGCTTTCGAAGGTTCTAAGCTTCATGCTACTATCATGCCTTTTCTAGAATCTGTAGTGGCAAGTCCTGAGAACCTTTTCTCAACTTGTACTCTCGAGTAAGGTTCAGTGGCTCAACGTTGCGTTTCGAACCCGAGGCAGAAATTCGCTAATCCCGAATAGGCAAGCGACGTTCCCTCCGCAAGCCAAACATCCCAAGTTAGCTCAAGACCTACTCCCATAGGATGTAGAAGAAATACAGATTGACAGGAGCCAAAAAAACCATCTTGCAAGACCTCGAGGAAGTAGAAAGGTATTCGTGAGCCAGTTCGAGTTGAGAAGAACGGATATGCCATTTGTGAGTACCTACTTTAGGTATCAGCTGCTGTAAACTTATTGCTGTCAACGTAGTGCTGGAAGGTAAGTGATCTGGCAGTGCTGGCACGATGTCTGTACAATTGTGACACTCAGCGAAGTAGAAAACAAGACGAGATAAATCAAGCTGGAAAATACTGTGGTTCCAAAATGACGTTGACAATGTAATCTTATAAAAATTGACAGCAGCCACATGCTTGACTTTACTGTCAACAGTGCAGACCACATTCTTGCTCATATGTGGAAGGAATTCAATAGGTACAGCGTTGGCCAGAGACAATGGTCCGCGGAAGTGTAGTGCTTCAACAGGCATTCGTTCAGCTGTTTCATTCGAGTCTTTGCGGATGTTCTTGATGCCGATATCTGTGGAATTATCCAGGCAGTAATCAATCAAGGCTGACATATATATAGATGCAGCTCTCGTGACTTCCAAGGATGTTGTCGTGTTTGATCGAGAGTTTAACAGCACTTGCTATCTTATATTTCCTCCCCTCGATGTCCATCCTCCTCGTAAGGTCTCAAACCAGTCCCAGTAACTCAGCTCCTTCCAGCATTTCACACCCACACTACTGTAGTACTTAAATAAAAGTTCAACAGCACTTGCTATCTTATCTCCCCCCACTGACCCCAATATCCATCCACCTCATAATATCTCGACCCATCTCAGTACCTCAACTAAATCCAATATCTCGCACCCACTTCAGAATCACAATCAAAATCACATCCATCATCTCACCCGAAAAACACTCAAAGAATTCAAGTATCATCTCCTTCATTCAATCCTATGCTACCTCGAAACCAACAAACACCAACTCCAAGCATGGGTATCCGATCCAAATCGTATGAAAGACCTCCACGCTCCTAGCTCCTACACCAAACAAAACAAAACAAATGAGAACCTAACATGAGATTTCCTCGTCCCTATACATTCTGGTATCGTATCATGAATCGTAAATGCTTCGCTTTGCTGTTGTTTTTTGTGATATGTGCCGTTTCCCATCATCATATGTTCATCCACTACCAACCATCCCTCTCATACTCTCAACATCTTCCATCATTTCCTCCAATACCACTCTCCAACTACCCACGCCCGATCAAGATTCTCTCTCGATAAGTGATCATCACCCCTCATTCCACGGAAAATCCCTCTCCCCAATCCTCGTACAAACAAGATACCCCACCCCCTCCCCACTCCCAAGCAAACTGCACTTCATCAATGGCTTGACCACATCCCTGGCCATCCCCTTCAACTCCTCCAACCTCTTTTCGAACTTCTTCAGTCCCTCTCTCGAATACAATTCCGGACTCAACTTCAAGAACCGCTTACACTCTTCATGTAGGAGATAACTTGCTGGTGAAGAACCCATAATTCTGAAGACGCGGCCGAGGTTTGGGTTTAGTGGTGGATTGGTGGAGATATCTGATGGTGGGGGGAGGGGCGAGAATTGTTGGACTGTGGTGTTTGTATGTTGTGTTGTTGTTACTGTAATAGTTTGATTTCGGGTATGATGTCCATGACCATGGCCGTGTCCATTCCTACTTTGTGATACTCGAGGCGCAGGTGGTGCTGGAGGAGGAGATGTGGCTTCCGCCAGCCATTGTCGGAAGAGAGAGACTGCTAACCAATCCAAATAGGAGTTTTGAGGAGATACTCTCTCGCCTCGAGAAGTGAGGAGAGTTAAGCGAAATAGACGACCTTCGATTTTGCCAACTAGGTCTGAGAGGTCTTCTACCTTGTCCTCGATGATGTCTAGGACTGTGTCTGGTAGTTGATGTCGGATATGTCGTTCTCCAACTGGCCATGCACCAACAACATGTATGAGCGCTTCCTGGAATATCGTCTTGCTTTGCGCTAGGTATCCTATTCGAAGGTAACTCGAAGGGTATTTGGCGATCTGCTTCCATAGCCTCGATTGGAATTGCAGAAGATGGTGGTCTATCCTCGGCCCAACAACTGCTAGAGCATCATATAGATCCGCCAGTGTGAGAAGGGTCTTGCATTGTATGTACGCCGTAGCAATATCGATTGGATCCAGCGTAGGAGGGTAATTGTAGAATATGCGGAATAGATTATCGTAATCGTTCAACAAATCCTGATCTTCATGGCTCAATGGCGCAGGAGCATGGGTTGGTGCTGATATGGAAAGATTCGCGACTGATCGAAAGAAACTCGGATTCGAAGATGGAGGTTTGTTTCGTACCGGAGGAGGACCGCCTGAGTTCCCAAAGATGGAGGCAGATGTGTTTTCCGTCTTCACAAGCATTGGAATATCGTTCTTGTCTGCTCCAGGATCAAGTTCGTATCTCCATTTCTTCTTCACCTCTCCTCCTCCTCTTCTCCCTGCCTCACTTCCCGAATCTTCTCCCACTCTCGCCAATTCTCCCGCATCTCTGCCATTACTAGGAGTAGACCATTCTTGACTCGTACTCGCCTCGAAGAAGCCCGAACATTGCGATAGTATTATTTTATGCAGCAGATAGCGATTCGTGTGAGTCCCAGCCTTCACCAGTATCTCGACATCGCCTGTATGACTGAAGACTGGGAACTCGTTCTGGGGAGCGAAAGATGTGCCGCCTGCGTGTGAGCGGCCGTGTCGTCGGTGTCTTGAGGATCGCGGGGCCACCGAAGAGGGCCCTCGAAGGGTCAGAGAATGGGAGGGTTCGACTGTTGAGACCATTTTGGGATGTGAGTACTGGCACAGCCTTTCAGATGGGATCTGTTGAGAGAAAGGAATCAGTATGGCGCGCCGCAGCTTGAGAGTGGATGATTTACTTATTCAGTGTCGCATCTTTGCGCAAAGCTCTAGTTTAACAGAATCGTAAAGTCGCAGCTGGCAGATTGTCCTTCTCAGCTACCTCGTCACACGCGATGCGATCCTGCCTTTTATTAAACAGCCTGCCCGAGGCTTGTTGCTTTCCTCCTTTACGACTGAGACTGAATGCGGTATACGTCGACTCCTCCTTCTCACTCACGAAACGCGTCGAAATTCTTTCTTTCACACAACAACAAAGAACCATCAACACACCAAACAAAGGAGTTCCATTCCTCGACTCACACCCTCAATCGCCGAGCGCGCTCAAGCGCACCCTGGGCGTTGAGAGTGGCGATGGTAGAATCACGAGCAGGATAGTTCGCCCTTCAGCCACTCCTCGCCAATAAACTTGCATGTCCTCCCTTCTCCACCTTTGCCTCTCTGCCAATCAACTTTGGGGATTGCAGATGGGAACAAGCATGTCCTGGACCTGATAGCCACTCTTTTTGCCGGTACGCAAGACCTGAAATGCGGTGCTTGGAGGGACGGTTCGAGTGGATTCCTGCTTGCAGAACTCGTGCAGTAGCGGCTTGCTTCGGTCCAGTGAGAGGGGTTGGTTGGATGAGGCAGGGATGAGCTGGGATGCGTACTTTGCATGGAAGTTGTGCCACTCTCGTTCATAAATGCTGCACTATTATACGCTATCGTCTTCAGCTCAAGTAATTGAGTCCTCGAAATCAAGGCTGGCAGTGAGGCAGAGTTGCAGTGTTGATCACCTGGGAGAAGGCACATGACACTTTGATACGTGGCACTTGTTTGAATTTGTGTCTTCTATGAAATTGAAGTCGTGTACTGTATGTCTTCGTTGTAGATGCGCGATCTTGCACAGATGTTGGCTAAATGGCCAAAGCGAAATCCCCTCTCCCAACTGCCCTTGTCCCATGTTATTGTACTGTACAATGTCCTATTCCCAGGAACACCCCCATCCGTTACCCGATTCAAATGCAAAGCCAGCCTCGCAGTAAACTCCGTCAAAGCAAATCATTTTTAAGTATTGCGCCCATAAAATCATGAAATAGTCATTAGCTCATATCCATCTCGACCTCCACAGTATGTCCAGCAGTATCGCCGTTAGTGCTTGGTTGCAGATCCACCATTCCGTGGCCATTATTTATGAGACTTCCGTTCTCATTGCCAAATCCGTTCGCTACTCCATCCATCACGTGGGCGCCATTGTCCATTGGCTGGATAGCAACGTCGACCTTCGGTGTCTGTCCAGCGTCCATGACCAAGTCACCTTCGAATGTCGGTACAGCACCTTGAAGATTGACCCAAGTCCTCTCTAAACTGGTGCTCACCAATCGTCCTTGCTTCAGATCCTCCCCAAACAAGAAATAGCCCTCATTCGCTTCGACGAGATAGCTTGCAAGGCCTTTGCTTTGAAGTCGGATCTTAGCATCAGTGACCGGGAAGTGGTTTTCGATGAACTTGGCCCACCCTCTCGCAGCAGCTTGAATGTCGGCATCAGCCTGGTTGATCGACGACCATCCAATACCTAGATGGCGCGTGAAGTCGTCAACGGTAGGTTCAACGTGACGTTCAGGCGATCCAGGTTGTACAAGTGCACCATTATGTGACACCTCCTCGATTATCGCGGGCGTCGCACTCAGATCCAGCCGCTGGCTCTTGGCTGCGCGCAGGACCGGTCTCTCGGGACTATTTGCAGCGTTCGCAAGTGCGTTTATAGCTGCGACCTTGGCCTTCTCTTCCTCGGCTTTCTCTTCGGCCCATGTACCAGTCTGACTGCTAGCCTCGATAATGTAGCCGCCTTTCCGGATCAATATCATGCCCTCTCCATATTCCCACTCTTCTTCATTCTCTGGTTCAGGTTGCGCGGCTGGCGGTTGAACTGGGAAGTAGTCGTCTTCGAGATTGGAAGCGGCTTCGTCGCGTGAGCGCTTGCGCCCAGCTGCTGAGCTTGGAGTAGCTTGGGTGGGAGTGAAGTTCGACCACGACGAGTTAACGGGTGATTGATGGATGGTATTCGGGAATGGAGTACTGAAGGTTGGCTTAGTCGATCCCATGTTGAAGGAAGGCTGAAAACTGTCAGTTTCTGCTGCCCCAAGTTGTGAGAAGGGTCCAACAAATGATGGAGGAGCAGAGTTGGATCGTTCTCGAGCCATTTTGCCCCGTAAAAGGATAATGATTGCTCTCGATACGTTCTGGCGTTGATGGTAGACTTACTTGTGGTGGAAGTTGTGGCGGTAAGGCGAGAACGGGCGAAGACTGGTCGAAGTATCTCATGGTTGAAGGTGAAGAGAAGAAGTATTAAGAAAGTCAAGTGTGGAAAGCCTCAATTGGGGCAAGGCAGTGTGAGTGGGAAGGAAGAGGAAAGAGGAGGCAGGTGTGGTGAGAGGGATACTTATCAGGAAGTGTGGGTGGAAGAAAGAGAAAGCTGAGAGGACGGAAGTTCAGATGTAAGAAACGGAAAGGCTGCTTTGCCTGGCTTCTGGGCGACTGGGAGGCCGCGGGAGAGAGGCTCTCATTGGAGAGGGAGACTTCGCTGGGCGATTCAAGTTGGCCTGGTTGCGCAACGAGGCTAGTGACGAGAAAGGCTAGAGCAAACCCCTGGTCATGATTGACATAACCAGGATGTTCATTCGTTGGAATGCACGAAGATGGGACCATCATGCTCGAAACCGTCCGGGACAACCTTGTTTACGGCTTCCCCGCCTGTCTCATATATCGAGCGATCATTGGTTTATCGTGACCGGACTCTTCTGCCTCTTTTGCCGAAACTGAGCACAAGCCGAATTGAGCTTGACAGCCTGAAAGCCGCAAGTCTCAACGACGAGGCATCAGTGACAGTCACGTTCTGAAGCACATGTGACAAAGTATTTTTGACAACATCTTCTAACAGCCCATCCCATATACTGAGGTATTTCTACAGTAAATACTGACTCATAAGAGTGAGATTAGGTAGATAAGTACTTTCGAAATCTCAAATGGTTCTTGATCACATGCAGTGGCATCAGGTGATCAGTACCTCGGAAAAGCTGGAACGGTACGATTTTAGCAGAAGACATTGATGACATATTTGCCTGCCGAAAATATCATGATAATATGCCCCACGATAGCCTCCGAGAAACCCACAAACTGCTCACATGTTGCGGTGCTTATCTTGGCTCCAGCTGATGCATCAAGCGAGCTGACAAAGCTTCAACCACCTCCAAACTTCTCTCTTCAAACTTCTCTTCCCGAAAACATCAAAAATGCCAGGAAGATTGATATTGAAATCCGCAACTATTCACAAATATATTGCATAGACTGCCAAATCAAAATCGTTTTCATAAACAAGGATGAGTACCGAATGTGATGATCATCAAATGGTGTGGTATTTGGTAGTCTCTACCGCCCACTCTTGTCGATTGCGACTCTTCATATACGGAATGAGCCCCGAGCCTTACAATTCCATACCAAGCTTCTCCTCACTCTATTACCAACTTCTCACATATTCATCACGTCTTTTGACTTTTCAGCTAAGCTAAGTTGTGTCCTTCTCTCACTCGAGCAACTCTTTTTTCTTCATTCACATCATGGGTGCAACCAACTCCACACAAAGAGACTCAGTTCTCAGCACTCCATCTAAAGGTGCTCTGCGAGGAATTACGCATATAGACAAAATCACAGGAAAAGCCATCTGTTCTCGCTATACTCGGATCCCGTATGCTCTACCACCCACAGGGCCACGCCGGTTTCGCCGCCCCGTTGCACTGCCTGCCAACTTCACCTTTAACAACCCAGGTAAAGACGAGCCTGGTAACTACCAAGAATTCGGCAACATCTGCCCACAACCTGACTATGGACATTCATCCGCCGTGTTGGACAATCCAAATGCTTTGCCGAAGGAAGATTCGGCCCAGAGTGAGGATTGCCTTTACCTCAATGTCTGGGTTCCTGCTGGCGAAGCACCAGAGGGAGGATGGCCGGTACAATTTTATATTCGTAAGTTATACTAAGTCGATAAAAGTAGATATGTGTAACCTCTCATGAATACGATGCTGAGAACTCAACAGACGGTGGCTGGCTTCAAATGGGGAATGCCATGCAAGATGCTCACCTCGACCCATTCGACCCACTGAAAACCTATCCTCGGATCATCGTCTCTCCAACCTACCGGCTCAATATCCTTGGATACCTTGCCTCTTCTGAGCTGCTCGAAGAAAGTGGCACAACCGGCAACTTCGGATTCTGGGATCAACGGCTAGCCCTTGAGTGGACCCATGCCAACATCTCCCTCTTCGGCGGCAACCCAAGCAACGTCAGCGTCGGAGGTTTATCCGCAGGAGCACACTCTACTATCTTCCAATTATACTATGACACTAACCTCCCAGAAGAACAAAAAATCATCAAACGCGTCTTCCTATTCTCCAACGCAATCGGTATCCAGCCGAAACCCACCACATCCTCTGAAATCCAGGAACAATTCGACGAACTCATTTCAGCGCTCCACATTGATAGCTCCCTCTCAGGCGCCGAAAAGCTCGCCGCTCTCCGCT
Source organism: Helotiales sp. EF0021 (assembly GCA_000292665.1). Taxonomy (NCBI): domain Eukaryota; kingdom Fungi; phylum Ascomycota; class Leotiomycetes; order Helotiales; species Helotiales sp. EF0021. The sequence continues at coordinate 19,991 of AIET01001150.1, read as the reverse complement.
CAATTCCAGACCAGGAACTCATCGCTGTCATCTCCAAACTAAAACACCACACCTTCCGCGCTACCACCGACAACGCATTCATTCCTGCAACGTTTCTGAAAAGTATACATGAGGGCTCATTCACCACCCTTCTCGCGAAACATGGTATCAAGGTCCTACTAGGAGAAGTAGCCAATGAAGAAACACTCTACAGACTAGTGAACCCTGCTACTTCTCTCTCATCCCTCGGCATTCAACTAGACAACTACTACCCCTCCGCCGTTTCTCAAGCCCTGCTTGGAGCTTATTCATTACCGCAGGAGAACGCGAGTGAAGATGAGTGGGCTGAAATTGGAGGCAAGATATTGGGCGATGCGCAGGTCCATGCTGTTGTAAGAGGATTTACCAATGCATTACTCGATCCTCCAACTGGAGCAACGCCATTACCGATCTCATCTGTATATAGATATAGAATCTCCTGGAGAGCAAAGAGCTTGGATGAGTGGTTGGATCCAAAGGTTATGTGTTGTCATGCGAGTGATATTCCGATTTGGTGGTTAAGTGGTGTTAGAGCTGGGTATGGGGAGAAGGATGTAGAAACCACAAGGGGGTTGTTGGATCCATTTCATAACTTTTTGAAGGGAGAGGAGGTGGTGTGGGGGACTGGGAGCAAAGAGGATATCAGACATGTGTTACCTGATGGTAGGGTTGTGGTTGAGAAAGATGAGCGGTGGGATGAGGGATTGAGAGTTTGGGATGCGATGGGGAAGGCACAAGGCTTTTGAAGGATGAGTGAAAGATAGAAAGGAAAAGGACTTCATTTATCAGAGTCATTGTCATGCCATGATTCTCGATGAATTGTCGATGAGTGGATGGTAAAGCTCCAGCTTCTTTCATACACGATGCATGCCTTAACATCTTAGGCTTAGCTGATCAATCAACACAACTCATCTTCCTCCTGAAATCTAAGCTTTTCAGTCCCCCGAACGCTTGATCTGTGCTTTTGCAAGGTTTGTCCTTGTGAGTTCTTGATTCCATTAGGCTGGGTACTCTTCTAAGAAGGGACATTGAAAGACACGTGTTATGTTGTGCCTTGCACTTCGATAATACCCTCCTACAACTACATAATGGATGACAGTCTACTGAAAACATTCCAGGACTCTATAATGTCTACACTAAGTTGGTTTGCATTTAGCTAAATTGAATAGAGAACGTGACTAGTATGTATGAATGCAGCTTCTTTCAAGATCGAACACAAACGATCTAGAGCATTAATATAATGGTCTTCTCGTAATAGTGGCCCAGCTACCAACTCAAAAAGAATGCAGGACCATCTTGCAATTAATATATTCCCACGTGCTCAGAGATGTCCAACTGCATGAATGCCTGAGATTGAATTTCTTGGCGTTCCGAGTGACGCCAGCCCGGCGCATTTCATTCTGCCCTATCGCCCGCCACTCAATAAACACAACAGAAGGCTGCACTTTTATTGTGATTGCTACCAAGTTACACCGCGAGAATCGCAATCATGGCGTCCGTTTCTTCGCTCGATAGCGATATGCGCAAACTTCGCCTTGATAGATACACCGACAGCGCTGCGAACGAAGTCAGAACATTCATTGAATCAGCACTCGGAGAACCCCTACCAGGAGCAGGAGACCTTCTCGCAGGTCTCAAAGATGGAGTCGCGCTTTGCAAGTATGGCATCCTACTAGATGCGACGAAGAAGCAATAGCTAATGATGTTCCAGGTTGATCAATCTCGCTGTACCAAACACTCTACGATTCAAAGCCAAGGCCGTCATGCCCTTCGTCCAGATGGAAAACATTGCGCTCTACCTCCAAGCATGTCGCCAACCTCCTTTCAATCTACAAGAACACGATATGTTCCTTACAGTCGATCTATACGAAGCCAAAGATCCGACGCAGGTCCTACAATGTCTCGGCGCATTCAGCAGAGCAGCGAACCGTGTCAATCCTTCTCGATTCCCTGTTCCGATCGGTGGTAAACGTAGTGGCGTCATGAGTCCACAAGGTACAGGAGGAGGTGCTGTTGGCGGAGGGAATTTTGGAAATAGAGGACGAGGAGTATCAAATGCGAGCAATGGATCGTCGGCTTACGGAGCAGGCGTCAGACCTGTCAGCTCATTAACACCTACGAGAACCGGCGATTCGAACAGCGGGAGATGGAGTCCTACGAAGGGTACACCACTTTCACCATCGGTCAGCAGTTGGAGTAAGAAGGCGGACGAAGGAGCTACGTCGCCAGCATGGAACATTGCGCAGTACGGATACATGGGAGGCGCGAGTCAAGGCAATTTAGGGGTCTCATTCGGCGGCAGACGGCAGATCACAAGTGCTGGTCCGCATGTTCCAAATATGGCAGAGAAGGAGAAGCGAAGGAGAGAGAAGGAAGCCGAGGAAGAGCGAGCACAGATGCAGGCCGAAGAGGACGAGCGGAGACGTCGTGAAGAGCAAGCAGCAGAGGAAGAACGTGCTCGAATAGCGGAGGAGCAGAGATGGGCTGAAGAGACTAAGAAGCTGAGAGAACAAGAGCGACGGAAAGCCGAAGAAGAGAAGCGCAAGTGGGAAGAGGAGGAGAGAAGATGGAAACTCGAGGAAGAGCAAAGGCAAAAAGAAGAGCAGGAGGCCGAAGCCCGATTACAGCATGAGCGCAAGCGCCTTCGTGGGAACAGTGACGCTCGACTACAAGGCCAATTCTTGAGCCAATACCAAGCAGAACACGGCGGTTCGAGGAATGGGAGTTCTGAAAGTAGCCGAATCAAGGAGTTGGAGAAGGAGCTTGAGCAAGCTCGCGAAAGAGAGCGCCAATATGAGCGAGAGCGACAAGCCAAGTTAAACCAGCGAAGTCGTCAAGTCGTGCAAGATCACGATATGACGACCAGAATGAAGGAAGAGAATAAGTCACGAGCAAGATCACGAAGTCGACCACGAGCCCCATCACGCAAGAACAGCGACGAAGTATGGAGAGAAGATGAACGAGAGTATCTTAGGAAGCAACATCATGCAGCGCACGATGCTCCACCACCAGCAAAGTCGCCTCGACCATTACCAGAACCTACAGCTCAACCAGTCCGCCTAGTGAAGAACAATACCGGACCATCATCACGACCACTTCCAGACCCAACCAAATATGCAGCCCCACAACAGCATTCTTCGAACACAAGCCGTACAGATCGATACTTGGCCTCAAACCCTGCACCCCAACAAGCCGCTCCAACCACTACCTATTCCAACGAAATCGGCGGCTTCGATAGCACCGCAGAACGCGATGCTGAAGATCGTCGACGACTCGCTTCGCAAGCGAAGACTAAAGCCGGAGGATGGGCCTCAAAGTCTCTTCTAGAGAGAGAAATGGAGAACGAGCGTCAACGACAGCAGGAATGGGAAGAGAGTCAGAAAGAGCTCAAAAGCAAGAAACCACAGGGCAATGGTGTTGATGGTATTGGTGGTGGTATTGGAGGCAAGTGGGATGTCAACCAGTGGACTGGGTATACAGGTGGTGATGGCCAGAATAGAGGTTCGCAAGGGATTGGTTCTGGAAGACGACAGATCGTTGGACCGAGACCACCGCCTCCTGGTCGTTGATCCAAACAACAGGGGATGGTTGGATTGAAGTCATTGCATTCTGGTTATTTGATCAGAGAATAAGTGGGTATTATGATGAGAGTGTTGAATTCTTCTTTTTTTGCATACTGTAGTAGGTTATAAGTGCCTTTACTCATTCGATAATGAAGTCGATTGAGAATGCACTGGGTACAGCGGGTTTAGGCAGCTGAAATGAGCGATTAGAATGACTGAATGACTGGATGATCAAAGACGAATGCAAAATAATTGGTGCTGGGTTACCAGCACATACAATCCGAAGCTTTTTCTGCGATGTTCAGGTTTAAGGGGAAGTTTCGAGAAGTAGTCGAGACGGCTTGGTAGGTTTCTCTACATTGATTTTTGGTCCACGGATCAACAGCTTGTTCTGGGATGGAAGTCTTTCCATTTGATGGCTGATTCTCTGAGTTGATGTTCTGGAAGCTCTTTCCGTGACTGAAGGACCCGAGGAAACAGTTGATGGTGGTCGAGTTTATCTATAGCAAGTGCAATATAGATGAATGAGGCTTCATTGTTAGGTGTCAGCAAAAGCGTGGCAATCCGTCTTGCGGGATCAAAGATTATTTCCGGGACGGGACGCAGTCGAGTTGTGGGACAGTACCAAGATCTGGAGACATGATACCAAAATTCGGCACGCTCCGAGATATTTGATACAAGCGATAATCCCAGAAGATGTGTGTTCGTTGTAGTTGTGTTGCTTTGGAACTTGTTTTGAAGAATTACATGGCTTTCTGGAAAGAGGAGGGGCGGGGTAGGGTGGCCGTGGAACGTCTACCCTTTTGTGCTGTCGCTTCTACAAGCTGAATGCTCCGCCTAAGAAGTCCTAGCGAGACATTCAATGGTCTGATTCTGGCTCTTTACAAAACTCGAGGATGTACTTGATTAGGATCAGGTCAGTGTTTGGATGGCCTACGCTTCAGATAGGTTACTTACTTTGGAATTCGATGTACTACGTGATGACCGGATGGTGTTGTATTGGAACGGGTGACTGCCAAAGTTGAGATATCTACTGGATAGCCGCTTGAAAGCTGAGAGGAAGGTTCGTTTTGAGGGTGACGATTCGAAAGACTATTGTAGCAGGTGCAATGCAATTGCTATGGTATTAGTCCTGTCACGTTCAAGAATGGCAACATCGTGTTGTCAAGATATCTCCTAGTTTGGCAGTCCCTACAATATTGAATGCTCACCTGATATTAGTGCCTGCCTCTTCGGCCACACTCTTCTTCTTCTTCATCTTATTCCACATCATTTTGGATCAACCATAGCCATCAGACCCTCTTATAAGAATATCTCATAATGGCCTCCCATACAGAAGTGGGAGAGAACGGCCAAGAGACTCAGCCTTCAGAGACCGCTCCCGAAACATCAACAGTTGTCCCACGCATAACCCCACGCATAACCCCACGCATAACCCCACGCATAACCCCACGCATGAGCTACGACCACTTGATCCTCTTTGGCGACTGTGTAATCCAGGAAGGATACGCTCGGGCGCCAGATTTCATGTTCAATTCCGCTCTTCAACAAAGTGCGTCTTGCCGCCATTCTCAGCTGGTCTCTTATGCCAGCATGCCGAACTTGTTCGCTGAGTTGCTGACAAGCATTTTTAGTTTACAGAAACAGACTTGATATCATCAATCGCGGGTTCAAGTGCGTTGGTAACTTCTGCAAATCGCGAGTCTCCAAAGTACTGAACCGCCTACAGTGGCTACAATAGTTCTGAAGGAGTCTACGTCCTCTCAGAAATCATACCTCCTCCTGAGCTCGTGCATATGCGATTTATGGTAAGCCCCTCTCTACCCTAATAAGGTCAGGATCTGAGCTGACTCCTGGTTATAGACCGTGTTGTTTGGACTTCATGACGCTTGCCGCTGGAATTGGGACAATATGAAGCATGTTCCCATCCCAGTCTACCGCTCGAATCTCACATTAATTTTGACGCACCCGTCGGTTGTCGCGCATACCCCATACCTGATCCTTATGACACCTCCGCCTGTGAACGAGCACCAAATGTCTAGAATCCCCGGGCAACTTCGAAGGGAGAGAGATCACTCTGCTGAACTTACGAAGCTTTACGCTGATGCTGTGAAGCAAGTCGGTGCAGAGTTAGATGTACCGGTGTGCGATTTGTGGGGTGCAATGATGCATCAAGCCGGTTGGACAGAGGGGAGCACGGATCCTCTTCCAGGAAGCCTGACAGTAGAGGAGAACCAGACCCTGCGAACATTCTTCTATGATGGTAAGCTCGACCACACAAGGATTGCGTTTCGCTCAGAGATCGCCGTAGAATAAACTGACAAACTGTCAGGGCTCTACATGACACCGGAAGGCTATCAAGTATTATTCGTCGAAGTTCTGTCGGTGATTAAAAGGCACTGGCCAGATGAAGTTCCTGAAAAGATCGAGTGGGGGTGCCCATATTCTCCACCCGCTTCGCCAGATTCTCCAGTCACTCCGCCAGATTCTCTAGTAGCTCCGATCGAATAGCCTAAATACGTCCTAGAGATTCAGAGTCTCGCTCTCGTTGCAAATATATGCAATTCATGACTGTTCTCGTATTCCAAGCTGAAAACACAATTGAGGTGATCAGAGGTGACCTTCACACGTCGCCAATGTTTTCGCTTAGGGGTTGCCAGAGTGGCGAGCCTTCTTCAGAGCTGTTTGAAAGGTGCCTAGGAAGATCTTGGGAATCAAATCATAGCACGCTAATGCATGACTTGTTTTGCAAACATGAACACTGCTCATATTTGCCCATTATATGGGAAAGGTCTCGAAGCACATTGGGACCATGAGATGGCTGGCAAAGTGTATTGGCGAGTTCCAAGATCTCAATGTGGGTGATGTCGAATACAGCAGTAACAATAGTACATTACTACACGATACTCCAAACTCCCACCACCGTTCCCTTTTCCAACCCGAACTCCAAAGTTAACACACAACCTGAATTTCAATCATCACCCGTCAAATCCAAAAGCTCAACCTGACTGGCTCTCCACTTCATCCCTTCTCTTCCACCTCTCTTATTCTTCTTATCGTCAAACAAATCTTCCTCGTCTTCATCAACTTCTTTCCATGCACCCGCTAAGCTCTCTCTAATCATGATGTATTTATTTCCCTTCTTCTTTGACTTCTCGTTTCGCTTCTCAAGTTCTGCCTCAGCTTCTTGGTTGAGTCTACGTTCATATTGTGCATTTCTCTCTTCTTGTTCCGCTTGTTGAACATCTGCTAAATTTTGAATCATTTCATCATGACATTCAACAGTTCGTTCATGCATATTCTCCGCCAGCTTAAGAGTGTCATGAAGCATCTGAACACAGTCTTCCACAGATCTACTTCTCTCAGGGTCTTCGATATCGAGGCCTGGCATGGTTCGTGATGTCGAGGAGTAAGGGTCTGGAGGCTCTGTAGCTGGAGTAGAAGCTGAGGCTGAGGTAGATGCTGATGCTGAAAAGCGAAGTTGATCAAGACTGGGTAGCTCGGGACTGGAACTTCTGTCTCTGTCTCTTGTCCCACCTTCTCCGCCACTAATCGAGGTTGAGAAATCGATCATCCTGGCTGCCGGCTCGGGACTCTGAGATGATAATTGCGTTCTTTGAGAACTTCTTGTTGAGCGAATCGACGTTGAATGGCCTGGCGAGATCTTTTTTCTTGGTGACGGAAGGTTGGGATTTCGTGCTTTTGTCTTTGAAGGCGTTGATGGCTCAATGGCCGTAGGTACGTGTCGTCGTGACCGGGTTCGTGAGATTGTTACCGTATTTGGTAAATCCATTTCAAGTTCTGAGCCCTGATGGGGTTCTGGAGATGGAATAGGCGATGGGATGGGAGAGGCTTTATGCTTTCTCACTCTTGAAGGTGCCGGTGATGGAGAGGGTGGTAGAGGTGTAAGTGATCTGGCTATTGGTGGACTCGAAGATAAGAGCTGAGGAGATGGAGGCTTGAAAGCTGCCAGAGGACTGGATGAGAGAAGTGTGGTGATGTTTTTAGTTACCTTCGCATTCGGGCTATTTTGTGCAGAGCCGGATCGGGCTATGGACCATGGATTTGTGCTGGGCTGTGGTTTTGGGGCAGCTTGGACCTTACTCTTTGCCCTCGAGGTCGATTTCGTGCTTTTAGTGATGTCAGACTCGATACTTGCGCGACTGGATGACGCCTTGGCTCTCGATGCTCTCGATGCTGATAGCTTCGTGGACTGTGAGGACTTTGATGGGTCCAAGCTGGGTCCAAGATACACTGGAGGCAACTCTCGCTCAACAGATGTCACATTTCTCCTGGCTGTTGGCCTGTCGGACCTCTCATTCTCTTTTACAGGTTTGGTGACAGATACGAACTTGTCCATAGCACCCTTTGGCATTTTGCCCTTGGCTGCTGCCTTCTTAGCAGCAGCCCTTGCTGTGAGAAATTTCCTGGGATTTCTCAAAGACTCTTCATAGTCTTCTACTTTCAAGGGAACGCCGATCTTCGCAATCGTCTCTGCTATCCAAAGCTTGCCTGGCTCTGTAGGGTCGTATGTCGATGGACCACGTTTCGAAGGGCTGGCTGACCTGTCCTCGTCTGATACATCTAGTTCTAGATCCTGGTCCTCAGCACCGTTCGTGGCTAGGCCGCTCCTACTATACTCCACGGAATCATCTTGCTCTGCATCCAAGTCAAGACCAACGATGTCGATGGGAGAATATACAACTCGGAGCTCTTTCATGCCGTCCACGCTGACATGATTTCTGGTTCCTGCGATAGCACGAACTAATTCCATCTCATTCATTGCCGTAAGGACGAGGTCGCCATACCCAGAGTCCCTCCGGTCTCCTCGTAGACGTAGTTTATGAACGAGGAGTGCGGGAGCAAGATTTCGAACAAACTTGATCGCTCCAATTTTGTTGGTCCAATCAAAAGCTTCTGCAACGAATTGCCGAACTTTTTCAACATCAATCTCACCGTCCCATACGATCTCATCCTTCAGTTTCTGGACCTTTGCCGCTGATGAAACGACTGGATTCGTGTAGTATCCCAAGACTTCGCGATTAGGGAATCTATCTGGAATGGTTAATGCCTTGTGCTTGACTTTGAAGAACCTATTTTCATTCGTCCGGATCTCGTGTGCAAGGTTATCTCTCCATTCTGCGATACCAGCAGTGTCGTTGTTCGCGAGCTGGCACAAAGACTCTCCAAATCCAGCTCGAGCAGCTTCACAAGCAACTTTGATCCCACATCGAGGAATGCCCTCGGTAATATAATCACCGCCGCTCATGAGAGCGACCAACACCATTCCTTGTCGATCAAGTCCAGATTTCCCTTCCTTGGTTGCTTTCGCATCATACACTGAGACATGTGTCGGCGACTTGTTCCCTCGTGCTCCTTCAGATGACCAATTCCTCAATGTCATACCACATCCGAACATAAGAGTGTCAACATCTTCACTTAAGACGGCGTCTACCAGTCCTTCTCGTTGGAGTAGAGCACATTCGGCCTCGGCCTCTCCTGGTGCCATATGGAAAGGAAATCCAAATAGAGAAAGCATCTGCTTGGTCATGAAGTTCGGAACAGATGCGCCATGGTGACCTGTTTTCTTTCCACGTTTGAATGGCGGTTTATGAGGCCCATCAAATACAAAAAGGGGCTGTATCGAGAATGAGAGTAATCGGAGGAGTCGATAGTAGAAGGTGCGAATTGCCGGGTTACTTCCTCCTTGGCCTGCCAGGGTCTGGAATTGCCATATTGAGACATCAATGGCTATCCTGAGGGGGCGACCTTCCTTCTCCAGAGTCTGGATAGCGAGTTTGTTTAGAGAAACTCTCTCTCCAGGTCCAATCTCTCCATAGATACTGTATGCAAGGTCAATTTCGCTCATGCGTTGAGGTGGCGACAAACCCTTTGATCCCCATCCTAATGCAGCGGTCCCACGAAAGTTCCCAAAATTGCAATGTGAGAGATTAGTGCATAATTACAATTATTTTCTTATTGATTGAAGCAAAAAGCGAGTTTTAACGTCGTCGAACGCAATGCACGTGCAAAATTTCGAGATGGGATTGAAAAGAATGTTGACTTTAGGCGTCGACTGGCCAACGGATTCGTTTTGCTCTCGCGCTAAAACGTGACTTGCACCAAAAACTCTAGACATAAGTTTTTCAAGGTCGAACTTTTGAAGAAGGCTCAAAAGGCTGTAAGTTTCTATCGAGGGGCCTACTGTCGAAGTTTTGCTCAAAGTAAAACCCAGTTTCGAGCGTTCTCGTCCTTCCATACAACTCGAAGATCAGACACGGCGGCTGTCAACCTACCTTAGACTTTTCGAAGCCACAAGAGACTATGTGAAGCTAACGCTTGTACTTATACCTCTACTCCTACCTAGACTCCGATACTAGGCTATGTTTGTGATGCTGGGGGTTTGCTGTGGAACATTTGGCTATTCTCGTCCAATTTGGAACGACAACGCCAGATATTGAATCAGAGAACAAGTGAAGGTGCGAGAAGAACGGCCAGATGGTAGCAGGCAATAGCATATGCGCAGCTTAGTCCTAGTGTCTGATGAATAAATCGTGCCCTTCTGATGATCGTTTCTTCTCGGCGCGTTCTCTTGACGCGACTTGAGCCGCATAAATTATCTTAACCTCCAAACTCAACCATCACCAGCAGCAAGCTTCCTCTTGCACCCAAATCTGCCCAACACCTAATATTGAAACAAATGTAGCGCCATGTCCTCATCCACAGCTCCTGCCGCCCACCGCAACGTCGCCAGCATCCGCTCCCCACCTTCCACCACTGCTGGCGCACCAGCAAGCCCTCACACCCCCGTCCGCAATATCTCCTCAGCCTTCGGTTCTCCCTCAGCTCTCCGTGCCGAAGAAGAAACTGTCATCCTTGAGCTAGGTAGTCGGTATCTGCGAGCCGGATTTGCCGGAGATGCGGTACCCAAAGCTATAATTGATTTTGGGCCTGAGGAGCAGAGACGAGCTGGAGATTACAGGAGATGGAGGACGGATTATGGTAGTGCGAGGAAAGGGCTACAGGGAAACGGCTGGGGAGAGCATTCGGAGCTCTGGAGGGGGGATTTGAGGGGGTTGGATTTGGGCTTGGTTGGGGATAAGCTTGATAGAGCTGTGAGGGAAGCATTTACGAAGTGAGTGGTAAAGTGCTGCTACTGGAGAGATATGTCTAATACTGCTTTGTAGATTTCTTCTGATTGATTCGAGGCCAAGAAGATTGACTCTAGCAATCCCTTCGACACTACCGTTGCCACTCCTCTCTACGATCCTAGATACCCTCTTTAACAGCTTTCAACCACCTACCATATCGCTGCTATCTTCGCCAGTTTTGACTGCCGTAGCTGCTGGTTTACGGTCAGCTTTCATTGTGGATATTGGATGGGCGGAGACGGTGATTACAGCTGTTTACGAATATAGAGAGATCCAATGTCGGCGTTCAGTGAGAGGTACCAAAATGCTAGGAGAAGCGACCTGCAACATGCTCGCTGAAGCCATCGATCCATCATTCAAGGAGAAACAAGACGACAAGAGGAGTGAGAAGGAGCGGAAAGCTCTTCCCACTTTCGAGGAATGCGAGGAAGTCATGACTAGAATGGTATGGTGTAAGCCAGGGAAGAAAGTCGAGCCAAGAAGATTCGACAGAGGACTTACACCAGTCACCGAGGAGGAGGAATTTAGGTCCAGCATGCGAATGATGGATATCAGTGGACAATCGAATCCAGATCCTACGGTTTCGATACCATTGACCTCAACAGAGCCTTCAAGGACTCTCAATTTGCCATTTTCGGAACTCGCAGAACCATGCGAAGCAGCATTGTTTGCTACGGGCACCTCCGAGACTGAGTTAGATGACGAAGAGCTACCATTGCATTTGCTGGTATATCGAAGTCTACTTGATCTACCAGTTGATGTCCGCTCTATGTGCATGTCACGGATCATCTTCGTTGGTGGTGGGTCGAATATGATAGGGTTGAAAGCACGGATTCTGGACGAAGTAGCTCACCATATCGACGAGAGAGCTTGGGATCCGGTGAGAGGCAAAGCAGTTGAGCAGTACCGCAATAATCACAAGCTACAACGAACAAAATCTAGACAGGATGGTCCAACAGAGGTACTACAGCAGAAAGATACAAACGGTGGCGGGATCATTCCAGCTTCTATTCAAGAACAGGAGCGGGATCCAATTGAAGAGGCACTTAAACGTGAAGCAAGTAAAGGGGTACCGCCAGTCGAGTCTGGTAACCTACGAGCCGTCAACTCACTTGGTGCTTGGTCTGGAGCCAGTCTCTTAGCCCAATTGAAGGTCCCTGCTATTTCGATCATTGACCGTGAACAATGGCTACAAAATGGTGCTGCTGGAGCAAAGAAGTCGACGGAGATTGACTTGACCAGCAGGAGACAAAGTATGGGACCAGGTGCCTCCTTCAAGCCAGGAGCTGGGGATAGGTCAAGTTGGACCTTGGGGTTGTGGGGATGAAATACGGAATAGGATGCGACGGAGAGCCTTTTTGATGTTGGAACCTAAAAGATACCCTATTGTAACTTTCAAGAGCTATCAGGCTATAGATGACCAATATTTCCCATTCACCTGAGGGCAAGGCAATGGATGTCCGGCAAAGAAGCACAATTATAGCACGTGATGTTCAAACATTTCTTGGGAGCTCACCTGGACACTTCACGTTATGGCACATGAAACTTGATGGAACATAAATAGAGACACTCCAATTGACATAGCCAGCTGTATCATATAGCTATGACTCTGATCCATCATGCAGAAGTGTGATTCAAATTTCGCAGTTGCCGGACATTTTCACAAGCTAAAATTGCAGCTTCCGAGAGCTCCCTTGAAACACAGCACCTTTGCTTGTCAACACAATGCCACCACCACGACCCGCGATACCCTTCACCTGCCTACGATGCCGTCTTCACGCCTTACCTCGAGCTTCTCGAAGCTCATTCCACACCTCAAACCGTCTGCGGGCTGAGCCTTCGCGCCCCTCCACAGCTCCCAAAATCTCAATCGATATCAAACACATCCGCCAAAACGCAGCTCTCTACGAACAAAACTGCCTAGACCGGAATTACAAAGCCCAATCGACCTATCCCTCACGCATAAATAGCCTCTATCAACAATGGCACGATCACCAAGCCTCTGCTCGAGCGCTGCGCGAACGCAACAATCGGCTCAAACTCCAGCTCTCAAATCCCACCACCTTGCACAACGAAGACTCACCCGAAGCGAGAAGACTAGGAGAGATGTCGAAGGAGGAATTGATTCATGAAGCAAAGGAACTGAAGGAGAAGATCAGCGAGATAGGAGAGAAAGAGAGTGTTATAATGGCAGAAATCGAATCACTGGCAGCTGCAATACCAAACCTCACCAGTGATGAGACACCTCGAGGAACGGAATTTGCAGTTGTAGGATATATCAATGATCATCCCGAACCGAATCCAGATGCTTCGGATAGAGTTTGGAGAAGCCATGTGCACATTGGATCTGAGCTTAACATCCTAGATTTCGCGGGTGCGGCTACGACGAGTGGATGGGGATGGTACTCTCTTTTGAATGAGGCTGCAATGTTGGAACAGGCTTTGGTACAATATGCTCTCAGCGTGGCGAGAAAAAAGGGCTGGGGAATGGTGACCCCGCCGAGTATGGTGTATAGTCACATCGCAGCAGCTTGTGGCTTCCAACCAAGGGACCAGAACGGAGAAAGTCAGATTTATAACATTCAACAGAGTAAGGAGGATGTAGGCCGGAAATCAGAGTTAAGTCTTGCTGGGACAGCGGAGATTCCGTTGGCGGGCATGAAGGCGAATACGACGTTGGAAGAGGCGGACTTGCCAATCAAGAGAGTCGGTGTTTCGAGATGCTATAGGGCTGAGGCTGGTGCAAGGGGTATCGATACGAAGGGTCTATATCGAGTCCATGAGTTCACGAAGGTTGAGATGTTTGCTTGGACAATGCCTGAGAGCGAGGCTTCAGCTGCGGTGTTTGAGGAGATGCTTTCGATCCAGACGGAAATCTTGACAGCGTTAGGCTTGCATTGTCGGATCATCGAGATGCCTACAACAGATCTAGGCGCTTCAGCAACACGCAAACGAGATATCGAAGCTTTCTTCCCATCTCGAAGAGCGAAAGATGAGGGATGGGGAGAAGTCACTTCTGTCAGTACTTGTACGGACTACCAGTCCCGAAGGCTGGCTACGAAAGTGGATATCAGGAGTCTGGGAGGCAAGATTGCCTTTCCATACACTGTGAACGGAACAGCTCTTGCGGTACCGAGGGTGCTTGCTGCTATTCTTGAGAACGGCTGGGATGAGCGCAGACTCAAGGTTCGGATACCAGAAGTGCTGTGGCCCTGGATGGATGAGATGAAAGTCATAAAGCAGAAGGAACGGCTTCGGTAGCATACTTTGTAAGATGGAGTGTACCCCTTGCAGGTACAAGAGACTTGAACTCATTGTACCATATGAGCTTGCTCTTTGAAAGATTTCAGTAGTCTATCGTCTTTACAGATTCTACTCCTAGTTTGGGTGTCTTTCATATGCAATTAGCTGAACTGTGTTGGTTGTAGCAGGCGTTGTAGCGGTACCTTTTTAAAGAGGAGTCACAACGCAAATATACCACCTCGGTCTCACGTTGGATACTCAGCAAGAGCTTTTTTGTCTTCCGCTGCTCTTGTTGTTGCTTATTGTGTCATTAGCATTGCTGCTGTGAACGACCAACAAGTGTTGTCGATCACATGCAGTCACTTTAATAGATGGTGTTTAGTCCAGTGTGGTCACCTCATTTAAAATGACGGAGGGGCCTGCATACATGATGAATGATAGATAAGTAATGCTTGGCCTAGAAGACTTTCCAGTCCGCACATACATTGCCTATTCTTAGGTATAGTTGTATGGATGTCAATTGACCGCGCTAGCTTCTTCTGTTTCTCTTTTTGCTTTGCATTCTAGCACATAGGCTCTAAGTTTTGCCTAATATGAACCCTCCAACGAGCTGCCATGACGATGAAGGGGCGATGTCACGATACATGTCTCACGTTTCTGCAGACTGAGGATCAAAGGTTCTTCAGTAGAAGCTTTCATATGATAGGTAACACAACGTTGGTCCCTTCCTCAGCTCAAATCACTCTCATCTACAGTCATTTTAGACACATCACTAGCCCAGAAATTAGTAGCCGCCCAGTTCTCAGTGGACACGGTCACATACTCACGTCGAAGGCCTCGTTCATGGACAATTAATCTTTGGTCCTGGAGGATCGCATGCAGCCAGGCTTTGTCCAGAACATTACTGGTGGTGGTACTCGTTCCAGTAGCTGACGCGGAGCAAGTGATCTGGCTTTAGAGCCTTCGGCTGGAAGCTCTGCGCATGCAGGGTATGCCGGCGACACAGGAAGTTCTACTGCTGTACTTGCAAAAGACCGATCACGTTGACATGTACAATTATGGTGGTAGTGGTGGATCTCATAGATCGTGATTTCTGGATATGGAGGAGGATGCTCCTTCTGCTCTTTATCGATGCACCTTCGGCAGACACCTGGAGGTGGAGGAGGTTCCTCGGGAGGGTGTCTTGAGCAGTACGTGGACGATCTTGGTCTACCACAAGCGATACATCTATATCTCGGCGGATTTGTGTCGCTTATGGACCTCCTGCCCCGCGCCGCATCTCGAGCTTCTTGCTCCCCTGCCGGCGATAATTTTACATTGCTTAGACGGTTTCCCTTTAGCTATTGCGATAGGAACGAAGCCTATTATTATACATGAAAACGTGAGTGCCATATTTGGCTTTGGTTCGCAAGTGGCTCCGCACATAACCCAGTCAACCAGCTCAAAACGGCTAGAGCAAAGAACGAATAAAAGCCTCGCCCTAAGAGGTTACACTGAAGTGTCTAAATTCATTCTTATTTTGCTTTAGTTTTGGTTTCTTTGTTTCGTTAATCATTGCTTTCAATATTTTTCGACATGCGGTACTGCAAGCATACGTAGTGGCTTGGCTTAGCCGTGAACGATGGTGATGTTCTCCTTCAGAACACCGATAGGCTCTAGACACTTCTGGAGGACCTTCCAGATCCAGACGAACAAAGCCCAAGTCTTTTTGTATTTATTGGAAACAGATCTAAGGCGATGACTATTAAAGAGTTAGCTTAGACCTTCTCTCCGCCACCAAGATATGGCCGCGACTCAAGCCGCCAATCCCAGCATGAAGATGAGTCAAGCTGGAGAGGCCAGACGAAGTTGAATGGTAGACGAGCGCACGGAGAGATACACCTCCATATCCACGCTCCAAGCACCTTCAGCAGTCGGCCCGTTCTACTTGCTGAAGGGGACCTACCTAGCCTCGACAAGCCAAAAGCGCTTGCGATCGAGAAGTGCCACGAGATGGCGAGCAGACCGCTGAACGCGAGGGCGCTGACCACTCCAACCCTGTCTGAATCTGCTGACAAGATCTACTTCAGGCTTCTCTCGCCCTTTACCGACGTCTTCTGCTTCTTCGCAGATGATGTCGGGAAGTTGCGGCCAATCGTGCAACGTTTCGCCCTCTGGCTAGACTTAGGTCAGCCCTCATCTCTTCCCAAATCCACGCGTCCCAAGGTCTTGATCGTGATCGAACGAGATGAGGATGTTTATAGCGATGATGAGTCAGCCTTAAGGGCCTTCAAGCAGATGTTGAGCGAGGAGACAACGATGGACGTCTTAGAGCAGTTCTCAGACATCCGAATTCTCAGCCTCGCAGCCCACAACAAGGACCTCTCCAACAAAGCTCGCCACCGAGAGCTGTTCGAGCAGCTGCTAAACTTCTCTGATCAAGTACGAGAAGCCAGAGTCTACACGCAGACGCTCTTCTCCGCTCACCACTTTGCCACCTTTTTCCAGTATGCCTTGACCCACGTAGCAGCAACTTCGGTAGAGCCCTTTAATTTCATATCCGCGTCACGAATCGAGAATCCGGTAGCGAGCCACTTGCGGGACCATCTAGTATACTTTCTTCACAATATCTAACTCCGCCAAAGTTATTACAGTTTGCGATCCCTATTATTGCCTCCAGCTTCCTGCTCGACAGCTACCCACCAGATAGGCATTGTAAGTTAGACATTATGCGCCAACATCGGCTGATATGTATACAGTCTTGAGCCACCTAGAAGTCTTCAACAGCCTCTATAAAGAGATTGGTCATCAAGTCGGCCGCACTGGGATTCTGGCCCACGAAGGGTCAACCTACATGATTCTCCCATCCGGCTTTATCAGATTATTAGAAGATCAGTTTGTAATGCAAGTGGGGGAGTTTTTTCGGCTCTCCGGCACATCCAACGCTGCATGGCACCAGCGGAAGCTGTCCTTATTTAAACGCGACTGGCTCACCATCCGTTCTTTGAAGACGTGTTTTGTGTGCATAAGGGAAAGGCCTCAATACCGCCTACCATGTGGACATATCATATGCGACAGCTGTGTTCGGACGTACGGGGACAAGAGTGACCTCTGGGATTTCGATATTCAACGCTGCTTCCTTTGTACCCTCGAGACCCCAGGGGTCAAAATAAAATTCATGCCAACCCACGGCTACCGCCCGGCTCCTGAGTATTGATGGTGGTGGCGTAAGAGGAATCATTCCTTTGATTGTCTTACAAGCTTTAGAGGAGCAGATTGGGTTGCTGTACCCAGTCCAGGGGAATTTCGATTTCGTATTTGGTACAAGTTCTGGTTAGTCACGCCATGGGATCAAGACGCCAGTACTGACTTAGTTTGCAGGGGGGATTATCGCCGTCGCTTTGAGCCATGTTGGATTGTCGGTGGAAGACTGCATAGCCCTCTATGAACGAGTGGCCAAGCAGGCATTTGAACTACACCTACTCTCATACCTAGCAATACTAATCTCCTTATTTACTGATGGTATGTACACGGCTGGGAAGTTGGACGCGGCCCTACAAGACGTCTTTGGGGTTGAGAAGAGCATCCTCGACTGCTTAAGCGCGGCAGCTATGGGCACGAAGATCGGGATTGTCGCCTCTACGATGAAACCAGGACCATTCCTCTTTACGAATTACAACGGGTTGGGAGATCGGGAAGACGAGAACTTTGAGCAGTACGGCGTCCTGCTGGGTGACGCACTGGTGTGGGAAATGTAAGGCGCCCGAATGTCCAAGCTGATCTTGACTAACTTAAATACAGTGCAAGATCTACATCTGCAGCTCCAGGGTGAGGCCGTTCCAGCCATCGGCGCTGTTGCTAACCTGCATAGGTTCTTTACTCTCAAGAACATTGCCGGACTGGGAAAATTCCAAGACGGAGGCTTAACGCACAACAACCCTTACAAGCTTGCTTTGAAAGAAATAAAAGCATTGTTAGCAAACGACCCCTTTGCTAAAAGGTCGACTTTGAAGGTCTCTCTCGGTGCCGGCAAGACCCCCAACCATGATCCCGAGATGTATGGCTCGAGCTCTTGGTGGAGAGATCTGTGGTTCTTCCGACTCGTCCGAGCACTTTGGTCGTCTATTGATGGTCAAGAAAATAGCGATGCCATCCGTAGAAAGGAGGCACGCAAACGTGAAGATGAACTCGAAGCCGGAAAGAAGAGAAGGCAAGGGGAGTACTTCCGATTTAACGTAGACTTTCATAGCCGGCAGCCCAGGCTGGACGATTCAAGCAAGATGCTTGAAATGACGATCCTTGCGCAGGAGGTAATGCGCCACTCGACACAGTTGGAGCGGCTTGCGCATTGTATCATTGCAGAGCTCTTTGTGTTCGAGTTGGAGAGCGTCCCGAGAAAAGAGAACGGCCGATACTCATGCACCGGCTACATTCTCTGCCGCCATCGAGCCGGTACTCCTGCGTTTGAGGCATTATTGGGAAGGTTGACGAAGTCATCAGCGAAGTTTCTCCTCCGAGGTCGCGCACTTCCAGGGTCTATCCGAGATCGCTCATCCCTGGCAAGAGACGGGAACTTCAGGAAGAGAGTATGCTTTGATGTTACTGTAAAGAGGACTTGGTTTCGCTTCGACTTCGGGAGAAAGGCTCCGAATCCTACAATATAAGCGGCTCTCCATTTTCAATTAACTGGTTGGTAGAGGCTCAAAGGCCGGACGGAGTAAAGAGAAAGCGAAAGGATAATGATGAGGGGTTACCAAAGAAGCGCCAGCGTTCGTAAGCAAAAATTGTTTATAGAGTAGAAGAGACGCTATAGCATAGTTGAAAGTAGTGTCTCAATACACATTCCACATCGTTCACATGAAGCAGTGTCATGTGCACCCAACTACCGGAGTTGAGTCAAAGCTGCTCCCATATTGTATCCCTAGAATGACGTATATAGAGAATACAAGATCTAACGTCTATCCCTACGTGCCGGAAAACTCTTCGTGCCGGAAAAAAACAACGGATACTTTAGCTTCAAGTATCAAAAAATCTAACGTTCATCCCTGCGTACCGGAAAACCCTACGTGCCGGAAAATTAGCCGACACTTTGACTTCAAGAATAAAAGGATCTATATACACTATAACATCTCCTTTTAATTTAATTGAATTATATTCCGTAGCTATTTTCAAATACCTTAAATATCTCTAAATAAAACAATTATATTCGCGTCGTTACACTTACGCTTGATTTACAAATAGTATCCTTTTATAGTATAATAGACATCCTCTATTATAATTGTATTACCGAGCTTATAATACCTTTTAAACTTATGAAAGGGTCTTAATTGAGCTCTCAGGCCTCTCTATTATATAGGAAATCGTGAATAGCTTTGTGGCGGCTGTGGCGTACAAATTCATACAAGATCACCACGCGGGTCGGTACCTCGGATCGAAGCAAGTGACGATTTTCGTGGGGAACAACCCCATATGCCCGACTCCGGACCTGCTTTTCCAAGCCTGGATCCGAACAACCACGTGATATGCTGCCTAGAACTAGTCGATGTCAACAAAAGTGCGTTATTTCAAAGCGCAACTACTCACGCTGAGTACTTATAAGCCACGAACCGTCAATTCTATTATACATATTCATAAAATTGTAATATGCTTCAAAATCGATCAAGTTTACCCATCTTCAATACTTTAGATTGATAATGCAACATCCTCTTACTCAGCCTTCCATGTATCTAAAACTATGCAACATGAAATAGAATCTGGATGATTAACTCCCAAGATACGTTTCTGTAAGTGTACACATTCTTCCATTAGTCTTACAGCTTCAATTTCTTTCCCACTTCCCTTCCACGTGAACGCTAAGTTGGCCATGCTCGTCAGCGTGGAAGGGTGGTCCACTCCGAGCTTTGTCTTGCGAGTCTCCATGACTTGCACCTCTAGCTTCTCAGCATTATCCCACCGGCCTTGGTTCCGAAGCGTCGATGCCAGGTTGGCCATGCTCGTTAGCGTAGAAGGGTGGTCCACTCCGAGCTTCGTCTTGCGA